>CM053785.1:633488509-633836009 GCA_028749045.1 Cupressus sempervirens
ACAAGAACCAATTCATGGTATTTTTGCTTTGGCAATGGGTGGCCATCACAATTCAGGCCCAATTGTAGTAGTGAGAGATTAGTCGAGTTAAATGCTAGAGATAGTAGCATAAAAAAAAGTTAATTTCTATTCAATATATGCTACTGTTGGTGTAATTAAATATTCACTAATTACTCTTACTTAACCTTACTTAGAATAATGTATTGCATAGTAGTTTGTGATTGAGACACTTAGGAGTTTTCAACTCAATTAAACACATGGTGTAGGAGAATTCCACTCTAGGTTATTATATTTTTTATCTCAATCCACCTTTAGTGTACTTATCACATTATAATCTCATCATCGCACATACTTCATTGTATAATGGAGGATGGTCCACCTTTATGGACATGTGATTCCACCTTGTGTGGGTGATAACTTATCTTCTCCTTATCTTTGTCTCTTATCGCCTATCCTATATAAGGAGGCCTATTATGTACATTTTTAAAAATCCATTCGATGTCAATCAATTCCATTATCAATAATAGCATTCTTGCATCTTCATGCAATTGTCTTGCCAATCTCTTGTGGAAGTTATCCTGGTCTTTTATTTGATCCTGGGGGTGTTGTAGAGTCACCTAAAACTCTAACATGGTATCAAAGCTCTCATTTTGTAAAGACCTCTTCTTAAGATGTGTAATCTTGGCTTGACTCATTATTAATGTAGCATTTGGAAATTTGGGCATCAGAGTTTGGAGGAGATTTTAGGATTCGTATTTTGTGACCCTCTATTGTAGGCAAAAATCAGAGCTTGCTAGTGCAAATTAGAGGTTGGCATCATATAGAGTAGGTTCAAAACCCCCTAAATCAAAAATTTATTTCATCCAAATCAGGTATTTGAGGCCAAATATAGATCCATTTGATATTTGAAGATGCAATAGTGGCGATTCAAAAAAATAATTTTAGAGAGGATTTTCAAATAGTGATATCTCCCTCATACGGACTCCTTTTTCTGAGAATTTTTTTTTTGTTTTGGGGTAGAATTTCATAATATACATAGTGGTGTAGATGAATTTAGACCTTTGTCTCTAAATTTTTCTTAAAATCACAAATTCCATTTTTTTACAACTTTCAAGGCTCTATTTCGACACATCTAATAACATTTTTAGTGCAATTTTTTTTAAAGTGCGTGACTTTTCCTCTACTTTCTAGATCTATAATCAGATTTTAGTGATTTGGAGTAGACATATCACTTTAACAAATAGGTCTTTCTTGGCTATATTTTCACTTGGTGAATACTTGGGTTTCAATTTTCTTAATTGAATCATTAATTTGAAGGAGTTATCAATTTATTTCAATCATCATTTGATTTCATTATTGTTGAGATAATGGGTGTTGCACACATTGCATAATATTGTTATTTTATTATTTTATTTTATTATGTAATGTTGTACCTAGATGGACGTGCAACATGTAAAGATTCCCATGGAATATTCTTGATGAGTTGTATTGTAACATTGTGAAAATATTTCATGTAATTATTTAATATTGGGGAAAAGAATTAAATGCCCAATATTAAATGTGGGGTCAGTGGGTTAGGTAGCACATGGTTTTAGCACATGGTTTATGTAATACCACTTAGTGGTTTTGTGGGACTTGCTACTATATAAGCAGCCACAAGGGTAGTTTTTGTATAGAGAGAGTGACAAGGAGAAGACAAAAGGCAAGAGTCAAGCAGGACAAGGCTTGACAGGTTAGCCAAGGGAGCATTTGTGAAGGTTGAAAGCATGGCATGGGATGTGTGGATTCATGCGTGTTCACATAGTTTGCTCGGTTGTGGCTATGGCCATGAAGGCTTCCATGGTTGTATGGCAATGGTATTTTTTGCTGAATAATACATGATGATGGATGCTTTTGGAGGCTGGGTTTTTCCCTCAATGAGGGTTTCCCAGGATATATCTTGTGTCACATTTTGTGGGTATGTTGTCTATTCTCTTGCATGTGGATTTTAATTCCGTGTTTATTTCAGATCTATTATGGGTTATGTGGAAATGGTTATATTCTTTATTGCCAAGTTTCCTTACAATTATGGATTTTTCAAAATTTCCATTACTCTCTTCATGTAACTATCATGAATGGAAATGAGCAATTTCTAATTAGTTGATGAGCATTGAATTGCTTAGAATGATTTTTGGACAAGATCTAGAACCAAACATAGGCGTTGTTTAAAGAAGGAAATGGTTTGATAGAAGGGATAAAATACTTGGCTCTCTTAGATATACCATTTCCAATGATTTGGTATATCATATTGCATCCTACACACATCATCATGATGCTTGGACTACATTGGAAGAAAACTTTGGTAAACCTAATAGAATAAGAAAATCCAAATTGAAGAGTAAGCTTATAGGTCTAAGTCTGTGTGATTTTGACAATGTTCAAGACTTTTTCTCTAAGTTCAATTCCATTAGATTGGAGCTTTCTAATTGTGATATTAATAAAGATGATGAGCAATTTATATTATCTATTCTTTCCAAGCTAGGTCCTGAATATTCAATCTTTCTTTCCAGATTCTATGCTACTATGGATGCTCTTGGTAGTCCATTCAAAATTCCTTCTCTTGATAAGTTTCTAGCTCAACTCACAAGGGAAGAAGAAAAGTTAGAACACGTTGGTCAATTGAAGCCTTCAAAGCATCAAGCATTGGTTGCAAATGACTCCACTCCAAAGGCTCCCAATGGAAAGGGAAACAAACAACACAAGGATCCTAAGAAACATAATAAAGGTGATCACTCTCCTTCACAATATAATATTGAATCCAAGTCCTCTTCAAGAGAGAAAACATCTAGAAGAAAGAGAGATAAATGTGCTTATTACAAAAAGATAGGGCATGATGAGCATAAATGTTTCCATAAGAAGATTGATGAGATCACTCACATTCTTCAAAAGAACAATATCCAATTGCCCTCATTAGTGCCTTCTCCTTCTTCTAAATATCAGGTAGCTTCTACATCTACATCATCATCCAAAGGTAAAGGACAAGCACTCATTGCTTAAACATAAATGGCTTCTTGATTCAAGTGCATCACATAATATGGCATCTTCAATGGATATGTTTTCTTCTATTGAGCCTTGTACTTCTCCACCTATATTGATGAGTAATAATACATACATGAAGGTTTGTGGGAAAGATTCTATTCCTATGGGAGAGGTTATATTTAATGATGTTCTTTGTGTAGCATCCTTAACCACTAATATCCTTTTCATTTACCAAATTACTCATGGGGAACAAGGTAAAATTTTTGAGTTCACTCTTGATTATGTCTATATTAAGGACATGGAGACTAGTGATATCATATCTATGGGACTTATTGATCATACATCACGATTGTATTCTTTTGAACATTTTATTGATAATAATGATGATATTCATGTTGTACTTAACCCTTTATCAAGGGTGAATAATTAATGTGAGGAGAACATTGGACACTTGAATCATTTTATTCTTGAGACAAGTTTTTAACTTCCTACTCCTCCACCTCCTTCTTCTTGAGATGTGAGCTAGAGCTACTATTCAACAAGATGATCTCTATGCTTTAGATCTTACAGTGTGGGATGAATTCCTAGATGCTCTTTCAAATGAGTCTCATAATGCAGATTTGATTAATACATCTGAGGAGGTTTCTCTTTGAGATACTTCTTCACCTTCTTTTGAGATTGGATTTCCCAACTCTCCATGTTCTCTTGTTTTTTCACATCTCATAGGTTAGCTTGATGGTGTGACAAAATCTTTGAGCTTGGAGACACCTATTCAATTTTTAGAGATGCATACATGGAGACCTTCTTCCTCGTTCCTCACTTTTTAAGGGGAAACATGTTTCTTATAGGCATTGGATTATATTTTTCTTGCAAGTACTCATCATCTAAATTGGATCTTCTTCATTATGGGGGGGATATCATGTCTCCTTATTTCCTTCCTTTGGGGGGGTCATTCTTTATATGCAATTTGGGTGGGGGGGGGGGGGGGGGGGGGGGGGGCAGGCTTGAGTGGGTGGGGGTCTTGAGTACTCCATCCATCCATGCATCTTGCTTTCATCTCTCTTTTTGAAGGAGGGTTTTCCCATGTGATTTTCTCTCTTTCTCCACTTTATGAGAGATTGCATTTCATGTATTCAATTCCATATTGTATATGGGTACCTAAAATGGCCTAGTATCTAGGACTCATCTTGCATTGAGAGTTTAAGTGCATTCCCCTAAGTTTCACTTAAGGGGGGGTGTTGTTGTAATTAAATATTCACTAATTACACTTACTTAAGCTTACTTATGATAATACATTGCATATTAGTTTGGGATTGAGATACTTAGGAGTTTGCACCTTAATTAAACACATAGTGTAGGAGAATCACACTATGGGTGGTTATAGTTGTTATCTCAATCCACCTTTAGTGTACTTATCACATTATCACCCTCAGCATTGCACATACTTCATTGAACAATAGAGAATTATCCACCTTTGGTGGACATGTGATTCTACCTTGTGTGGGTGAAAACTTATCTTCTCCTTATCTTTGTCTCTTATCAGCTCTCCTATATAAGGAGGCCTATTATGTACATTTTAAAAATCTATTGGATGTCAATCAAGTTTATTATCAATAATAGCATTCTTTCATATTCATGCAATTGTCTTGCCAATTTCTTGTGGAACTTATCTTGGTCTTTCATTTGATCTTGGGGGTATTGTAGATTCACCTAAAACTCTAATAGCTACTACCCTATTTGGAGATAATTCAAAGGGAATTATATGTGGCTCAGAATTTGACAAGGAAAGATCCACATCTTTCAGCAGTAGAGAGCCTAATTGATCAAGATTCTTAACTAGAAATTTATATTCAAGTCATGGAATCGGCAAAAGATTGATGGAATAAAGGACTTGAAGAAATTTTGGCTAGTCATCAAACACTTTTGGAGAAATACAAGCTAACCTCTGCAAACCCCAAGCCACAAGTGAAGAAAAAGGGGGGAAATATCTTCATGACATAAATTAAAGGGGGAAATATTCTAACAAGGAGAAAATCCAAACATGATGGGCACAAAGGATAGATGACATAAAGGGGGAGACAAAGATTAGAAACAACATTATCAGATGAGTTAGCATTAGAATTTTATAGACATGTATATATTGTATAGCAGAGATAAGTTTTGAGGACTAAGTTATAGTCTCAGGGGGAGTATTATTTTTTATTGTGTATGGATTGCTAACTCATGACAATGTATTTTTTCCACTAATGTCAAAGGGGGAGATTGTTGATCTCTAAGCCTAAGTTGCCTATTAGTGTCTAATAGTGAGTCATATCCAAGGCAGCGTTGGATGGTCAGCATTGTGACTGAGTCATCCAAAGAAGACCCAATTACAAAGGACTTGTTTATATTTCATCATATGCCAAGAAAGTTAGATGTTGTCGAGCACCCCAGCAAAGACCAAGTTAGCATACATGTCAAGTAACACATAAGAGATCAAGCTTTTAGAAAGTTAGTTAATGCCAAGTGAGTATGTGTATGTTGACCATATAGAAGTTGAGTGAGAACATCAATTTTAGTTATGACCAAGCATCAAAAAGTTCAAGTGTTCAGTAAACAAATTTTGACATATGAGTTCGTAATGGCACAAACACTTATGTAAATTATTTTAGCCAAGTTCTACATGATATTTAGATATTTTAGAGATGTTTAAGGAGAAGATTATGCATTTTATTAGAAGACATTAATCCCAAGAAAATAAGATTAACCAATTATAAAATTAGAAGGGTCAAATGGAAAAAGGATGAAATATGGATCATTAATTAAGATCTAGAACTTTATACGATTATTTATTTAAGAAGGATTCTAAGATCATTATGGTGGGAAGATGCAACCATGAAGGAGCAATCAAGCTTAGAATAGAGCAAGGAAGGTTATCTCTAGAAGGAGATCAAACAGAGAAACCATAGTAGTGAAGGACATAACAGAGCATATCAAATAAGGAGATTAGTTCAAGACATTGACGAGAGCACATTTGTAAATAGATTTTAGAGAAAATTGAATGATCAGGTACTAAATTAGTTTTGATAGATTGAGTTAGGAAAAAAATCTTAATAGAGTGGTTTTAAAAGACCTATTTATATCTCCTAGTCGATTCCTTACTTCATTATAAGTTTAAAATCATTTAATCAAGGTAAAACCTAACAATTTCAAAACCTTTTAATAGAGAAGACCCCTGACAAGGTAGATCATCAAAAATGATCAAATTATAGCCCTAACAACAAAACTTTGTTGTTGCAGAAGTAAAGATTTGTGGGATTCATCCCTACCCCAACTTTACCTTCATCTTGAAGTGTATATGGGTTATCAAAATCTTAGTGCTATGATTTTATGTTTTCATGGATGTTATTCTTAGATAGATTTTTTCTATTAGCTATAGAGAGATCAAAAAAATATAAACAATCCACTGATAGTCAAGAAGGAGGCATAGCCTCACACCAATGCCAAGGAGGCAAAAATACAATAAGTAAAGATCACATACAAAAAAATCCCAAAAAAAGGGGGAACCACTGAACTAATGTAAAATTTCAGAATAGGTATCCACCCACATGGTCCAACCGAGTGGGCCTTCCATCCAAACGATGTTCTTTTGCTCTTGGATCTGGGATAGCATAAAGATCTGCTCTTGACTGGCCTTATGATTCTTTTTAATGGCTTGGTTCAGCATCTAGCAAGTATGCTCGAACACACGCAAATTATCCAATGTCCTCCTCCATTGGTATCCATACTTAAGCTCATAAGAAAAGAACGTAGCTTGACCATCCTTGAGAAATCTTTGAAATTTGTCCTTTTCAGTAATCATGGTGGTTTGAACCTGCAAGAATATTTTAAAATGTGTGAGTTTATGAAAAAACTCAGTAAGAACCCTTGGCTTACCTTGGTACTTTTCCTCATTCCTGCATTTCCAGATCTGCCAAAGAATGTTAGAAGACAACATATTCTAGAAAAAAATAGCATCTTTACTAAGCCCATTAATGTGACCCGTAACAATTTCAAGAATATTCACATTAATGGGATAGTAAAAACCAAAAAGATTCCATATTTCTTTAGCCAAGAGACAATCAACAAAAATATGTCTACCAGTATCAGGCAGCCTGCAAATATTACATAAATTAGAATATTGATTATCTCTATTAATAGGAAGTCTATCAATTAACATAAGCCATTTAAAACATTGAATCTTAGGTTGAACCAGACTCTTCCAAATGTAATTCAGCAATTTATTCCAATTTTTATTATCAAAAGAACAGTACCAATTTTTGTTCAAATGAGCAATAATATCCTCATTATGATCAATGATCTTGTATATGTTTTTTGCCTTTAGCTTATCTAAGACAGTTCCATCTGGCCACTTACATTTAAGGTGCCTATAAGAGTCCACATGACAAAAAAGAGGAAGGTCATTAGAAGCTTGCATAATTAAATTATAAGTCCTCTTGTGAGATTGGGGCAAATTATATTTACTCTTAAGATCATCCCACGGTATAAGAATATCATGCTCAAAGATATCAGCAAATTGAGTAATACCAGATTTAGCCCAATATTTGGCTGAGCATCCCTAGTAGAGGGCTAAGGGTTTATTGTTTATACTCAAATTCCACCAAATGGATCTCTCACCATGAAGTTGATAATCATCATAAAACTCTTTATTGGTGATGAACCTTCGGACATGGTCCTAGGCATGCCATATAGACTTAAAAACAATGGAACCTTGAACAATGACCAAAAATTTACCAACAATAAGGTCGCTGAATGGGAGGTTTTTCCAATATCTATCTTTCTTGGTAAAGCCTCTCTCAATGTAGTGTCTAACAAGCACTTTCCAGGGGCTATCACCTTCTAATGATTGAAAAATTCACTTGGCAGAAAGAGCAATACCTTGCAGCTTGAGATCTTTTAACCCCAACCCCCCCCAGGGACTTATCAGTATGGCACCAATCTCATTTAATAGCATGGTATTTTCTTTTGCCCTTGCCATTAGACCAGAGAAAATGCCTAATGGCCTTTTGAATTTCAAGAATTTGGTAGTTATTGAACATCTAGGAAGAGGAGTAATAAATATTGTAAGAGGATAAAAGATTTCATTTTAGCATTAAATGTTTATGATTATATGATATGAGATCTAAGATATGAAATGGATTAGGTGTGAATATAGTTAATTGTTTTATCAGTGAATATTTGTATAAACCTTTATTCACCACCACCCCACCCCTCCCCCTAAGAATCTTGTTTCCCAATTAAACTTCCTACATTAGTATCCACAAAATTCTACCTTATAACAATTTTCTATGAATTCCTTTTTCCCTTTATCACTCGGTAGATATTAAACACATATCATATTGCTTGAAAAAAAAAAGTAAATTAACTAATCTAATTATCTTCAATCACAACCACATAAAAATAATTCATCACATATAACACAATCATTTTGGTATTGTAAAAACCCTTTGTTAGAGGGAAAATTGCGGTGTGGATGTCACCCATAGATCTATCACTACTACAGTAAGAGGTCACCTTGCTAGGGCTACAATGTTTAGTCACTTATAGTAGCTTAATTTGTCAGGGGTATACAATAAGATAAATTAGATATACCTTTTACAAGGATTTTTACAAAACTCTATAAGTGTGTACTCAATTAAGAGATTAAATATAGACTATTAGGTCTACCTCTTTCAAGGATTTTGAACTACTACAATGATAAGAAATTAGCAGCAAATAATCTGTGAAAATAAAAACTTACTTAGCTTGATTATATCTCTCTTCTACCAAATATCATGTATCACCTCTTGTGACTAATTTTTATAATCCTCTTTTACTACATAAAATTTATGACCTCTAATGTATTGAACTATGTCCTCTATCATACAATTCTTATAGATTCTACTCTCTCTCTATCTCAACTAACAACAACATAAAACTATTCCAGATTGGTCATTTTATAGTTTTCATTTTCCTTTTTTATATCTAACCTAATTATGGTTTTGGAACCCTCCAAATTACATCACAATTCAAAATCAACTCTTCTAGGATCATCCAACTTTTCCTTCCTTTTCATCCTTATTTTTATTGGTTGGCTCTACCTTGTAGTCATCAATAATAAATTCACATACTTCAAAAACTCTTCTCAAATATTTTCTTTGAACAACGTAAACCATTTTACCACTTGATAGGATCATGTCACATTAGATTTTGTACCAAATCAACTCTTAGGTAGTCTTTATTTCACTTGGTAAGTATTATGTTCATCAAGTTCTAGCTTGCCAAAAACTCTACTTGAGTAGAATTTTTCTTTCTCATAGTCTCTATCTAACTCAATGAGTATTCAATTGCTTAGGAAACACTAAATGCTCAGTAACATCTATCTATTAGAATTCATATTCCTTTGTGCTCGAACATCACATATCTTAATTACTATGTAAAGTAACTAACTTTTTGTCACTAAATGGAAATACATTTCTTATGAGAATTAATAAGAATAACATTGTCCCCCATTGACATCAATGAAAAAAATATGATACTTAAAAAAATTTAACTTATATACAAAACTCTTCAAGTCAAAAACTCCCCCTATGTGTATGCCTCCTTGCTAGACTGTGTAGTTTTACAAAAAAAAAAATCAAAACTGTTTTTGTTTCCAATAGTATTATAAGTCCTTATATTTCCTTATATATCTAGATAATACAAATAAACAAACAAAATAATATCTCATCCCCACTCAAAATAGTATCTCAACTCAATATCTCAATATCTCATCCCCATTTTCTAAAATTGATGTCAAAAGGTAGTAATAGAAACAAGAAATAACTTACTTTGGGTCCAGATGAAAGTGATAAATAAAATATTTATGTGCTTAAGAAGAATTGCATCATTTTTATCACAATTTATTATGATAAGCTCAAGTGTCTTTTGCTCAACTTGTTTTTTAGCAACAAGATGTTGAATAAAATTGATTAATTGTGTATTGTCTTTGATGTTACACAAATGTCATATCATTATAAATTAGTGTATGCCAAGCTCACTCAGGCAGTAAAGATAGTTTTTTGTGTCTACCAAGCATTCCTATGTTTGCCTTGTTCAAAAGGTAGTGTCTACCAAGCTCACTCAGGCGTTGAAGGATAGTGTGCAGAAGATGAGTGTTAACTAAGTACACTTAGTTAATGAAGAAAATTTTGATGGAACCAGTGTTAACCAAGATCACTTGGTTACCAAAGGATCTTTGCAATATGCATTGCTAACCGAGCTTCTATTAGTAAACATAGGAAATTATTTCTATGTTAGTGTCTACCAAGTTGGGTTGGCTAACGAAGGATTTTCTTATTTTGGCATATTAAGATTAATTGATTTATCCATTGGTTCTAGTCAACTATGATGATGAATTTTAGTTATTCTAAGTTGCATATGAGCAAACTTAACAATATGAAAGATATAAGTATAAGGTCAAGTTTTGGATTCAAAGTGTGTGTGAATATTTGATGAATGTATTAAAGATTTAATGATGAACAGAGGAAGCAAATTTGAAGGATAAGAAAAATATCCTTATGGAGAAAAAAATATATATTTAATTAGGAAGGATCAATTACAAGCCAAAATAGAGATTTGTAATTAGAAAATCAATTGCACTCAAACCAAGTCATCTCATTGTTACTCTTTAAGCATTGTAGTAGTGATCTAAATCTCTTAACGGAGTTTTCTTAATAACTATTTGTAAATCCTCTAACAAGGTGGCATTTCTATTGAATTTTCTTAAGACCTCTAATAGGGCCACTCCTAATAGGGTGATTAAATCCTTTACCAGGGTCACACCTAACATTTTGTTTTGTAACCTTTAACAAAGTTGGCTCCTAACATAGCTCACTTCATAAGAGTGAAAACAATAACTAGTTGCAATTGGTGATTTTTTCCAAATTGGGTTTTCACATTAAATCCTAGTATCAAATATGTTCATACTATTTTCTTTTATGTTTTTTCAACTAAGGTAAAGTAAGGGTAATCATAGACAACATTTAAAGATTTGCATAATCAGCAGTTACTAAGTTACAACATTTTATGTGTGTTTACCGAACATCAACAGTATTCAGTCTTTAGATTTTATTTTGTACTAACATCTAAGGGACCTAGGATTTATTTTAGCAGTAACTAATTCACCCCTCCCCTCTCAATTATTCCTCTTATATTTTCAACAATTGGTATCAAAGCTTTTGGTGCTTGCAAAGAAGGTTTAAAGGACTTAAGCTAAAGATCAAGATGTCTTGCAGAAGAGAGATTCCCAAGCTAAATAGAGACAATTTTGCAGCATGGCAAGGACTTATGAGGTTATATTTGGCTATTATCAATGACTCAAACTACAAATATCTTGATACTAAATACAAGACTCCCACTGGAATATTATCAATCAAAGATATTGTTGAAAAGAAGAATCATAACATCATGATGATTGATATTGCATCTGCTCTTAGTTATGTTAAATTTGATGAAGTTAAAGACTATAAAATAGCTCATGATATGTCAACCAAACTAAAATACATATATGGAGGAGATGAAAATGTAAGAAGAGATAAGGCTGAAAGTCTTAGAGGTCATTTTGATCAGATGAAAATGAGAGAGGATGAGAATGTTGCAAATATGTGGAAAAAATCAAAGCAAGTGTAAGTGCAATCAAAGAATTTGGAGGAGACATTGAAGAGAAAATAGTTGTAAGCAAGGTACTTAGAACTATTCTTCCCATTTATGCCATTAGAGTATCTATTATTCAAGAGATGATATGTGATCCAAATAATAAAATATCTTTGGATGCTCTAGTTGGAAGATTGATAGCTTTTGAGTTAGATAACTTTGATAACTATGATCCTCATTCAAAGGTTATTGAGTCTTCACTTAAAGCTAAACTCTCACTCAAAGAAAAGGGTAAGAAATCAAAGTCCATTCAATCAAGAAGTAAAGAAGAAGAAATAGAAGAAATTTCAAGTAGTGATCTTGAAGTTGTTGAAGCCCTACTTGCAAGAAAGTATTCCAAAGGTAGAGGAAAGTACAAAGGTAAAGTTTCTCTGATTTTCTTTTATTGTGAAGAAGTTGGTCACATTGTTGAAAGGTGTCCAAACAAAGAAATCAAAGATGAAAAGAAAATAAATAAGCATAAAGGCAAGAAGGATTCTAATAACTACAAGAACTACAAGGACAAAGGTAAGAAATATTGTTTTATAGCTAAATATTTTGATAATAGTGAAGATGAAATGGTATATATTGCTATAAAAGATGAAACTGAAGATGAAGGAGATAAGATGGCACTTGTCTCTCATGTTAGCAAAAATGATGGAAAAGTTTCCAAAAATAAGGCAAGATTGGTATGTAAAGGTTATTCTCAAGAAAAAGGTATTGATCATGGTGAGACTTTTTCTCCTCTTGCAAGATTAGAAGGTGTTAGAACTTTACTAGCATATGTAGCACACAGAGGATTTGAAGTATACCAAATAGATGATAAATCTATTTTTCTTGAATGGAATTCTTGATGAAGAATTCTACATTGAACAACCAAAAGTTTTTCTAGATCTTAGCAAAAGAGACATGGTTTTCAAGTTACACAAAGCATTATATGGTCTCAAGAAAGCTCCTAGAGATTAGTATGAAAGACTTCATAATTACTTGGTATAGATTGGCTTTCAAAGAATAAATGATAACAGTAGTATATATATCAGTGAATATTCATATTTTATTTCTTGAGTAGAAGAAAGCTAGTTATGGCACAAAAGACTATGTCATGTAAACTTTGATAATTTGGTTAAGATAAGCAAGCATAGAAGAGTAAGAGGTATTCCTAGTTTAAAGAAACCTGATATGGGTTTATGCAAGAATTACCAAATTGGTAAGATGGGAAAGACTAGTTTCAAAAGAAAAAACTATCAGTTAGAAGAAGTCTTAGAAATTGTTCATAGAAACTTATGTGGACCTATTGGAATAGAGAGTTATAGTGGAGAAAAAAAATTATTCTTTTTGTTGATGACTATTCTAGAATGATGACTGTAATGTATCTAAAAGAAAAATTAGAAGCCTTTTAAAAGTTCAAGTGGCATCTTGCAAGAGTAGACAAAGAAAATTGAAAGAGATTGAAATATTAAAGATCGGATAGAGGTGGTGAATTCATATATAATGAATTTAATAGCTTCTGCATTAAAAGAGGAATTAAAAGATAATTATCAGCCCTTAGTACACCATAGCAGAATGGTATAGCTGAAAAAAGAAACAAATCTATCATGGACTATGCAAGAACCCTAATGATTGAAAAGAATGATTCTATCAAATACTAGAAGGAAGTTATCAACACTGCAGTCCATACCTTGAACAGAGTACTATTGAAGAAAGATTCAAACAAAACTCCTTATCAAATATGGTATGGCTACAAACCTAATGTAATTTACTTGAAAGTATTTGGTAGCAAATATTATATCTTGAAAGAGTCTAGAAAAGGAAAAATTGATGTAAAAGGTGATGAAGGCATATTTCTATTATACTCCTGCAGAAGTAAAGCATACAAATTTTTGAATTTTTCTACTCATAAAATAATAAAAAGTGCACATGTTAGAATTGATGAGTTTGTAGAAAAGAGTGAAGAAGAAATCAACAAGGAGCCAAACAATTATATAAGATTTATTTACTATGAACCTGATACCCTGCCAAACCTATCTAAAAGAAAGGAGGCTTCATCTCCTAAGTCTCAAAAATCTCCAAGAGCTACCAAGTTGCAGATAGTGCAACTTGAGTCAAAGTTTGAAGGACCTGAGTCACAATTAGAGGCTACCAAGCTAGTTTAAACCGAGTCTGATGGACCCAAGTCATAGACAGTGGGACCTGAGGTTGATACTGAAGCTCATGATAAAAATAGTGGAACTCATTCAAAACCCAAAGAACATGCATTAGCAAGATATGTCATAAGGAATTATGCACCTAATCATATTATTGGAGACAAATTTGATGGAACAATGACAATAAGAAAATTAAAAGGTACATGTTTACTTGCTTAATTTGTACTTAGAAATGTTAAATATACTCTAGATAATGAAATTTGGGTTGAAGCAATGAATGAAGAGATACAAAAGATAGTAAAGAAAAAAACTCAAATTCTTGTTCTTAGATTTAAGGATAAAAATGTAATTGGCAATAAGTGGGTGTTCAAAAATAAGCTGAATGAAGATAGAAAAGTTTCCAAATACAAGGAAAACTAGTATATAAAGGTTATTCTCAAGAAGAAGGTATTGATTATGGCGAGACTTTTTCTCATGTTGCAAGATTAGAAGGTGTTAGAACTTTACTAGCATATGCAACACACTAAAGATTTAAAGTATACCAAATGGATGTTAAATCTATTTTCTTGAATGGAATTCTTGGTGAAGAAGTCTACATTGAACAACCAAAAGGTTTTGTAGATCCTAGCAAAAGAGACATGGTTTTCAAGTTACACAAAGCATTATATGGTCTCAAGAAAGCTCCCAAAGCTTGGTATGAAAGACTTCATAATTACTTGGTATAGATTGGCTTTCAAAGAATAAATGATAATAGTAGTTTGTATCTCAAAGAAGGACCAAACAAGAAGATTGGGTTGGCTGAAATATTTTTTCATGATACTCTATTCACAAGAAATTATCACTTGTGCAAAGCTTTTTCAGAAGAAATGAGTAAAGAATTTGAGATGTCCATGTTTGATGAGATAAAATTCTTTTTTGGGTTATAAATATAGTAGAACAAAAATAGTATCTACATCACTCAATCTAATTATATCAAGGAGATACTAAAGAATTTTGGAATAGAAGATTCAAGACTAGTTGGAACCCCTATGTCTACTGGACATAAGCTTTCCAAGAATGATGATTCCAAAGAACTAGATCAGACCACATACAGATCAATTATTGGAAAATTGAAGTATGTAGTACATACAAGGCCTAATATTGCACTAGCATTTGGTATGGTGGCCAGATTCTCAAAAAATCCTAAAGAAAATTATATGATGACAATCAAGAGAATCATGAGATATCTAAAAGGTATTGAAGACTATGACTTATGATACAAACTTGGAGGCAATTTGGACTTGAAGGTGTTTATTGATGTTGATTGGACAAGAAGTCTTGATGACATAAAAAGCACTAGTGGTGGAGCATTCTTTCTTGGTAAAAGACTAGTCTCTTGGACAAGCAAGAAACAAAATTGCATCTCTCAATCCACAGTAGAGGCAGAATATGTGGTAGCAGCATTTAATTGTTCTAACATTGTTTGGTTCAAACAATTGATGGTGAATGAAGATAGAGATCAAAGATCCAATAGTCTGTATTGTGATAACACCAATGCAATTATTATATCAAAGAATCCAGTGATGCATACCAAAACAAAGCACATTTTTATAAAATATCACTTCTTAAGATAGTTGGTGTAGAATAAAGAAGTTAGAATGGAATATGTAAATACAAAAGAATAGATTGTAGACATATTCACCAAGCCATTACCTAAGGATGTATTTATGTATCTAAGAGGTAAGCTAGGGTTCATTCCCCTATCTGAAGCTCACTAAATAAATTTTAATGATGCATCAACAAGAGCAAGTTGAAGATCAATCAGTTGGTGCAGAATTGACAAGGGCATATTACAAATGAATCAATTTTTAAGGTACATTAATATTAATAGAATTGTTTTGTTTGGCATGTTTTGTCAAAGAGGGAGAATTTTAATGTCATATCTCATAGAAATTTATGTCATTCCAAACAAGGAGAAGTTTTTTGTAAGGAAAAGTGGAGAATTTTGCTATCATAAAAACTTTATGAAGAAATATCTATGAGGGAGAATGAACTTGGCAGAGGGAGAAACTACAAACAGGAGAAGCTCACACTAATAGAGGGAGTCCTCATGAAGAATATGTTCTTTACTTTATTCTTGTTCCAAAATTTTATTGTGTTATCACATGTTGTGTTTCCATCAATGCCAAAGAGGGAGAATTTTTAATACAATTGATTAATTTTGTATTGTCTTGGATGTTACACAAATTTCATATCATTATCAATCAATGTATATTGAGCTCACTCGAGTAGTGAAGATAGTTTTCTGTGTCTACCAAGTGTTCCTGTGTTTGCCTAGTTCAGAAGGTAGTGTCTATTGAGCTCACTCGGGCATTGAAGGATAGTGTGCAGAAGATGAGTGTTAACTAAGCTCACTCAATTAATGAAAAAAAGTTGGATAGATCCAATGTTAACTGAGCTCACTCAATTACCAAAGGATCTTCATGAATATGCAATGTTAATCGAGCTTCTATTTGTTAACACAAGAAATCATTTTGAGTTAGTGTCTACCAAGTTGGGTCGGCTAATGAAGGATTTTGTTTTTTTGGCATATTAAGCTTAATTGATTTATCCATTGATTCTAGCCAACTATGATGATGAATATTAGTTATTCTAACTTGCATATGAGTTGACTTGACAATATGAAAGATATAAGTATAAGTTCAAGTTATGGATTCAAAGTGTGTGTATAGATGTGATGAATGTATTGAAGATTTAATGATGAAGGGAGAAAGAAAATTTGAAGGATAAGAAGAATATCCTTGTGGAGTAGAAAAGCTATATTCGATCAGGAAGGATCAAGTACAAGCCAAAATAGAGGTTTGTAATCAACAAATTAGTTGCATTTAGACCAGGTCATCTCATTGTTACTCTCTAACCATTGTAGAAGTGATCTAAATCTCTTAATAGAGTTGGCTTAATAGCTATTTATAAATCTTCTAACAAGGTGGCAGTTCTATTAAATTGTCTTAAGAGCTCTAACAAGGCCACTCCTAATGGGGTGATTAAATACTTTAATAGGGTCACACCTAACAGTGTGTTTTGTAACCTTTGATAGGGTTGGCTCCTAATAGAGCTCACTTCAAAAGAGTGAAAACAATAACTAGTTGCAATTGGTTTTTTTTCCCAAATTAGGTTTCCACATTAAATCTTGGTGCCAAATGTGTTCGTGCTATTTTTTTTTATGTGTATGCAACTAAGTTAAAGTAAGGGTAATAACAAATAACATTTAAAGATTTGCACAATCAGCACTTACCAAGTTATAGCATTTTATGTGTGTTTACCAAGCATTAGTAGTATTCAATTTTAAAATTTTATTTTGTACTAACATCCAAGGGATCTGGGATTTATTTTAGTAGTAACTGATTCACCCCTCCCCTCCTAGTTACTCCTCTTATATTTCCAACACAAAGATAGTCATGTGGTTTGAAATGGAGAGACTTGGTAATGTAATCAACACCTTAGAAGTCATAATATGGTGTTGAATGACCTCAAGATGAGGCAATATAAACCTTTTTATCTTATTTATTTCTTCCCTTAACTGGTTCTCCTCTTCTATTTACCTATATTAAAAACCAATGAGGAATCTTGCTCGGGAGTAATGGGTTGATGTAGCACTCAGTTTAGCTAATAAAGAAGCAGCACTAGACTTCAAATTTTCATTGACCTTGTGCATTTGATCCTTTATATCTCTGGTGAGGGATAAAATATCACATAATTTTTGTGTCATGTCCAAAAATTAGAGCAAAAACAAAACAATTTTTTTTAAAGGTAATAACAACTATGCTAATACATACTAGGATAGAATACATTGCAAAAGGATTTTGACATGATAAAGATAGTTTGTCAAGTCACAAAGTTTAGATAACAATTGATTTTTGATAACATTTTAAAAAGATGCAACGTCGATATCCAGTCATACTATACAGCTCAAAACCCATAAATCAAAGTGCTATAGAAGCTCTTGGTCTGGTTGATTAAGTTGATAGATTAAACCATAGTTGAAGTATAACATCATATTAGAGAAGCATTTATTGTTTCCAATATCTTAAGTTGAATTCGAGTTGGATAGCCTTATTTTTTAGTAGAGTTAGAATTACAAGTTTTCACCTTCTATCATGAGGGGGGGAACACACCTCATCATTGTCACATTTGAGGTTTCAACCCTATTTAATGGTTTGCTAAACATTACTTAACTATAATGCATTCCATATCATGTGATTTTCTGAATAATATAATTTACATTAAATTTAATCTAATACTAAACACTTATTACATTTTACTACACTAATCCCCTAACAAGAGTAATTTTGCACTTAAAGGTTAACTTACTACGCCAATCCCCTAACAAGACTAATTTTGCACTTAAAGGTTAACTTACTATCATATTAATACTTTATTTTAGTTATACACATAACCTATTGGAAACTAATCCAAACATTAAATATTCATCTTTAATCATTTACATCATACATTTCAACTTTAAAACATAATCTTATACCACTAACAATATATCTACATAAGACCCCTTCAAAACTATAACCTTACCAATTCAAATTAATTGACCCCATAATTAAATACATTAAAAAATTATAAACCATTATTTAAATACTAAATATACAATCTAACCACATGATAAAAATCACCAAACTAGACATAATCTTCCCTAACCCTAATAAAGATACTAGCTAAAACCACTTTGTTAACCTTAATAATCATAACCATATATGAACCTCTATTTATATGAACTTAATTTACTAAGCTTTAATTATAACCTACTAACCATACTATAATTTAAAATAACATACACTAACTATACTAATTCAAATTACATTCCTAAACATATCCTAACACTAACTACTCAACAAGTCTTTGCACCCTAAACCAAGACTAATCCTATATAATACTATCTAATCACTAAAGGATTTTAACCAAACTTTGAATTATTACCATTTAAACTAAACAAGATTTATTACTTAGTGTTTATCTTAGTAGCTATTTTATTCCTATCCAAGTATTTTTGTCCAACCAAGTAATCAAATAGCTTACCTAATAGAATATAACTCAACAAAATATGATACTTTTTTTAAAATTTATGAATGCTATGGAACTAATAGTTTGAGAAAGCACATCATTGACATGAGAGGATTAATGTTTTGACATATAATAGTGGTGTAATATCTTTATGGAGCTATTTCATCAAATCTATGTTTCTATACATTGTTGAATCTACATTTCAATATCCATTTTCTTTTTAAAGAAAGAATCAATCATCTTGTATTCAAAAATTAAATCCAGGGTTACAAGAGGTTGAATTGTGAAACAACTAGACTTCTATAGTCATACTATTCCAAAAAATTACAAGAGATCTAAAATGAAATCTATTTGTCATCTTCTCTTTTCTACTATCCAATTTATACATAAGGGTCATAATTCTTCATATTACAATCACATCTACATCATGAAATTTAAATCCAATGGGTCTCAATAGAGATACAACTCTCTTTTTATACAAAGATAACAAGATACATTAAAAATCATCACAAGGAGAAGTCTCCAATGAGTTAAAGGAACACTACCAAGGCTCCAATTTTTGAGATGCTCCATTTGTTAGAAATAGATAATATTGAGAGGGGGGGTGAATTAGAATTTTCAATCTTTTTACCCACAACTGAAAATTATTAATTACTTTTCCATAAGCATAAGAAAGAAAACCAAAAATGCCAAACAATATGAACAACCATACATGAAGAGAACTCATAACACCATATTTTATTAACTAGGGAAACCCTGTCAAAGGGAAAACCCTAGTGGGGATGGAACCCACAAGATCATTCACTATATAAAGAATCCAGTTAAGGATATTGACCTAGTTAGGAGTCTATGAAGAATGTATAGTGTCTCAAGTCCCTATTAGGAGACTATTCCTTGTTAGAAGCCTCAACCATGTTAGGAGTTTTTTCAACCCTATTAGGAGTTGCTTCAACCCTATTAGGAGTTGTTTCAACCGTGTTAGGAGTTGGTAGATCAAATTTGTGCAAGAAGAGCCCACTACCCTAACATACAACTATATAAATAAGTTATTCAAGAGAATAGATATACATACAAAACTAGATCACTTGTTGTACTTCGCAAATCTTCTGATTATCAATTCTTCACACAAAGAGTGACTATGCACATATCAATCTGCATCATATCTTACATAATATATCATTACTTTGCATGGAATTTTTCATCATTCATATTACACACTAACTTCACAAATTAAGTTCTTTATTTATACCAATAATATCAATAATTCTTCCTTAGTTAGCTCACATATCATTCTTAGAGTCAACTCATTAAGAATTACAATAATTATTCAAGTCGTTTAACTCATTCTGCTGACGTGCTTTGTTCTGCATTATAACATCATTGCATCACATATTCCTTCATAACTTGAACTCATTTGATTGTATAGACATGCACACTAGTATGCATCATGAGGATGATGTCATGCATCTCTAGTTAACTGCGTAAGAGAATATTCCAAGAGAATATTTTGCTATCATCAAATCTTGTCATACTACGGTAACACTATTTAATACTTAGACAATTTTCTTTCACAAAATATAACTAAACTATAAAAGAAATGTTTCCATAAAGGACAACCACATTACTCACCTTATCTAATTGATTGGTCATATTGCCAACAATCTTCCCCTTTGGCATTAATGGCAACATTTTGGGAAAATTGGCTAAGTCCCAAACATGTTGTCATACCAATCAAAATAAATAACCATAACATAGTAAAAATATTGTATTTATTTTTTGAAAGGATTACATCCCTTATAACACCAATTACAAAGTTTTCTTGAAGAAAAACTCACTACTATACTTCAAAATATAACTATCAATTACACTTTTCCTTATTTCTCCCCCTTACAATTACAATTTTCTATATTTCTCCCCCTTGACATCAATGACAAAAGTGACAAAAAAAGAAAAATCTAGTAGCTACATAAAAATGTAAAAAATTATCACTGATGTTGGTCTTCAACTACATAAAGTCTTTCTTCTAATTATCTTTTAGTGTACCAGACACATTGATTAGCACACATAGAGCATATGTGGCTAACTCTATTGCATTCAAATATGTAGCCACAAATTTTTCATATAAGGACTTTTCTACCAAGTATTCCTCCAACTAATTTTCTAGCAATGCAATCTATGGGAATAAGTGATCTCTCAAAAGAGTGAATCTTTTTAGAACTTTCTCTTTTTCTACTTGAGTATCCCTGATGTTGTTATAAAGTTCTTGCATTGTATGCTCAATGGTTTCTAACTTTTGATTCTATTTCAGAAAGTTATCAATGAGTGTCTGAAGCTCAGTTACCTTTTCTTTGATTTTCTCATCAAAACTTTGAAGATGGATGTATGCCAAATTGCACTTAGCATGAGTCTATTTCCCTTCTTCTATACTCAGTCTCAATGCCTTAATGCATACATTCAAAGTTTCTATATCATTCCTTATATTTGTACACATGGTACTTAGAAGTTTACCTTCATGCTCTATTTGCACTTGAATTGTGACCACATTGGTGAGTGTTGTGAACTCATTATCAAAAGCTTTACACAAAATTGTTGCTCTTGGTTGGATATCTACATGTGTGTCAACGGGACTTACTATCATTTCCAATCTATCCAAAAATGAAGTTAAAGTCTTTTCTATGGATTTGACTGATTTCTTCTTTTCAAGAAATTTACTCAAAGAAGATATGAGGTTTTGTGCCTCATCTTCTTCATCTGATTGTACTATTGCTACTGAAACCACTATTGCTTGTGAAAGAGGTGTAGTGGGTGTTGTGGCTGCTATTGCTAAGGGCATGTTTGAAGTAGCTGCTTTAATGTTAGATTCAATTTTCTTTCCAAACAGTGCATCTTCTTCCTTTGGCTCCTAATCTTCTTATTCATTAGATGAGCCATTGCAATCCACAATATTGCCAATAATGTTGGCACCAAAATCTTTAAATGGGTCCTCAGTTCTATCAACTATTACATTGGTGTTATCCACTTGCATAGATTCACTACCAATGGTAATATGTGGTGAATCACTTGGAATTGATGTGTTTTTTGGTTGCTCAAAACTATGAGGTGGACTAAGTACATTAGGACTTGTTTCCTCTATCTATGCACACTTCTCAGACTCTTTAAGCATAGGACTTGTCTTCTCTAGCTGTGCACTCTTTTCTAACATAGGGCTTGCCTTCTCTAGCTATGCAATCTTCTTTGGCATGGTAGTTATGTATGTTACTATAGCCTTTTGAGTTTCTACATTAACTTCTTCATAATTTCCTCCCATGAGGAGAATGGATCTCTTTTTATTTCTTAATAGTGGTGCTATTCCTTTCAGAATTTCTATTATTTCTTCCTCATTATTTACAATACATGGATTTTTCACCATATTAATCCTTATTTTCTTATCTTCCTTAATAACTTTTCTTTTTCTATTTAAAAGTCTATTGTACAATTCTTCAGGTCTTTGGCCTCTTATGCTATCAAACCTTTTATCTTTTAAGATCATATTTCTAACTATGCATTCTCTAGTTGTCTCCTATCCATATTATTAGACAAATCATAGTATTTATTTCATTGTACAAAATTATTGTCATTAATTATTTTCATGTTAAGATTATCTACCTTTGGTTTCTATGCCTTTCTTCCTGCTAAGGTCTTTGCTTCCTAATTAGCTAGCTCTACTAGTCTATTACCAGTTTCTTCTTCAGATTTAGAAGAACTAATCTACAAGGTTCTTCTTTTCTTTCTTGGACCAATTTTAGTCTACTTGAATCTCTTCTTAGGAGGGATTTTGGTCTTTTCAAGCCTTGTAGAGTTCCTAGGTTTTGGCACTTCCTCTATTTTCACTAGATTCTTTGGAGGTTGTTGTTATACAACTACTACATATGGCACAGTAGGTGCTTGCTCACTTGTCTAGGAAATTGTGACCTCTTTAGTAGGTTCGGCCACTATAATAGGAGGTGTAGGGGTAAATAGTTCAAATTAACTATTGGCCTTCATTTCCATGGCTATCCCTTTTATCTCATGAAATTCCTTTCTAGACATTCTTGATTCCTTCAAAATAGAATCAATCACCTTTTCCACCTTCTTGAGTCCTTGACTATCTAACTTGTTTTAGCTTCTCTCATTTTCTTCGTATATGTTCCCCATCTAGGACATTCTGAATCAACTTCTAAGTGAAGGATTATCTATGCATATCCTTCAACTAATTCCTCACTCATTTCATAGCCCATAGGTTCAATGAACTTAACTCAAGGAAGTGCTACCTCCATACATGTGAAGTTTGTTTCTACCATGAAGCATAGTTTATCCTTATATTTTTCCACATGAGCATGAAGAAGACAAAGGAACTCATAGTCTATCTCATAGTGTTTGCAGATTTTTCAAGCTTATAGGTGGACAAAGCACTTGGAATTCTTCTTCCTCTTCTTGTCTATATTCTTCTTATTCCATCTACTTCTTCTTCTTCTTCTTGTGGGAGATCTTGGCCATTTTTTTTTTAAGGAAGCAAAATCATACACTTCTTTTTAGTGCTTTGTTGTTTGTTCCAAAAAAATGTCTTGTTGCAAAATCTTGAATGTTTCTTAGGTTTTTCATGCATCAAAACAATCTAGGAATATCATCTTTGGGCTTAAAACATGCAAACTAGAGCACAAAGTCTTGAATGAAAACCAAAGTTCAAAGAGTCATTTTCACTTTTGAGTCCAAAACAATCTTGAATGATCTAAGGTTAAAAAAAAGCACTTCAAAGTTCTTAAAACAACACACAAAATCTCAATCTTGAATGCTCAAAGGAAAAAACTTGAATGTTTAATCACTTGTCTTTGAATGCATGTTGCTAAAATCACTCTTGAGTGTCATGGATTAAAATCAACTTTGTTTTTTAATGAATGCATGATTAAAAAAAAAAAATCCAATCTTGAATGCAAAAGGTCAATTAATCATTACAATATCTCACACTTCATCTTTTGGGGCATAAAAAGAATCTACATTTTAGAAACTTTCTAAGTTATAAAAACAAATAAAGACACTTTGAGTGAATTTGTTGTTGGGCTCACCCTCTTTAATCACCCATCATTCTAACCATTGGTTGCAATATCAGCACCATATATGGGGATGGGTCTACCTAAGAAGGTGTTAAGTGCTCCACAAAAATCAAATTCCACTCACTTGAGTTTTTATTAGTTTTTCTAAGATAGAAAATTTCTTGAATGCACATTAGTCTCGCTAAAACTTCATTTGGGCATAAAAATTGAACAAATCTTGACATGGAGGGCCTTCGGGCATGCGCTTGAAATTGAGTTTTACACATCTTTATTTTGGGCTTAAAAAAAACTCACACTCAATCTTGAATGCCTTAAAGAAAAATCAATCGATACTTGATGTGGAGGGCCTCCGGGCGCGCAAGTTTAATTTTTTTGACCCTAAATCTTCTTGGTGTATTCATTCTTCAATCGATTTTACTTTTGTTAATGCTTCAAGTTGGAATTGAAGATTTGCATCCTAAACATGTGTGTTTGCAAGGTCTAGATCTGAAAAACTTAAGTCTCAGTTGGAAAAGAACTCTGTCTTTTAGCCCAAGATCATCCAAGTCTTCTCTCCCCTTGTCATCTTTCGAAGCCATCTTGGGTGCATAAGATTAGGATCCAAAATCTTGTCTTAGCTTTTAGGAGGCTTACTTGGGGATTTCATCACCCCTTGGGATGACCTCAACTCCAGCGTTCTGGGGAGTATAAAGATCGGGAGGTGAATCCAAAGACACCTCTCTTGGGATCAAAATTCTGCCACTCGGGCTAAGCCTCAAGGAACTTTATACCCTTGAGAAGTGAAAGAGGAGAAGTGGGTTACCGCTCCTCTCAGTTGTGTGACATTGTTTTGCTTTTATCTATGAATTTGGGCCTCATGTACCTTGGGTATATCGAAGACTCCCTAGCTAAACCAATTGTCAGCCTTGTAAACAACCATCTAGGATGTTAGTTTGTTTGAAGTGACTGATCGAAATATTTGTAGAATATACACACTCTTTGGCATACGTATCACATTCTGAGAATCAAAAAGTTCTATCTGGTTGTTCCTATCTATTGCTTGATCTTTTACTTGTTGAATGAATGTTTGCCAAACTTAGTCAATCCTAGCTTAGAGCACACTTAGCGTAGTCACTGCCTATTTTAGAAGTTGAACACGTTGAAGCAAAACAACCAAAATCTCTCTAAGCGAAGCAGATTCAGGAATTTATGTCAGAACAACCCAAACCCAAATAGAAGTTTCACAAAGCCAAACTTAAGCCCTCTTAGGCATACCAAGAAATTTCAGCCAAGAGAAAGGAAGTAACACCAAGCCCTCGAATTGCAAAACTCCACAAAGCAGAAGACAAAGTGGTCGATGAAACTTGTTAGGATGCCTAGTTATATTGCACTATCAGATTTAGCAAGCATCCAAGAGTTAACCCTGCTTATGTCTTACCAACTAGGCATGATTTCTATGATTAGGCCCCCTTTTTTTTCCACATCTTCTTGCATAAGTTTCACTTTATTGTCATCTTTGTAGGAAAGCCACCCATTCTAAGTTATCCCTTTAAATAATTTTAGCTCATCCATCTCATCTAGGTCTTTGCCTTAGAATTAAACCAATCCCCTCAAACCTAGCTAGCATCCCAAAAAGCCTAATTTTCACAACCAAGCTTTCAAAATTGTTGTCACCTTGCCAAAGGTTTTCCATTCCTACCATCTTGCAAATCCACCAGCCTCACTGAGGTTATCCCTCTGACAGAGCTTTGTCTAGTTTAATCTAGCTTTGTCACTTGTTATCCCTCATCACCTTGAGCTAAAGGTTGGGATCCACAAGTGGTCAATCTTGTGTTTTTCCTAAAGGATCATCAGTCTATCCTTAGAGTTGACACAATCACCACCAAGCTTACACATAGGAAAGTAGACCTTTCATGATTTGGCAACATATCTTTGAAGTTAGAATCCCCATCCCAATCCTCCTTAGGTTTTTCATATAGCTTTGCCTCAACCTAAGAAATCATTTGCATAGAAAAGCCTTCCCCCTTGGCATCCATCAACATTGTTGCATCTCATCCGTAGGAACATTTTCATGACACCCATCACTTGCTTAGCCAAGAAGAAGAAAGAAACAATGGAACCCTATCATTTGGATCAAACAGCATCGCTTCCCTTGAGCACTCAACCATCCTTTAGCCTAGAGAACATTATACCATCACCTACTGACATTGAAGCTTTCATGAACCAACCAGGAAATGCAGTATTGGTGAATGCCATTTTGGACAAGAACAAAGAAACAATCATGGCTGACTTTCGAAGGGAAAATATAGGAGTCTTTGACTTTGGAAGACCTCCTCCCTTATTAGATCCATCTCACCCATTGTTTGGACAACTACCACTCCCAATAGGCTCTTATGATTTAGATTATCCTCAATATGTGCCAAAAGAAGAGCCTCAAGCCAATCCTTATGATCCAACAAACCCAAACATACTAGCCTCCACTCAAGTTGAAATCTCCCTTCCACAAGCCAATCCAGCCACCACCACTCCACCATTGGTCCATACCACTCCATCCCAAACCCCCTTCGCCCAAAACACCTCATCATTCACTCCCTTCACTATTGTTGATGCTGCTCTCCAACCCAACCTTCCAAATCCACCCATCTCCCAAATCAATGCTAGCATCTTTGGCCAACCTCAGCAATATACAATCGGGATGCCACCTATGGGGCCAAGAAATCAACCTTTGATCACCCCCAACTTGTTTACCTCAGCTCAGAGCACAATTACATCATTTCCACTAGGTCCTTGGAGCTCAATGCCATCAGCCACAAATCCACAAGCTACTACCCTAACTCCACAAAGCTATCAAACCCCACAAGCTACTACCAATGTTCTTCCAAGCTCTCAAGTGACCCAAGCTCCTGCCACCACTCTACCAAGCTTTCAAATCTAGCCACCAAGCTATCAAACCCCATCAGTTCCATTCCCAAGCTTTCAATTCCCACCACCTCCACCACCAACTAATCCATTACCTCTTATTACTAACTATTTTTCTATGCCACTTCTAGGAGTAAATCCACCACCACCAACCACCAATTACTTTGCCTCCTTTGCCATGATACCCTCCCAAATGGGGGCACAACCCACATATATTGGTCAAATTCCTCAAATCCCAAGTCAAGTTCCACAAGCTCCCTGATCCTTTCTCCAAGCTTCACAACCATCTTATACCTTACCTCCATAAAGCAATCCATTTATCCCATAGCCAGCCTGCGTCCCTCAATCCCTATCCCAAATCCCATATTAGCAGCAAGCCTTGCAACACATGCAGCAATATGTGCCTCGTCCACCTCAGCAATCCATCATCCACCATTCAGTTGCCCAAGCCATGTACAATCCCTACCAGTCCATACCTCAAAGCCATCCATGTTCCATTGCCCCATCTAGCACATACCTACCTCAGGGCACTCTTACATTGGGTGCACCCCAGCCATCACCCATTAATTTAGAATGGGAAGCCATGAAGATAGCTTTGAAGAACATTCAGGAAGGAAATGATCCAAAAACCTTCAAGTTTGAAAATGTGTGTCCTTACCCATTTGACAGAGCCATTACCATGACACCATTTCCCAAACACTTTGACATACCCAAGTTTGAAAAATTCAGAGGAAAAGGAGACCGTGTCACACATATCAAAGAATTTTACATGCACTGCCAAGAAGTGGCATACAGTGACGTCTTCCTCTTGCATCTCTTTCCCAAAAGCTTGGCCAGACCAGCTCTTGAATTGTTTTATAGAATCCCATATGGCACAATTAAAAACTTTGTTGAATTGTTTGAGGCATTTGTAGCCCAATACGCCCATCTTGTTGAAATGGAACTCTCAGTAGTTGATCTTTTCCACACTAAGCAAAAAGGCGGAGAAAGCCTTCCTGAATATCTACAAAGATGGAAAAACCTTACCACCCGCATATCTTGCACCTTGCCAGAGCACCATTTAGTGAAAAATTTTATTGATAATGCCCATCCTAGCTTGGCTCACCACATGACCATGAACCTTTTGCAAACCTACAAAGATATCAAAGAGAAAGGAATGATCCTTGAGCAAGGACTCATTAAAGATGGTGTGGTCAAGATTTACAAGGAGGCCAACCAAAATCAATCACATTCCAATGACAAGTCTAGGTATTGGAACAAAAACAAGCACATTGCAACAGATGGGGTTACTGATACGAGACATGTGAATATTGTTGGTCCTTCCCAAAATTAGTCCAACCCACCGTATCACCCAAACAATCAAAAAACTATTAACTACCAAGACCAAAATCACCAAAGCTATCAAGACCACAATCCATGACCCAACTTTCAAGGGTCTAGCAATCAAGCTAATGCCATCAATGTAGTTATAGGACCAAATCCCAAGTTCCACCCTACACCTAGAAATTATACACACCTTAGTGAGCCATTGGATGTCATTTTTGAGAAATTGACTAAGGAAAACCTCATCAAATTTCTTCCTACCCAGCAAATTGACCCAAGCCAATCCAAAGTTGCATGGTATAAAGACAATGAGCACTGCAAATTTCATAGGGTAAAACATCACACCACCCTTAGATACATGAAACTGAAAGATTATGTGCAGGACCTCATTGATTGGAAAGAAATCCCCATTGGTGCCCAAACCTCTCCCAATGTAGGCTTACAGATCTATCAAAATGTTTTTCCCCCTTACAACAACCAAAATCTTGGAAAAGCACCTATCCAAACCAACAACAAAAACACCAACAACTACCAGCCAAACCAACAGCATGGGAAGAACAATGACCACACTTCATCCTATATAGATTATGGTAGCCTCATAGGTTGTATATTCAAGAAAGAGCCTTCTATCAATGTTATCAATATCCAAGGACCAAACAATGAGTGTTCAGTCACCATTCGAAGAGCACAATTTAACATCACAGGCCCACTAGTTTCACCAGCACCATCAGCTCCATCAAAAATCCAGTACAATATCTTGGAACACCTTGGGAGCATACCAGCCCAAATCTCCATTTTAGACCTTCTTCACACTAGTCTTGTGTACAAGAACATCCTTGACAGTGCTCTCATAGAATTTTGTGTCCCTTTAGATATCAATGCTACTAATTTTCATAATCTCATTGGACAGCTATCCTCCTCATGTGCCCTATCATTCAAACCCACTGACATACTCGTGGTCAAGCCAGATCACACCCTTTCACTCTGTATAGCCATTATGGTATCCAATTTTGCTGTAAAAAGAGTAATGATAGATAATGGATCAGCCTTGAATATTTGCACCCTAAAATTCATAAAACAAGCTAGGTATACTGAGGCAGATATCATCAGTGAGTTTATCACCATCAAAGCTTATGACAACATGGAAAGAACCACAGAAGGAACTATTTTGTTGCCAATCAAGGTTGGGCCAGTCATCCAAGAAACACTCTTCCATGTTATTGATCTAAACCTACCATTTAACATCCTCCTTTGTTGCCCATGGATTCATGCCATGAAATCTGTTCCATCCACTTACCATCAGTGCGTCAAATTTTTGCATCATGGCACTGAGGTAACCATCCATGCCAATCTAGAACCCTTTGCTTATTGCAATGCGGTTGAAGCTTCATATGCAAACCATTGCCCTGGAATTGATATCGGCATAGCCATCGCTAGCTCATCCCACACTTGTAATGACCCAGAAACCATCCTCGCCTCCACCCTATCTACCAAGAAGATCAATAACAAAGGCTGTGGAGAGTATAGTGTGTTAGATGCATTTGCTGTTGAGGCACTCCCACTTGATCCACATGCCCATGGACAATCAACATATCACAAAGCTAACGAGATTCCACCTCCTTGATACAAATAGTTTGGCCCAACAACCTTTGTATACTCAAAAATCCCTCTTCATGAGGAGCTCACTCCAGATATCAACAATTGGTTACATAAGGATGCACCTCCAAGAAATCTAGCACGCCTTGATCACTTCAGCTAAAAATATCCCTAAGAACATAAGCTCATCACTGAAAAATGGAACTATCAAGGTGGTGGTCTAGGACCAGAAGAAAGAGGCATGCAGTGCCCCATCAATGCACACAAGTGGGAATCAAAGTCGGGTCTTGGCTTTGGCATACCCACAACTAGGGGCACCAATGAGAACGGTCATGCTTTTTCAAACATTCATCGTGACCTTATCAAAATTGAAGACATTCTTGAGGAAGTTGAAAAGAGAGCCTATGATGATATCCCAGACCAAATCTTCCTCGGAGACTCTATTCTCCAAGAACTATCCATCCATTTCATTGACCTACCACTCGCCCATCCACAACTCATAGATTGGGACCAACCAAGAATCATACACATTGATGAGTTCACATCAGAGGAAGTGCTTTTGAGATTCATGGGAGCCAAAACTCCTCACAAGCAAACAAAGCCAGATTCTGCCTATATCTATAAGCTAGATCCCAAGGGGTATTTTGGAGAAAATCCCCAACCTAGTTCTGATACACCAAAAACTGGAACTAAGATGAATCCGGGACTAGCTAAGGCACTTGATCCTATGTTTTAATGCGCAAGATTTATATCCCTAGTGGTGGTACATGGAGTTAGTGATTCAGTTGTTCATATTTTACCAATGTCATCCCTATATGGTTGATGTGTCTAATTTAAATGTTAAATTAAACCTTTCAGTGATTTAATAAATTTAGGCTCATATGCGACTAGACCTATGAACATGTTTGTGCATTTAGAGATTCACATTGTCATGAAGGTTTTTAAGGAATTTCTGTGATTTTTTCATTTCTGGGCTTTATTTTAATTATTTTTAATTTCTAACAGCTCTTCCATACATGAATTCCAATTACTTGGAATAGCCTTTTTTTTTTGGGGTTGATTCAAGGTTTAACTATGTTGGCTGGTTATTTACCCTAATCAATTATTCACTCGAAAAGTGAATAAGTATTGAAAGATGATATTAATTCCTCACTTATCACTTTTGGAAATCAAGAATTTGAGACCTTTTTCCAAAATCCTCTTCTAGAGGATTACATTTATGTTTTTTGTTAGAGCTCTAGGCATGGGATCTTCATGAGATCAATCTTATTGGGTCTAGCTCAAGGAGACCTTGTTGTGTTGTGATTTCTGATAGCTTCTATTGGTTAATTTTATTGTGTTGTTTCTTGTTTCAGCCCCTTTTGTTATCAAGTAGGGCTCTCCTATTTTCATGTTTCAACTTAGTTTCTACTTGTATTTTTGGTAGTTGTTTGTTAGAAGGATGAGAACCAGTGTTCCCCTCCATTTGTATTTTTTGGTTCTACCCAATTGGTTGGGTATGAATGTTTCCCCAATTTTTGGGATGAGGGTTTGGCATTTTGCACCATTATGTTGGTCATTTTTTAATATGAACTCTAAACCAAATTTTGTTGGATTTTCATGGATTTTGTACCCTAAGACCAAATTGCTTTTATTTTCAAAATTTTCCAATTTGGGGGTTTTTACCTCTTTTAATGTTCCACCAAGTTTTCTCAACTTTTCTTGGCATGATGATGGTCATGGATCTAGATCATCTGTTGGGATGCTAGTTAGATCATTGATGCACATTTATGTTGCATTGGGATGCATGTCACATCCATCCTCCCAAACTATTTTCATTTGAGTGATATTTTTCTTATGTTCTCATCTAGCCCTCATTTTAGGATCTTCATGATGGTGGTCTGCCACGCACGAGCATGTGTGTGTACATTTGTCAGGTGACTTGTGAGGCTCGATCTCCTAGTTGTGTTTCATTGGAGTTATGTTCATTGGATTTGGATTGGGAATCTACATTCCTATGGGCACTTATCATGTGATGAGCATGGTTATGTAGGGTAGGTAGTCGAGGAGCTTCTCTTGCAACCTTGGTGACCATTTCTTAGAAGGTTGGCATGAAGGAGTTAATAAGCAAGTGATAACTAATTAAATTACTGGGTAATAAAACTAAGATAATAAAAAGTGTTGTCCTTCACTTTGATTCTGAGGATACTTTGCATTGGCCATCAAGGGAGTCCCTTGAGTGAGTGTCTACATTAGTGTGATGGCCTCCAAGGGAGTCTCTTGAGAGTGTATCCACATTTGATTTAGCTTGGGAGTACCAAGCACATTACTCTCCACTATAGCCCCTACATAGTTACCCACAAAGTGTCTAACCAAGACCTATAGTACTTGCATTGTCTCATGTTCTTGGTTTCAGTCATCTTTACTATCTAGCATGAGTGTTAGTCATGGACATCTATTTTATGTATGTTTATTGTTGGATCATTATCTCCATAAGCACAGTGGGAGTGGACTTATGAGTTCGACATGGTTGGGAGACATAGCTACCTTCACCACTATTGGGGACCGGTGTACAAAGATGGTCTATTATTCCAATACAACCATTCCTTGATGTTTTCACTTGATATTTATATTATTATGTTGAGCATATGATTAGATTATGTGATTTTCTAAGTTGCACTATTTATTTCTTATTGGATTAGCATGTTAGATTTCCTATTCTTATGATGTTATTATGCTTTAGTAGTGACATCCTCATAAGACAACTCTGACTATCTAGTTCGCAATTTGGGATTGTGAGATCTCATGATGCTATTATGGTTGGGAGGAACCACACACTTAGTTAATTATTTTAGTACATTGTGATTTTCCTTTCATTTCTTTCCCTTCTCTATTATGTTAGATGGTTAGATGTAGTTTTCATCTTGTTTTTATATTGTTTGAGTGTCTATATCTTGATTTTGGATTCAGTAATCCCTGATGTGGAGGTTCTAACTTCTATTTTTATCCCTTTTTTTGTCCTTGGAGCATTTCTTGTTTTTCCTTGGTGACTATGTGTTAGCATTGGGTGATACTTATAAAGTATTTCATGCCCAAAGAAGATGAATCGTGCAATACTAGAAAGTATCACATGCAGATAGGAAAATTATTGTGCGATACTTGAAAGTATCACACACCCTTTGAGGAACCATTACAGATACTAGTAAAGTATTGCATGGCCTTTGAAGAAGTGTTGCCTAGACCTTGAAATAATCACACAACCTCTTGAAAAAAATCATACAATACTAGAAAGTATCACAAAGTGCTAAAAGAAAGTGTTGCCTAGGTTCTTGGGAAAATTTGTTTTGGCAAAAAGCAGACACTTTTTGATTTGTCTGGAAGTTTTTGAGAGGTGTTTTGACTACCCTCTATGGTTTTTTTGAATACCTTGGTTTTGGATTTTGAATTTTGAATGTTTTAGATTTGAAATCATTTACATTCTTCTATGGATTGTCATTTTGGTCAGTAGTGGTATTTGGAGATCTATTGTTGTTTGGATGTTTGTTTAGTCTTTTGTTGCAATCTTTTTTATCCCTATATGATGTAGTCATGTGCATTCATAATGGTTTTTAAAATATATATATATATATATATATATATATATATATATCTTGGCTTATATTTATCCTTGTTCCAAGGTTCTCCGAGTAAGGTATTACATCTAGTATCAAAGCTCATGTTGCAACATTGGAATCTTTGTGTTATGCTTCCACTATGTTAGTGTTTTCAATATGTGTATTGTTATCTTATATTTTTTATTAGATATCTTTTTTTGGTTCATGCTTATGACTCTATGCTTGTGATTTTTGATTCGGACCATGTCTTGTTGCTTCCATAGTGATGCCTCTTGCACATAGGTTTGGTGGTCGGGGTGGTAACTGATGAGTTGTTTAAGAACACCTTGAGGAGGAATGATAGGATGGTGGTGGAGAATAGTGTAACAACAATTAGGGTGGCATTGGGGCATTGATGTCGATGTTACAAAAATTATTTCTCAATTGGGGCCTTATGTAGAGGAAAACCTATGTGGCAATGGTTAAGAAGAGGAATCTCATCATGGAGATTCCCATCAGTCAGAGCATGAGAGGAGGAGCATGAATGTGAACATTCTCGTATACCACCTAGTAGTAGAGGGAATCAATGGAGTAGTCATTATTGGAATGATAATGATGGCATCACTCAGGTAGAGATAATGTGAGAACTTTAAAGGTTGAAACCACCACTGTTTGATGGCCATGGGACAAGGCTCAAGGCTGAGACCAGGTTACTAGATATGGGGCATTGTTTCTCCCTATTATCTTATGGGAGCAACATGGAGGTGCATTGTTCCATCACGTAGTTGAGAGAACATGGTTCTATTTAGTAGGATATGGAGTGCGAGAAGCTCCATGTTGATGTGGTGGATCTCACTTGGGTGATCTTTGAGGAGATGTTCAAGGAGAAATTCCTTTCTCCATAATACTATGAAGCTCATGCTGATGATTTTCATGAGCTCAAGCAAAGGAATATGATAGTGCACCAATATGAGAAGTGTTTCCTTGGATTGAGTTAGTTTTTGAGTTACCAACATGATGAGGCATTCCTCATGCAGCATTTTGATAGGCGCCTTCAGGACTCTATCATTGGGAATGTCTATGTTCACCAACCAAGGATACTTGCACTTTCCATGGAGAAGGAAAGAATCCTCAAGATAAATGTTGCTAGGGGATGCAATGTAAAATAAAGCTCTTAGAGCAATAGTGCATGAACCTCAAGGTAGGATGTTCAAGTACCTTAGTCCTCTCGAAAGGTCAAGACCTAGTCAGCACCTTCTTAGGGCGATAAATATCGAGGGTATTGGACCAAGAGTGGTCAATCTTTAGGTAATTCAAGGAATAAAGGAAATGACTAGAACCATGGATAGATATCTCAATAGGATCATCCTCCTTAGAGTACTCAACAAATCTCTAGCAAGGGGAGTGCACTATACTCTCATGCTGCTCAGGGTGGTCATGGAACTAGTGCTAGTTTTAGGGGAAACTATTATTCTTGTGGTCATCTTGGCCAGAGAGCCTTAGGATGTCCAAGAAAACCATATATATGATCTAGTATAGGTTTAGCTAGATCAAATCCTACTATGGGAGATATGGGAAGGAATCATCAAATCTTTGCGATGGTTGATAACCATCAAGCTAAAAATTAATGTATGATAGTCGAGGCTACATGTACATTGCTTGTTATTTCATCTTTAGTATTATTTGACTCAGATCCTTCAAATTCACTTATCTTGTCATCCTTTTGTTCAATGATGTGGGCTAGTGGTAGTACATTAGGTTGATAGGTGGTAGGTTGAGTTAGCCATGGGTTTCAATGTGGTTGTAGACTCCTTAGTCAGAGGTTATGTTTTAAATTTTGGTACCTTCACCACCATAATGGATCTTCATATCCTACCTCTATGATCATGCGACATTGTGTTGGACATGGATTGGTTAGCTACCCATCAGGTGAAAATTGATTGCCACCATAAGCCAGTATAGTGTGTTGGTGACACAAGTGAGTAGGTGGAACTTTTGCGGGTCCAAAGACCAATCTTACTTTGGATGATCTTAGCTAATCAACTAAAGTAGAGTATGTGGAAGGGTTGTTAGATGTTTTTTGTTTCTATTAGTAATCTTAAGGAAGTCGAGAGTCATATGGTGACACTTGATGATAACCCACTCCTTTGTGAGTATGCAGACATGTTTCCTGATGAGATACCGAGGATGTCACCATAGTGTGACATTGATTTCTAAATCAATCTCATACTAGGAGCAAAGCCAATTTCACAAGCTCCTTACCACATGACTACTCAAGAGCTGAGCGAGCTCGAATTATAGTTGGAAGAATTGTTGGTCAAGGGTCATATTTTTCCTAGTATATCCTCATGGGGTACACTAGTCCTTTTTGTGAAGAAGAAGGATGGATCATTTCATTTATGCATTGAGTACCAATAGTAAAATAAGGTCATGGTGAAGAACTGATATCCTTTGCCAAGGATAGATGACTTGTTTGATCACATGAAGGGAGTGTGAGTGTTCTCAAAGATTTATCTTACATTGGGATACCATTAGCTTTGTATCTAGGAAGCTAAAATTAATTGGATAGCATTTTGTACATGATATGGGCATTATGAGTTCACAATTGTACCCTTTAGGTAAACCAATGCATCATTAGTGTATATTCATCTGATGAATGGATTATTTTGCACTTATCTCAATCAGTGTGTCATTGCATTCTTGGATGACATATTTGTCTATTAAAAGACTTATGAGGAACATGAAGTCCATTTATGCTAGGTATTGCAATGCTTGAGAGACCATCAGTTGTATGGCAACCTGGGTAAATATGGATTCTTCCAATTAGAGGTAAAGTATTTAAGGCATATCATCACTAGGAATAGTATTGCAGTGTATCCAATAAAAATATAAGCAATCATGGATTGGTCAGTGTATGCCTAAAATGTGAGCACACTTCTATGAGTCATTATATCCAAGATTGGTCAAGAATGAGGTCTCAAATGGCAGCTCATAGCTCTTTTATCATTAAGTGCAAGGGTTTGTAATCGAGGCCCTTAGTTTGAACTAGTTTGTACCCATGCAAGTACACCATAAAATGAGAGATTCAAAGATCAAAATATGAATGCAAATGAAGATGCAAGCTAATCTAAATGATAACAATGCAAAGCAATGCAAGAAAGGAGATCTAATCTATGAAAGGAAATAACAATACAATATTAATCCATGAAAATAAACATGACTCTAAGATAATATGAAAAATGCAAGGATGAAATCTAATGATGGAAGTCATGGATGCAAGAAAGAATAAGATAAGAAGAGCGAAGTTGCAATGAAGCTCCAATGTCCAAATCGTAAGGTTAAAACTCCTCCAAAATTGTTCTTTGAACCTATAACATAACAATACTATAGCAATGAACTATTTTCTCTATATCTCTCTCTATATCTTTCTCTATATCTTTCTCTATCTCTCTCTATATCTTTCTCTATATCAAAATGAGAAGGAGAGGGCTCCTTTTAAAGGAAAATGTGGAGGTGGGAGGCTTCTCACAACCAATATGAGATAATAGAGTTTGATCCATGTGCACCAAAATTCCACCAATGAGAAAAGAGTAGTGTTTCAGAAGAAAGTGGAAAGAGGAAAAAGAGGAATCCCACTTAGAGATATGTTCATTTAAGTGTAGAGAACAAAAAAGATTTATTTATTTTCATTTAATTTATTTCCTTTTTTCAAGCGGGATTGTATTTAATTAAAAGGGAACAAATTCTTTGAATTAAATAAGAAATATTTAATTAAATTAAAAGAGGTGTTTATGTCTTAATTAATTAAATGTGGATTAATTATTTGATTAAAAGAGAGATTTTGTTTTAATTAAATAAGACTTAAAATAAAATGATCAAACCATAGGAAATATTGAAATAATTAAATTAATTACAATTTGATCAAAGAAATTTATTTGAATTAATTTAATAAAATATAACAAACCATTGATTCAAGAATTTTGATAAATTAAATAATGGGGGTCCATAGTCTAGGTGACCATTTTAAAGTGCATACATTCTCCACTCTTTAACTAATGTGTGATAGATTTGGGAACACATGTAGTAAAAGAAAGAAATTGAAGTGTGAGATCGATTTGGGATCACAAAACAACCCAAATGTGTGGTCAATTCAGCAAAACATCAAGACAAAGAATACAAATAAATTTTGACTTAAAAAATTCAAGGATAAAATTGATAAAAATAAATCAAGGATTGAAGTTGATAGATATTTCTCCCTCATGATCAAAATCAAAATGAGATAGTGGAGAAAGAATAATTTGATAAATTTGATCAAATCAAACAAAAGATAAAGTTCTTGATGTAAGATGAAAGATATAAGAATCACAAAACCAAGGTAGATCAACAAGAATGAAATATTATGCCCCAAAGGTGAGTTAGAAGAAAAGAAGTGGGGTGAAGCAAATGGAAGGTAGAAATTTGGAAGATATGGAAAGAAATGAAAAGAAGAAAAAAAATTTCATAAGCAATAGAATGCCCCAAAATTAATTGACTATTTAAGATATAAATTTTGATTGAGATCATGAAAGAAGATAAGAAAATGAATATAAAAACATGACCATAGTTGATTAAAAGTCCACAAGAAAGATGAAGGGAAACCCTCTCAAAATCATAATGTAGCCTCAAAATGCAAACTAACATAAAGTCTAATAATGCAAGCTGCATGAAAATACAAAGGTGTACTTGCAATAGAGCAACTATAACATAGTGTTCATCATTCATTAGAGAATGTAAAAGAACTTCTTTTCATCATTGGAAAATTATTAAAAGACATCAAAAAATCATGCAATCATCAGTAATTACAAGCGCAACTATGAAGGTATGAATGTGATTTATATCAGATTGGAATGTGGAAAGATTCTAACATAAGCATCATAGGCATAAAGGTCAAGATGACTTCGATGTTAGCTTACCCAATTTAATCTAGTAAAACCATGCTTGCATCAAGGCATAAATGCCAAGATGACCATAAGAATAGTTGTGCAAAAGCAGTCAAGGATGATACCTCAAGTCTCCTAAGTGTTTCAAGGGGACAAAAAGAGACACTCCAGAGTTTCAAGACCAAACCCACAAGTAGAAAACAAATAAAAACATGCCCCATGCCCCAAGTCCTCTAGCTATACATCCCAGAGAGGCTTATTAGACAAGGACACTAAAAAAAAATCAAAAATTGTCAGCACACAAAGAAAAGATCATGACATAAGTCAAGCATTAAGTGTTGTGTTTAAAATTGTAAGTGTGTTAATTGATATTGAGTTTTGAGGATAAGGATCGAATGCTTGCAAGTAGGTAAGATTACGTGACTAAACTGGGTAAGACCAAACTAATAAATGTTGAAAAACACTTGATGTCAGGGGTTGTATTGAAAATATAGTTGGGGTGGTGTTGAAAAACACCATTTGCAAGGTGTCCTAAAGACTAATGCAACCAAGAGATAAAAGCTAACATAGCTTTGCCCCCTAAACAAAGACTAATTCCAAACCAAGGCAACAAGGACAAGGCATGATGGAGAAATGCCAAGTGTTAAGGATAGGCACTGAGAAACAGAGGTGCAAAGGCCTCAAGTAGTGCCCATTTCTAGGTTTTCACCACTTGGATTTATTATTATTATTATTTTGGAATATATAATTCTTTTGGAGATATATAAGCACTTATTACTAAGATGTGTCAGAAATATAAGAGGAGTGGAGGGGTGAATCAATTACTACTAAAATAAATCCCAAATCCTTTAGATGTCAAATAAAATCCAAACAAATAAAATTGATTACTGTTGATACTTAGTAAACATATAGAAATTTTTGTAACTCAGTAAATGCAAAGTTTGAATTACTTTAGCATGAAAGAAATAAATGAACATATGAGACACCAGGATTTAACGTGGAAACCCAATTTGGGAAAAACCACCAATGTAACTAGTTACTATTTTTCACTTATCTAAAGTGAGCCCTATTAGAAGCCAACCCTGTTAAAGGTTACAAAACACATTGTTAGGTGTGACCCTATTAGAGGATTTAATCACCCTATTAGGAGTGGCATTGCAAAAGATCTTGAAAAAATTCAATGGAATTGCCACCACGTTAAAGGATTTACTAATGGCTATTAAACCAACTCTGTTGAGAGATTTTAGATCACTACTACAATGGTTAGAGAGTAACAATGAAATGCCCTAATTGTGATGCAACTGAATTGTTGATAATAGATCTCTACTTTGGTTCATACTTGATCTTTCCTAATTGAATAATATTTTTTTTCTTCACAAGGATATCTGCTTATCTTTCAAGTTTTCTTCCTCTCTTCTTATCTCTTTTCAATCAACTTGCATCTCACACTTTGAAATCACAACTTCAACTTTTACTTATACCTTTCAATTTTTCAATTCGACTTAGATACAAATTAGAATGACCAATATTCTTCACCTTAGTCAGCTAGAATCAATAGGTAAAATAATTAAGCTTTACATGCCAAAATTAAAAAAATCCATTGATAGTTGACCCAGCTCAGTAGAAACTGATTTTGAAGTGATTTCTTGTGTTAACCAAAAGAAGCTTAGTTAATACTATGAAATTACAAAATTTATTTGGCAATCAAGTGAACTCGGTTAATATTGACTCTATTCAATCTTTTCCTTCGTTAATCAAGTGAGCTCAGTTAACACTCTTTTCTGCATAACTTCCTGTGGTGCCTGAGTGAGCTCGATACATACTACCTTCTGCATAGAGTAAACTCAGGAATGCTCGGTAGACTAGGAAAATTTTCTTCATTGACCAAGTGACCTTAGCATACATTGACTTTCAACTAATATAACATTTTTGTAACATTAAAGACAACACACAATTAATCAATTGTATCCAACAATCTCCCTCTTTGGCATTGATGGCAAAACAACATGTCATAGCACAATGAAATTTTGAAATAAAGACTCCCTCTATTAGAAAGTTTCTCCCTCTTTGATTTTACATAGAAAACTTCTCCTATAGTTTTCTCCCTCTGTGAATGAACTGCTTAACTTCTCCCTTTACAAAATTTTAGAAAAATGTGACAGTAAAATTCTCCCTCTTTGACAACACATACCAAAGACAATTCTAATTAGTATCAATGTACCTTGAGTACAAATTCATCTGTAACATATCCTTGCCAATACTACATCAACTGATTGATCTTCAACTTGGTTCCTATTAATGCATCACTAAACTTCATTTAGTGAGCTTCAAATAGCGAAATGACCCCTAGCTTACCTCTTAGATACAAAAATGCATCCTTAGGTAATGGCTTGGTGAATATATCTGCAATTTGTTCTTTTGTATGCACATATTCCAATCTAATTTCTCTATCCTAAACTAATTCTCTTGCAAAGTGATATTTTATGGAAATGTGCTTTATTTTGGAATGCATCATTGGATTCTTTGATATGTTTTTTATTAGATAAACAGGTTTTACAGGAAACCTAAAACCCAATAGTTAATACAAAAAAGGCTAATAATAAGTGTGAAAGCCCAGCCAAAAAAGTTTAAGTTCATAGGCTGATAATAAGCATTAAGCCCAACCAGAAAGAAGAGCTCTAAGAAAAGACCAGGAAAAAAAAACAAGCAAAGCCATGTTCAAAAGCCAGAACAAAAAGCCAAAAGACAATGATAAAGAAAAGAACAGGCGAGAGTTATTCCTCGTTCTTTCGCTCTAGATCCTGCATAACCTGAGTAGCCTCAAAGGCCAGTTGATTCTCCTCTGCTTCCATCTATTGCTCCCTTTGGTTCCCCTAGTCCTAATTAGGAATGGAGTTGTCCTTTGCAGAGTCATCCTCCATTCTGGCTTGATCCCTATCTTTTCCATCCTCATCTTCATGCATTTCTCTATCTTTGATCCAACCCATAAGAGAGGTGATGTTGTTGTTAATGGAGCTTAACAAGGAGAACATCTGATTTGCAAGGTTGTGATTGCAGTTTTCTAGGTTTTATATCCTTTTTTTTGCCAAACTGAGCCTGTCAACCAAATTTGTCCTCCTATTAGCATCCATCCCTTTCCTTATTGCCTCAATATGTTTCACCTGATCTTTGACCTCATCAAGCTCATGGAAAATCCATTTGATTGATCTAAAATTATCAATCATACTATTATGAGCATTATTCAAGAGGTTCATCCCTATCTCCCTAACTCTATCCGAAATAGCCACAATTGCCAAAATCAATGAGTTCTTCGAGCCACTATTCTTCTTGATTATCCATGAGGATTTGGGGATTCATGGCCTCCTTGAAGATGCCCATCTTGGAAGTCTTGACATTGAAGTTGATCCACACTTTCCTCCTATCATTGGTCTACACTTCCCATTCTGCATACTCAACTTTCTCCTCTTTCTGCTCCTCAGGATGGAGATGGATAGGAGAAAGGGGCAGCACAAATGCCTCCTCAAATTGAGAGCACACTTCCTCCAAACTCTCCCTCTTGCATTTCTTTCTTCCACTTTCCTCCTTAATTTCTGCATGCATCTCCTTAACCACCTCCTTAGACTTTGGTTCCTCCTCATCATCGCTATCTCCCTCCTATGCCTTTTCAGGAGGCTTCTACCTGAGATCCCTAGGGCTTTTTCTGCTAGGGGTAATGGGGGAGGGTAATTTTTTAGCATGGTAAGTCATTGCTTTCCCCAAAGAAGAAATCCCCCCTTTCTCATAGCTAAGGCTCTATATTTCATCTAAATCAGAGGAGTAACTGAAACTACTAGACTCCACATTCTTTTTCTAAGGAGGGGTTATGCTTATAGTCTGAGCCATGAAGTGCTCATGGATAAGCAGCAGCAGCCCCTTGTGCAAAGCCAGGTTTGCGATGGGCTTATTTTTGAAGCTATCCACCGCCTTGCTCATTGAGGTTAACAGATAATAAGGAAAGGAAATTCTGGCATTATTTCAAAAATGATTCAAAATGAAAAAGTGGTGGGTACAAGCTCTATCAAACCTAGGATCCAAAGTTATGTACTCGATAACAGCTTTCAGAACATACCTCCACTGCTTCCTCATGGAGTCGAGGACATAGTAGGTGTCAATATTTTTTAGCGCCTTTAATTCCTTCTCACTCTCCACAAAGTCCCTAATCACATTGGTAGAGAGCTTCTTATCCCTAAAGAATTTAAAACCCTCGATAGGGATTTCAGTGACAGCCGCAATCACCTCCTCCATAATTCAAAAGTAGAGATACCATTCACTTTCACCTACCATCCTTCCAAGACCCCACCATACTTTTGGTCACCTCCTAATCAAATCCATGCAGCTTCATGATATAATTGGTAACTCCACCCTCTTCAAGCTTTTCCCACACCTTCGGCCTACTTCTCCATTTCTCAAAATCTCCCATCGGCTCCTTTCTACATCTCTTGCCTACCATTTCTGCACATTGCACACCCACTTTACTCATGTGCTCTTCACTCTATGACTGAAATGGACCTCTAAGAGTAAGCAAAGAATGAAGAAAAATAGCCCTACTATTTCCCCAAAAGCAATTGCGATAAATAACCCATGAAGCGTGTCGATTAATCAATAATGGATTACTGCATTTATGATTTCCCATGCTTCTATTATGAAAAGTACCCTTATTTCTTAACCCCTTCACATTCATAATTAAAGCTTGATTTTCTCTGTTTTTCCTTGGATTTTATCCAAGTTGATCAGACTTTTAACATCTGCTAACAAACAAGTTCCAGGAAGCCAAGTCATTTTTTGGTTTGTGTCGACCCCTATATTCGCAAACCTGTCGACAATCGGATTTGCTTCCAAGAAAGTATGGATGACGTGGATTCTATTAAATTTGGCAAGGGTCACTCTAGTCTCATCAATAAGATTTGCAATTGTCCATGATTGATACGAATTTCCATTGATGCACTTTATAATGTTATTTGAGTCCCCTTCGAGCCATAAATTGGTAACCCCAATTTCAAAAGCTAGTTTAACTACATTGTATGCTACATTGGCTTCTGCAAAAAGATTTGTTTGGAAACCCAAGAGGAGAGAAAAAGTCACAATACTATCTCCATTTTCATTCCTTATCACACCTCCACTACCTAAGGATCCAGAGTTTCCCTTGGAGGCTCCGTCAAAGTTGGCTTTGTGCCAGCCTTCAAGGGGGAGGATCCACTTGGCTTCCTATCTTTTCCTTGCTCTATCTATTACCTTCTCCTTTTTCCTACCTCCTATCTCAAAAACTCCCCCTTTCTCACAAAAAAATTATCCTTTATGTTACTAAAGATCTTCCTCCCAATAACTAAAGTCAGCTCCTCCCTATCTCTAAAGATCTGATTGTTTCTTTCCTTCCATATGCTCCAACAAAAATGGGGCAGGAACCAGGAGCTAATTTCCTACAAGGAAAACCCATTGAACATGCCATGTCATTGAAAGAAAAAGTCTAGAAGGTTAGAAGGAAAGCACCATCTGTGGCCTAGGTCCTAGGTAAGGAAGCCCCAAACTATCCTAGAGTAAGAATAGTGAACGAATAAATGATTACCTATCTCTGACTCTTCTTTGCACAAAATACATTTGCTAGGCAAGATATGACCTCTTTTGATGAGATTTTCTTGGGTTCGAGTTTTTTCCTGAAGAGCCAACCAAAAAAAAAAGTTGACTTTTGGCGTGAGGCTCGGGAGCCAAGCCCTCAACTAAAGGGGTGACTCTTTTAAGATCCATAAAGTAGAGTACCCAGAGGGAACTGAATAGAGCTCATTGGCAGTATCCCTCCAAACTATTTCAGCCTTATTATTGCTAATGGATAAGGAATTAAGCATGATCATGATTGGTTTGAGGTCCTCTAAGATGATGGAAAGGTCCTTCCATCCCTGTTCGGTCTTGTAATTGCTAACTTTGTGCACAAAAAGGCTGATGCAATCATTAGCCCATGAACCATAGCTAGGGTTATTCATAAGGGGGCCTTGAGAAAGCGAATAGTCAGACCAGAATAGAATGTTCTCCCCATTACCCAGCTTCCAAGAGACATTAGAGTTAGCCATGTCCTTGGCTTTTAAGAAACCATTCCAAACAATAGAGCCTCTTGGGATATCCTCACTGAATAGGGTGAACTAAATAGAGGGCCTTTTTATATGCTTATTTACCACAGTGTCTCTCCATTCCCTTGTGCTACTAAAGATGCACTAGATTTGCTTTGCCAGGAGGGCCTTATTGAGGTGAGTGAGTTTCCTAATTCCCAAACCTACTTTCTTCTTAGGGAGGTAAACTTTGTCCCAAGCAACAAGGGGGTGCCTTTTATTCCTTTTAGTTCCCATCCATAAAAAATCTCTTTGGATTTTCTCCATCCTCTTGGCATATTTCACTGGTATAGTAAAAAGGCTCAAAGCATATATTGGCAAGTTTTGGAGGATGGATTTAACTAATTGACATTTTCCAGCTTGGCTCAAAATGGTTCCTTTCTAACCAACCAACTTCTTATTGAACTTTTCCATGATGCCATTCCAAAAGGATTCAGAAGGGGTCATTCCCAAGGGGAGACCAAGGTAGGTAGAAGGAAGCTTCCCCACCTAACATCCTAGGATTCTGGAGATTCTCTTCTATCTTTCCTCTAGAGTATTGATAAAGAAAATAGAGATTTTGTCCCAATTGATGAGCTACCCTGTTGCTCTAGAATAGGTGTCCAAAGTGTCTTTCATAGCCTTAGCCTCCTTGACCAAGGCCTCTCCACCCATAATAGTATCATCAACAAATTGCTAATGCGTAAAGGGGGTACATTTGGAAGAAGGTTTAAAACCTTTGATCCTCCCATCTTTCTTTTTCTTCTCCATGAGTCTGCAAAGATAATAAAGAGTATACGTGATAGAGGATCCCCTTGATGAAGGCCTCTAGTAGGTTTGAAGAAATCAGAGGGGGATCCATTCACTAAAATAGCTAGGGAGGGGGTGGTGACCAGCTCGAAGATAAGCTTGCACGATTTAACATCAAAGCCAAAAGCCTTCAACACCAAACCCAAAAAAAACCAATCCACCCGATCGTAGGCTTTGGACATGTCTAGTTTGAGTAACATCCCTTCTTCCTTTCCGGCTTCCATAGAGTGAATTACTTCATGCACCATGATAATCGAATCTAAAATCTGTCTGCCTAGGACAAAACCATATTGTTGCTAAGAAATAATCAGGGGGAGAAGCTTAAGCAGCCTCGAAGTGAGCACCTTCGAGATGATCTTATAAAATGAGTTGCATAAGTGAGCACCTTTGATATGTTGATTGCACTAGTGTTATCACAATACATCACTATTGGCTCTTTGATCACAACCTTTATTCCTTCTAACAACTATTTGAACCAAACAATGTTAGAACAATTCACTGTTGCTACTACATATTGTGCTTTTGTTGTAAATTGAGATGTGCAGTTTTTCTTCTTGCTTGTCCAAGATACTATCCTTTTACCAAGAAAGAATGCTCCACCACTGGTACTCTTTCTGTCATTAAGATTTCCTTCTCAATCAGCATCAATAAATACTTTTAGGTCAAGTTTGCCTCCATTTTTGTACCATAAGCCATAGTCTTCAGTACCTTTTAGATATCTAAAGATTCTTTTTATTGCCATCATGTGATTATCTCTAGGTTTAGTTGAGAATCTTTCCACTATCCTGACTACTAAGGCAATATCAGGCCTTGTATGTAACACATACTATAATTTCCCAATCATTGATCTATATAAGGTCTGATCTACTTCTTTGGAGTCATCACCTTTAGTAAGCTGAAGTCCAATACACATAGCGGTTCAGACATTTGTATGCTTTACTTCTGTAGGAATATCCTAGAAATATACCTTCATCACCTTTTACATCAAATTTTCCTTTTGTAGATTCTTTCAAAAAATAAATTTTGTTGTCAAATACTTTTAAGTAGCTTACATTGGGTTTGTAGCCATACCATAGTTCATAGGAAGTTTTATTTGAGTCCTTCTTCAACTAAACTCAGTACAAATTATGAACTGTAGTGCTAATAGCTTCCTTCCAATATTTGATAGCAACATTTTTTCAATTATTAGCATCCTTGCACAATCCATAATGGATATGTTTCTTCTTTTAGCTATTTCATTCTACTTAGGAGTGTCAAGGGCTGATACTTGCCTTTTAATTCCTCTTTCAATGCAAAAAATTGTTGAATTCATTTGAGATGAATTCACCACCTCTATCTGATCTTAAGCATTTCAATCTTTTTCCAGTTTCTTTTTCTACTCTAGCCAGGTATCATTTGAATTTCTCAAAAGCTTTTGATTTTTCTCTCAGATACATAATAGTAATCATTCTATAATAATCATCAACAAAAAGAAAGAAAAAAAATTCTCCACTATAAGTTTCTATTCCAATGGGTCCACATAAATCAGTATGCATAATTTCTAAGACATCTTTTGACTGATAGTTTTTTCTTTTAAAACTAGTCTTTCCAATTTTACCAATTTAGCAATTCTTGCATAATTCAACATTAGGTTTCTTTAAACTAGGAAGACCTCTTAGCCTTCTAAGTTTTTTGATCTTGACCATATTATCAAAGTTTACATGACATAGTCTTATGTGCCATAGTCAAATTTCTTCTACTTGAGCAATAAAACATGAACAATCACCAAGATCAAGATAAAATAGGTTACCTTTTGTTTGCCTACCTGATCCAATCAGATTTCCTTGGTTATCCAGTAGTCTTGCCTTGTCATTCATAAATTCTACCTTGAATCCAATTTTGTTCAACTGTGCCACACTTAGTAAATTATATTTTAGTCTTTCAACCCAATAGGCATTGTCACATACAAGTTTATTGGTTAATTAGATTTGGCCTTTTCCTTTTATGCAACAAGATTCATTGTTTCCAAACCTTACACTACCTCCATCATAGTGTTCAAAATATTCAAACTTACTTTTGTCTCCAATCATATGGTAAGAACATCCACTATCTATGATCCATGTGTCATTTTCACTAACATGAGAGACAAGTGCCATCTTATCTCCTTCATCATTAGATTCATCTTTTACAACAATATACACTATTTCATCTTCACTATTATCAAAATATTTAGCCATGAAACAAGTTTTCTTACCTTTATGTTTGTAGGATTTGTGATCTTTGAATTCCTTCTTGTCTTTGTACTTGTGTCTTTTCTTCTCTTCCTTGTGGTCCACCTCACAATAGATGTATCATAGTCATGCTCTGGGCTATTCTTAGGAATAATATATTCAAACTAAGGACTATTTTTCCCACTATGAGGTGCATTTAATCTTGTCAACCCAAGGATGTATACTTGAAATGCTTGGCACAGTATGTGCACTAGGTCTCTTAATGAGTCATTAAGCTTATGCTGCAGGAAAGTAAAATGCAAGAAAAAGGACCTACACTATTGCTAAAAGAAACTTAACACACTTAATTCAATGAATACTATAAATACAATGAAAGGATAACAAATATTCCAACTCATTTTATCCACTACAACTGTTCTCACATATGCTATAAGAACATTCACAAAGTGTGATGCTACAGGAAGGAACTCACAACTTCTACTTACAATACTAGGAATTCTTGGAAATAAGTCTATTCTATCCTAATCTAATCCACCTTCCAAGTGGGCCCCCTTGGTCAACTTCAACTAAACTACAAACATAAGATAGAAGCCAAAAACTATTTCATTACATTTCAAAAATTCATTACATAATACATAGAACTGTAAAAACACAACTCACTGTAAAAGTTAACAGTCTATTCTCATAAACTCTTTCTTCTAACTAGCTAAACTAACACACGTGTTTTGATTCCTATATATAGGAGATCAACACTTATTCTCATAATAGAAAATTAAATAACCTAGCTTTAAATCCACGGGAGAGAAAGAAGGAAAATAACAACTCAAGGTAGGAAGAAGAAATAATGGCTTAAGGCAGGAATAATAAAGTCTAAGCATCCACTTGCCATAGGAATAAATGTAGAGAAGGTGATAAGTCTTCATAGCTCCTCCTTACTCATTAATATATCTTCTAGAATCGTTACAAATTTCCTCCACCATGGTTTCTCCTTGGCATTCTCTTCTCCTTGAATGTTGTTGGCACTCATCTTTTCAATTCTTCCATCATCTTTCATCTTTATTGTTAATAGGTTAATTATTATGCAAAGACATGTTTGCAAATAAACATTTATCAAATTAAATTCAAATATAAAAATACACATTTTGATAACTATATGAAATAGTACATAATATATATAATACTAGCAAAAGATGGCATAGTATCTACCCATAGGTTTATCATAGGTTCAATAAACATAGGTCCACAAATGTTTTGACAAAGATAAAATAGAGTATCAACAAAGTGTTTAAAAACTATCATGAAATAAAAGCAATATTTGGCCTCATCATTTGCCCCCTACTAAACTAATGCTTGTCCTCAAGCATTGCACTTTCTTGTTAATGACCTAAATTCTCCAATCTCGGTCCTTCCTTTCTTGTTGCTCTTGAAGGTATAGTAAAATCCTCTTGTTCTCTCCCACACTTCCCTTCTATGATCTTCCTATAGCTTGTCGAGTTTATAGGTATTAATGTCATATAAAGGCCACGGGAGCATTGGAGGCTACATGGTTAGGGGACACCACAATTCTAGTCTAGCCTACTTCCCTAACTCTAAATATTTTTGAACCCTATAAAGTGATGCCTCCAAGTTGATGGGACTATGTGGTTCTAACTTTTTAAGTGATTCAAGAAATTTGGCCCATCTACTCCTAGCACCAATCATAGCTCTCTAGAAAGCAAAGTAGGAAAATTTCTCATAATCAACATAAACCTTAGCTTTGGCAACAAAGATCATATCCCTTACTTCTATATTCTTCTTTCCATAAGTTAATGTGAACCAATCCTTGAGAACTTCATCTGGCTTGCTACTCTTTGCTCTTAAAGGAAAGAGTTATGTCCTTTCCTCATCCCTGTAATTATTCAACTACCTATCATAGTTTGCTTCATTGGACATCCAAGACATGAGAGCTCTCAAATGTATGTCCCCTATGTAGAGCAAGGGATTCCATTGACTCTCTAAAGGGATAACAAAATTATGAACATATAATTCACAAAGTAAATTCTACTGCCAGGGTGGTAGAGTCTGATATAGTCCATAAATTCTTGTGCTGATTTGAACTCTACACTTATATTCTTAAGAGTTGACATTAATTGAAACAAAGGAAATTGTTCTTTCAAACAAAGAGTATAAACTCTTGGTAGTGGTCTAAAAGAAAGTACTTGATTACCCAACATGAGGGCATGATTCATTCATTTCTTTTGACTTGCTCAATTTCTTCACCTTGAGATGCTATGATTTTATTCATCTTTTTCCTCTCTTCTTCCCACAAATCCTTAGCAAATAGATGTTGTCCATATAACTGAAAAAGGAGTTTTTGTACTATGATAGAACTATTTTCTTCTTCATGATTTATTTTCCTCTTTCTTTGTTTCTTCCATAAATGTTCTACAAAACCAGTGATCCATGTTGATTTATGGGGAACTAGGGTAGTGTTTGGATCAACTTGCTTAGGAACTATTTCATCCCTACAGCTTGAAGTACTTGGTTGGTCTACTAGGGTATCATCTAGATTTTCTTTGATTTCATCCCAACATTCCCCATTAGGATTTTTGAGAATGCTTGTAATCTCAGGATGTGGAGGAGAGTGATTGGAGCCAATTTGCATAGGGGATTCCTTAGTAGGTGTTTTGGACAAAGTAGAATCTTTAGAAAGTTTCCCTCTCATCCTACCTTTCCCTTTAGGTGTCTCTACTGCAGGAGTAGTTGCTATAGGACTTCTCTTTATTCTCTTTTGTCTCACAATTGTAGGGTTTAGCTCTTCCTTTTCTTGAACAGAGATTTCTTCTTGTAGTTTTTGTTTCCTTTTTGATCTACTAGAAGTAGATTTTGGGCCTTCTTGCACAAGTGAAGGTATGGTCTCTTGAATAGGGACAGTTTCTTACAAATTTTCTTGGGTATTTTTAGCTTCAACCTCTTGGGAATTTTTTTCAGTAGGCTCATTGGTGGGGACACTTTCCTCACTAGGTTGTTCACTAGGGGCAGCTTGGGGTTGCAGAGTTTTGGCTTGCACAAATTCATCCCATGTCATGGGAGACACATCCCTAAGTGACCTCTCTATCAATAACTTAATTAGGACATGATGGGTAATGGAATTATCTTTTCCTTTCTAAGTTTCTTCTACACTAATACAAAGCATATTATACAAGAAATTTGGAATGTTTACTGAAAGATTATGCCTTATAAAACTAATTAATTTGAAATGATGTGCATACAAGTATGAGAATTTACCTTTGCATGTAAATTATCTGATAATATGCATGGCTAATTCATTGTGTGGTGGTAGCAGTGACATTCTCTTGCAACCTTGTTTTGTAATGTCCATTTGAGGATCAGTTGGTCTAGTAAATTGAGCTCTTGTTGACCTTGCATCATGTGTGTTGGGATAATGTTCTCCAATTGCAAGCAACCCAATTAATTCAGCAATGTGTTCCTCTATTTGTTTAGGTTTTTTTTGTATAAGCTTTTCTGGAAAAGGAGGTTCCACTATTGGTTGATCTTGGGTTGACATGGTAACATTGGTTGAGTCAACAGTTTCAGCAACTGAGGGTTTTGATGTTGCAAGAAGGTCTAGTATTTCAGTTATAAGAGGTAGTTTAGGCACTAGTAGAGTTGTACAAGATCTCATATTTATATCTACAACACCCAAAGCATAAGCAAGATACTACTAAGTATCAGCACTATACATGGGTTGTTGTGGCTATTGGCTATTTGAGTTTGGTTGAGGTTGTGCAAGTAACTGTGTCTACTTTTGAGGTCTAGGATTTGTAGGTGGTGGCACTAGAGTAGGATATTGAACTAGAGGTGGTAATTGTGGAATACTAGTGTTTTGGTTAGGCCATTTTTTAGATCCCTTGCATTGGTTCGTAGACTGCCAATTCACTCAGGGTGGTTGCCATTGGTTTTGTTGGCTCTACCAGTAGTTCTATTGGTTCTGCCATTTGTTACTTTGTTGGTTAGGCCAAGGTGGTTGGGAATTCTGATGCCATTGGGATTTTTGTGGATTGTTTTACCTAGCATTGTTCCAATTGGGTTGATATTATGGAGGACCATGTGGATTACAATTTTTCCATTGATTACCATATGAAGTTGAATTTTGTAAAATGTCCTGAGGCATACCTTGACATTGGGCCCATGGTTGACATTGAGCAACAAAGAATACTTGCACATCATCTCCATCTATCTTGATATACTTAGTTGGAAGATGTTGGTTCTCCATGCTTGTGACTATTTTACATTGGTAATCCTTCTTTTGCTTCCAACAATGAGGGCAGTATTCAGCTAGTTGTAGCTCAACTTCTACATACTTCTTCTTTGCAGTCATTGTATCAAGATGTGTAGTGACATTGTTGATGATGTCTTGTTTGAAATCTAACAATAGGTTATATATCTTGAGCTTTGAAATGCCTTGACTGATTCCTTTAGTGACTGTAGAATGAGGTCCTCGACCCTTCTTCATGGTTGATCTTAAATAGTTCTGACAGATCTTCTTGAGGTTTTCCCAGGAAGCTTGATATATATCACCACCAGCCATCAAGTCTAGTGCTTCTAGACAATTATCATTCACACCTCTTAGAAAGACTAGCTTTTGTGAATCCTCAGACAACACATGTCGAGGGTTCTTTTGCAGTGTATATAAGAAATGTGAAATATAATCTTCCAATGTTTCTTCCTCCTTCTGAGATATCCTGAAGACATCATCTCCTCTTGAACCAGATGCTTTGCAATACTCTTTGTACTTATCCAAAAATAGAGTTTGCATTTCATCCCAACTTCCTATTGAATTTTCTCCTAAGCCCATGAACCATCATAGAGTTGATTCTTTCAATGTTGCTAGAAACAATTTAAGCTTATAGGCATCAGTGTTGTAGTCAAAACTATGACAAGGTTTATCAAACTCAAACAACAAAGTATTAGGGTCTTCGGTTGTAAGGCCATAGAACTTTGGAAGGGAAATTGCAAGTATATTCTTCAGATTATCATTATTTACAAGGCTTGGGAGAGGAAATTGAAAATTAGGTTGTGCCATGACTGGAGGTATTAGATTATGAGATTGTTGCTAAAAAGGGACATTGGGTACTAGATGATTAACAACTGGTGGATTCAAAGCAGTGTTATCAAGAAAAATGGCCAAAACTTTAGTAAAAGGTTGAAGACCACTTGTATCTATTGGTTCAGCTCTTGATGATGATGTTGTGAGAAAAATAGGGCTTGCATATTCAAAAGGTAACTCGAATTCTTCTTCTTCAATTTCTTCATTCAAATTAAGAGACTCTCGTGGAAGAAATCTGCCATATTCATCTCATCGTCTTCCTCTTCAATGCATGCAATTAAACTTTTCACACTGGTGAAAGAAGCTTTAAAACTAGAAATTTCTAAAAAACTTTATCCAAGAACTATGACTAAAAAATGCTCCTAGCTTGATACCATCCTTGGCAGCGATGCCAAAAATGGTCCGCCTCACAATAGGTGTACCATAATCATGCTCTCAGCCATGATTTGGAATAATATATTTAAAATAAGGATTATTTTTCCCACTATGAGGTGCATTTAGTCTTGTCAACCTAGGGACATATACTTGAAATGGGCATAGTATGTGCACTAGGTCTCTTAATGAGTCACTAAGCTTATGTTGTAGGAAAGTAAAATACAAGAAAAAGGACTTACACTATTATTGCAAGAAACTAACACACTTAACTCTATGAATACTATAAATACAATGAAAGGAGAGCAAATATTCCAACTCAATTTATCCACTATAACTATTCTCACATATGTTGCAGGAACATTCATGAAGTGCAATGCTACAAGAAGGAACTCACAACTTCTACTTATAATACTAGGAATGCTTGGAAATAAATCTATTCTATCCCAATCTAATACACCTTAAAAGTGGGCCCCCTTTGTTGGCTTCAACTAAACTACTAACACAAGATAGAAGCCAAAAATTATTTCATTACATTTCAAAAATTCATATAATAATACGTGGAACTAGAAAAACATGACTCATTGTAAATATTAATAGTTTGTTCTCATAAAATCTTTCTTCTTACTGGCTAAACTAACATAGTTGGGTCAATTCCTATATATAGGAGATCAACACTTATTCTCATAAAAAAAAAGTAAATAACCTAGCTTTAAATCCACAGGAGAGAAAGAAGGAAAATAACAACTCAAGGAAAGAAGAAGAAATAATAGCTTAAGGAACCATTACTCAATGTCGTGTCTTTTGGAACCATTACAACTTTCCTCCACTGTGGTTGCTCCTTAGCATTCTCTTCTCCTTGAATGTTGTCGGTGCTCATCTTTTTAATTCTTCTAATAATATTTCAACTTTATTGCTAATAGGTTAATTATTATGTAGAGACATGTTTGAAAATAAACATTTATCAAATTAAATTCAAATATAAGAACACACATTTTGATAACTATATGAAATACTATGTAATATATATATATAATACTAGCAAAAGATGGCATAGTATCTAACCATAGGTTTATCATAGGTTTGGTAAACATAGTTTCACAAATGTTTTGACAAAGATAAAACAAAGTATCAACAAAGTGTTTTAAAACTATCATCAAATAAAAGCAATATTTTGCCTCATCACCTTGCCTTCTTTGTTTGGACACCTAGTAGCATAATGACCAATTTCTTCACAAGAAAAACATATTAGATAGATTTTACCTTTGTACTTTCCTCTACTCCTGGAATATTTCTTTGCAAGTAAAGCTTCAACAATTTCAAGATCATTATCAAAACTTTCTTCAGTTTCTTTGTGAGGCCTCGCCCCGACCCTTTGTAGCCTTAGTTGTTACATTACTATTATTTTGATACTCAAGACTTGGGATGTCGAGACATTATCAAATACTTGAACATATCATATTATTTCATGTTTTGTTATGTTATTTCAAGATATTTGATGTCCTTCATTTGATGTTTTACGTTATGTACATTGATGAATTAAGTAAAAAGATAGGATTAACATTTTTGGTTTAAGATATTGTAAATGGTTAAGAATTAAATAGGATGAGAGGAACCCTGATTTTGTTATAGATGGATGTTTTAATTTATGTGATTCCTGATATGTAGATATACATATGTACATGTGATTTTTGGGACTATTGATGTGTGCAGATATTTTCGCTGAGGAAACTGACAGAGGAACATAACTAATCCCTATGTGCTAATTTTGGAAACCTTGTTGTTCGTAATTCAAGTATTGTATTGTGAGATGTATGTATGTTTTTTCTTGTGATCAGTGAATGTTAACATTCGTAACTGTGTTCTTTTAGTGTCACTTGACACTCGTGAACTATTTATGTTCTTCAGTGTGCTAGTTAGGGTTAGCTATGTAACTTTTGGACCTAAGTCGATTTAAGTTAGTAGGTAGGGTATGGGTAGTTAATAGAGTTAGGTGATAGTTAGTATAGGTGTTAGGTTTTTATGTTAGTTTTAGTGTTAGTTTTTTTTATGTTAAGTTGTTGTGTTATGTTAGTTTTGTTTTATTTTTTTATATATTGTTATTTATTAATAATTTTTTTATAGTTGGTTTAAAATGCAATTTTAAATTGTTAAGTATAATTAGTTTAATTTATTAAAGTTTTAAGTTAGTCTTCATTAGGTTGTTTAATAGTTAGTTGTTTTTAAATGTTAATGTATATTTGGTAGTATTAGTTATTGGCATGTTGTAGATAATTAGTTTTATTTTTAATTAAGTTTTAAAGTTATGTTATGTTTTGTTAATGACTTATTTTGTTATTTGTTAATAGTTTTTAGTTAGTAGTTAATTTAATATAGTTTTCTTTAATTTTGTAGAATGCAAAATTTAGTTAGTTTTAATTTTAATGTTAAACTAAATTTTGAGCATTAAGTAGATTTAATGTTATCGGTTTATCGACTATGTAAAATAAAGTATATTTATGTGTACGCTAGATGTGACTTTATTTTATTTAGTTCCTGATTTAATATTTCAATTAATTAGACTCGTATTCATTTAAATGGTTATTCAATAATTTTAAATATAATGTTGTATAAGAAATGTAAGAACATAACTCTTATCGATATCAACCTATTAATGAGAGCATCAAATTTTAATGATGTATGCCTTTACTAGATATGTAACTTAAGGCATAATGTAGAGAACCTTTACTAAAACTTTTATCACAATCATTTCTAATTTAGAGCATTTTAATTATTAATTTAAATATATATATATATATATATATATATATATATATATATATATATATATATATATATATATATATATATATATATATATATATATATATATATATATATATATATATATATATATATATATATATATATATATATATATATATATATTTCGTGTGTTTTTGCCCTTGTAGTTTGGGCATGACATTCTTCCTCACTTTCTGATTGACTATCTTTTATTTACTTTCCTTTTTCTTTGAGTGAGAGTTTAGCTTCAAATGCAGACTCAATATTCTTGGAAGTAAGAACATAGTTTTCAAAGTTGTCTAGTTCAAAAGTTGTCGATATTCCTACTAGGGCATCTAAACCTATCTTGTTATTTGGATCACATCACTTTTCTTGAATAGCAGACACTCTAATTGCATAGATGTGAAGCAAAGTTTTGAGTACTTTATTTACAATAGTTTCTTCTTTGATTTCTCCTCTAGATGCTCTGATTGCACTAACACTAGTCTTGATCCTTTCCACATATTTTGCAATATTTTCATCTTCACTCATCCTTATTTGATCAAATTTTCCTCTAATGCTTTTTTCTTTGGCTCTTCTTATATTTTCATCTCCTACATAAATTTCTTTTAGTTTGTTCCACATATCAAAAGTAGTTTTACAATCTTTAACCTCATCAAATTTAGCATAATTAAGAGCAGATGCAATGTTAATCATTATGATGTTATGGTTCTTTTTATCAACAATATCTTGAACTGATAATGTTCCAGTGGGATTTTTATATTCTTCATCAAGATATTTGCATCCTAAATCACTAATGGTAGCCAAATGAAGCCTCGTAAGTCCTTGCCATGCTGCAAAGTTATCTCTGTTTAGCTTTGGAGTCTCTCTCTTGTAAGAAATCTTGATCTTTAGCTTAGGTCCTTGAAACTGATGGAGACACAACCCAAGAATAGAATGGACACAATAGGAAAGGGAAAACATTATTAACTATGAAAATATGCTAATACACTCAGTGCGGATAGAATAGACTCCCAAACATGCCCTATGGGCTTACAATAGTATAAATCTGGAGATAATTTGTTCTTCCAGTACCTTCTCTCAAACTCCACTCTGCACTACCTCTTCCAATGCCAGAAATGTCCTTAAATAGACCCCCAAAGGTTAAGGATTAGGAATACATTCTTGAAAGTGCTAGTTGGGATCCACCGCCAAAATAGAAGGCTCCAGAAATCACATTAGAATTCAGCACAAAATTAGAAGAATCCAGAAACAGTAGTTGAACTTTCGGGAGGCATAACTTTTGAACGGTAGCTTCGATTGATGAATCGTTTACATTTCTAGAAAGATCTCAAAGTACTCTATAGCCCTATGGATAGGCTACACTCATCTCCCATTTTTTAGGCCTATAAAAGGTCATTTTGTGCCTCAAACCTAACTTTGAAACATTCTTAAGAGGTCTCTAGAAATTGAAAAACTGCAATAACTTTCTAATTGTGGGGCCTTTTGACCTGATTCTTTTTTTGAAATGTTCTAAATTAAAATTACCATAATCCCTCCAAATTTCACCTTCTAACTCACCATAATTATGACTCAATTACATAGTCCTATTTTTTTTGCATTTACACGTATCCCAAGGTGCTTAAAAACTCTAACCCAAAACACTAATAGTGGAACTATGAGAGTTGGATCATTTATTTGACCCAAATGGGTATCCAAAAATAAAAACACATGAAACAAAAACTATGCCTAGGTATATTTTTTGAGTGACACAGGATTGCCCTTATACCTTTGGATGCTCTTGCATCAGAAACCTTCTCTGTAAGCACCAAAAGCTCTAATACCAATTGTTGTAAATATAAGAGGAGTAACTAAGAGGGGAGGGTTGAATCAATTTCTACTAAAATAAATCTCAGATCCCTTAGATGTCAAATAAAATCCAAACTGGTAAAACTGATTACTGTTGATACTCGGTAAGCATACAAAAATTGCTACAACTTGGTAAATGCAGAGTGTGAATTACTTTAGTAGATCTTAAGATATTATTAGTAATTACTTGCAAGCATGAAAGAAATAACATGAACACATGAGACACCACAATTTAATGTGGAAACCCAATTTGGGAAAAACTACCAATGTAACTAGTTATTGTTTCTCACTCTTTTAAATGAGCCCTATTAGGACCCAACCCTATTAAAGGATACAAAACACACTGTTATGTGTGACCCTATTAGAGGATTTAATCACCCTTTTAGGAATGGTCTTGCAAAAGTTCTTCAAACAATTCAATAGAATTGCCACCTTGTTAGAGGATTTACAAATGGTTGTTAAACCAACTCTATTAAGAGATTTTATATCACTACTACAATGGTTAGAGAGTAATAATGAAATGGCCTATTGTAATGCAATGGAATTATTGATTACAGATCCTTCTCTAGTTCATACTTGATCCTTCATGATCAAATAATACTTTTTTGCTCCACAAGGATATCTGCGTATCCTTCAAGTTCACTCTCTCTCTTCTTATCTCTTTTCAATCAACTTGCATCTCACACTTTAAAATCACAACTTGACCTTTTACTTATACCTTTTAGTTTTTCAAGTCATCTCAAATACAAATTAGAATGACCAATATTCATCACCATAGTCAGCTAGTATCAATGGGTAAAATAATTAAGCTTTACATTCTAAAATAAGAAAATCCTTTGGTAGCTAACCTAGCTCTATAGAAACCAATTCTGTAGCAATTTCCTATGTTAACCAACAGAAGCTTAGTTAACACTATGAACTTACAAAATTTATTTGGCAACCAAGTGAACTTGGTTAATACTGACTTTGTTCAATCTTTTCCTTCTCTAATCGAGGGAGCTTAGTTAACACTCTTTTTTTCATAACTTCCTTCGATGCCCGAGTGAGCGTGGTAGATACTGCCTTCTATATAGAGTAAACTCAAGAATGCTCGGTAGACTAGGAAAACTATTTTTAGTGACCAAGTGAGCTCGGCATGCATTGACTGTCAACTAATATGACATTTGTGTAACATCAAAGACAACACACAATTAATCAGTTGTATCCAACAAGATGATCTTTTTAGGGATATTTTTCCAATTTTTAGAATTTTGACAGTATATCATTTTTTTGTATTTTTTTAGGATCAATAAATGTGTGCAAAGATGCCTCTAGATAGAATAGGCATCATGGATAGAACTCCTTTAAGTGCAAGACATTGATAGGATCAAGGAGTTGCTCTCCCTCTGCTATAGATAGTAAGCAAGCACTAGACCGAAAAGTTCCTATAATAATGTAATGTCCAAGCTAATTAGGTTCAAATCTACCCTTTTGATCTCTATTCTATTCATTCTTAGTATTTTCACATAGGACAAGATCTCCCACCTAGAATTCTTTAGGGTGAACCTTTTTGTTGAATTCTTTTGACATGCACTTTTGATAGACCCTCATATGGTCAAATGATGCTTGGTGTTTCTCATCTAGAAGTTCTAACTCTTGAAGTCTCATGGCACAATAGTATTCATCTGTAACTAGACCTTTGAGGGAAACTTTGAGTGAAGGAATCTCAACCTCTAAAGGTAACACTGCTTCAACACCATATGTAAAGGAAAAAGGAGTAGCCCTAGTAGGAGTATGAATACTCATTCTATAGGCCCAAAAAGTTGGATTTATCTATAAGTGCCAATCCCTACCATTATTATGAACTATTCTATGTAAGATTTTGAGAATGGTTTTATTTGATGCTTCTACTTAGCGGTATGTAAATGGAGGACCAAAGTTGTTTTATCTTGAATTTCTTAAAAAGTTATTTAAGATCCTTATTTTTAAATTGGCCTTTTTTGTTAGTAATAATCTCAAAAGGAACTCCATATCTAAAGATAATATGATTCAGAATAAATAGAGAAAATATATTTCTTGAGGCAATAGAAAGTGGGACAACTTCTACCCATTTAGTGAAGTAATCAGTAGTAGTGATATTAAACTTGTGTCCACATGATGAGTTGGGATGAATCTACCCAACAAGATCAAAGGCCCAACACTAAAATGGCCAATGAGAGATAGAAGGAATGAGGTCCTTACTCGGAGCATGTATCAGGTTACCATGTTTTTAACAATTTTCACATGACTTTTCAAAAGCTACTGCATCAATCTACATCATGGGCCAATAGTACCCCACCCTAAGAAATCTTCAAGCCATAAAAAGATTATTGGAATGTCCCCCACAGACGCCCTCATGGATGTCAACTAACGCTTGATCATATTCTTCCTTTTCTAAGTATCTAAGAAGTGTTCCATCTAGACCCCTCCTATACAAATCTCTAGAGATAAGGGAATGGAAAAAGGCATTTTGAATAAGATTTCTATGTTCATATCGATTAAATATTTTAGGTATAATTCCATCATAAAGGTATAAATAAATGGCACCATAACGGGATGACTCACGACCAACAAGCCTACAAATAACATGACTTTCTTGAGAGTCATAGATAGGGTGATGTAGCTCTTCCACTAGGAATTCAAACCTTGATTCATGTTTCTCTAATTGAAGAAGTGAAGCAAGTGTAGCCCATAGCATCAGCTACTTTGTTTTCATCTCTAAGGATTTGCTAAAATGAGATAAATGTGAAGTAGCATCTCAAGGAATCAACCATTTGCTTGTAAGGTACCAATTTCTCATTTTTTGTTAAATAATTGTTATTGACTTGGTTGATTATTAGTTGTGAATCCCCATAGATGTGTAACTCCATAATTCTTCATTCTATAAAAATATTAAGTCCATTTGTTAAAGCTTCATACTCAGCAATGTTATTTTTTTATGAAAATAATAACTTGTAAGATTTAGGAATCGTGTACCCATGAGGAGCAACAAACAATACACTAGCTTTGAAACCATTTTGCATAAAGGATCCATCAAATAACATCTTTCATTTTCTTTCATTCATATACAAAAGATTTTTGTTTGGTAAATCAACTTGAATAGGTGCATCATCTTTTAGTGGGAAATCAGCCAATTGATCTGTTATGGCTTGTCATTTGATTGCTTTACACTCAACGTAGTCTATGTCAAACTTTGAAAGGATAATCATCCATTTAGCAAGTCTACCTGTGAGTGAAGCCTTACCTAGTAAATACTTAAGTGGATCATTTTTTTCTATGAGGTGTATAGTGTGCACAACCATATAATGTCGCAGCTTTTGGGAAGAAAACATAACTATGAGGCAAGCTTTCTCAATATCGGTACAATTAACCTCATATGAAACAAGACTAAGAGTACTAATGTAGTATTTTTCCAATGTTCATCCAGTATAGCTAATGATGCCCCCAAAGAAGACTCTATCATTCAAATGTATAGAATAAGTGGTTTCCCTAGGATAGGAAGCATTAAAATAGGAGGATTTGCCAAGTATTTCTTGATTTGATCCATGCTCTATTGACACTCTTCATTCCATGCACTTTTAACTCCTTTATGTAAGTTTCTCTTGAAAGGTTGAGCACTATTTGCCAACTGTGAAATAAACCTCTTTATAGATTGAAGATGCCCTTGAAGTCCTCATTTGACTAATATTTTTAGGAGGTGGAATTTCCATGATTTCTTAAACTTTTTTAGGGTATACGTCTATTCCTTTTGTTGAAATAATGAATCCTAGTAATTTTCTAGAGGTGACTCCAAATGCACACTTTTTAGGATTTGACTTTAGTTGAAATTGTTCCATGTGATTTAGAATGACTTCTAAATCATTTAAGTGTGTATCCCTTTTCTTAGACTTAGCCAAGGTATCGTCCACATAATCTTCCATGTTTTTATGCATCATATCATGAAAAATAGTTGTCATAGCTCATTGATAGGTGGCTTCTACATTTTTTAATCCAAATGGTATAATGTTCCAACAATAGGTACCCGATGCACAAGTGAATGCACTCTTTTCATGACCTGGAGCTATCTTAATCTAATTATATCCAAAAAAACCATCCATTAAGGAATAAATCTCATAACCCGCAGTCATATCCACTATCATGTCTATATTAGGAAGTGGAAAATCATCCTTTGGGAATGCTTTATTAACATCTCTAAAACTGGTACAATGTTTGATATCCATTCAGCATAGTCAATAGCTCTTATGAATTTTGTACCAAGGATTTTGTCCAATTCTTCCTTGACTAGGAGAGCTATGTGAGGATGCATCTTTCTCAATTTTTGCTTAACTAGTTTAACACCTAGAGCTATGGATAAGTGATGCTTACTAAGATTAGTGTCCAACCCTAGCATATTTGAATAAGTTCATGCAAAATTGATCTTCTTTTCTTATAAGAACTTAGTTTAGGCTATTTTTTCTTGTGATGACAAAGATTGAGCCAAATGTACCATTTGTGGAGCTTTACTATTTGTGTTGGTTCAGCAAGAACTGAAGGTCTATCTTGAAAATGACTGGGGAGATGATCAAGTACCTCATCCTCAAGCACCGCAGAGAGATTTTCACCTTTGAATACACCCTTTCTTTTTACTTTAATCAGTTTTGACATTGCCACATAGTGGTTTTCACCATGAGAACTCCTATTCTTTTTATTTTCTTTTCTTTTTATTTTGTGACTAAGGTACTTGATGTCTAGCTCTATCATGTTGGTAGCTAGTTCATTGGTGGAAGAGACTATGGGTTCAATGGCATTCAAATAGCAAGCTATCTCATAATCATTTTGAAACATTAAAAGCTTAGGTTTGTGACTATGTTGGGACCAATCAATTAAATCAACATGAATAAGGTGTAAATCAATGACTAGTTCAAGGTTATGAATATGAATGATATCTTTAGTGACCAAAGAGTTAGAGTTTGTCAAGTAACTTTCTAAACTACCCAAATTGGGATTTGTCCTAACAAGGGAGGAATCATCCACTAAGGTAACATTTGAATTTAAATCATCTATTCTTATAGGTGAATCATTGACTAAATTAGGTTGAGAACTATATGTATGAACAACATCAATATTCATATCAACTATAGAAGGCTCCAAGAGGGAGTCCCATTCATACTCATTGGAATCTATTTCTAAATCTTGACTAGGATGCTTACACCATGAAAGCTTGGGATGCTTGGACATGGAAGCCTCAATATCATCAAGGGTCACACTCTCTTTTTCTAAATTTGCAGCTACCTCATGAGATAATGGACTATCTGAAGCTCCCAAAAATAGATTAGTAGAAGGGACCCAATCTTCACACAGATCTTGTTGATTTTACAAATTAGGTATGTACTCTTGTTCTTCTTCACTATCCAACTATCAAATATAGGAGTAAAATTTTTATTAAGATTTTCATATCCTAGGCAAATTGACTTCTTAGATTTGCATCTAAAAAGACTATGATTAAGGGGTTTAACTCTAGCATCCAATCTATTACTAAGAGAGCCATCTCTATGATAGCCCATCTTCTTGACAAAAGTATACCATCATCCATTAGCTTTAGGAGAGGGAGTGAAGTTCTCATTGTGCATATACTTCTCTTCTTTATAAATCCAATATCTAATAGCCACATCTTCTTTCTCATCTTGAATAGGCATTAACAACTGTACAAATGTCTCAAATAATGTCATAGCTAAAGAGGAAGGTTTCATCTTTTGTAAAGGTTTACCATAAGATCTAGGTGAAACTAGTAATGTTGTAAGGGAGTTGAAGGTATATGGATTTGAACTTGTCTCTACATTCAGCTAAAGTTGCATCAAAATCATCTGCTTCTTTGTTGAGGGGAATACGAGTACTTGCTGAAAGAAAGTTAATAGACAAAGTATTATCCCTAGGTATACAAATCTCTATTTCATTATAAAAGAACTTAACTGATGCAGGAGCATCCAGAGGTATAAGGGCAATCTTGTGTCACCCAAAAAAATGTACTTAGACATAGTTTTTGTTTCATGTCTTTTCATTTCTGGATACCCATTTGGGTCAAATAAAGGTTCCAACTCTCACAGTTCAACTATCAGTGTGCTAGAAAATCCCAAAAAAATAGGAGCATACAATTTGGCCATCATTTTTCTGACCTAGAAGGTGTGAATTTGCCAGATGAATGTAATTGTGATTTAGAGCATTCTAGAAGAATAATCGAGTCAAAAGGCCCCACGGTTTGAAATTTATTGCAGTTTTTCAAGTTTTGGAGACCTCCTAAGAAAGCTTCAAAGTTAGGTTAGGGGCATTAAATGACCTTAAAAAGGGCCAAAAATGGGGGACAAGCAAAGTTGGTCCATAAGGCTATAGAGCGCTTTGAGAGCTTTCCAAAAATGTAAACGGTTCGTCAATCGGAGCTACGGTTCAAAAGTTATGCCTCTCGAAAGTTCAGTTAGCGTTTTTGGATTCTTTTAGATTTGCACCGACTTCTAATGTAGCTTTTGGAACCTTCTATTTGGTCGGTGGATGCCTACTAGCACTTTCTAGAACGTACTCCTAGTCCTTAGCCCTCTGGGGTCTATTTAAGGAGATTTCTGGCATTGTAAAAGGTAGTTCGGAGTGGAGTTTGAGAGGAGGTACTGAAAGGAGAAATTATCCCCAGATTTATGCTATTGTAAGCCCTTAGGGCATGTTTTGAAGTTTATTTTCCTATACTCTTTGTATTAGCTTATTTTCTCAATTAATATAATTTTCCCTTTCTGTTGTGTCCATTCTATTCTTGGGTTGTGTCCCCATCAAGTGGTATCAGAGCAGGTATTCCTGAGTGTGTAGACAGAGCACCGACTGTGAGGCAGTTTGTACCAAGACTGTGTGGTTGTGGGTTCGAGTTAGAAGATGCCTCCATGAAGAGAGCATGGTGAAAGGGCCAAAGCTATTAATCTTGAGGAGGTTAGAGCCCTCAAAAGGCAGGTGTAGACATTGCAAGAGGAGCTCCATAGAGGGGCAAATATTGCCGCAGGTGACGACAGTGAGGATGACAATGAAGAAGAAGTAATGGAGCCAAAAGGGGAATTTGACAGAGAAGTTCTGAATCATGCCGGGGAAAGGCTTTTTAGAGCCATTACTAAGTTTGGGAAAAGACCTACAAATTGAAGTGGGTGTATTTTCAGGAAATCTGAAACCAAATGAGTTGATCAACTGGATCAATGAACTGGAAGAATACTTTGAGTATGAGGATATAAGAGACCCAGATAGGGTTAAGTTTGCAAAGGCCAAACTAAAAGGCCATGCCAAAATCTTGTGGCAAGAGGTTCAATTGGAAAGAAACAGAAGAGGAAAGGAGAAGATCACAAGATGGGATCGCATGGTGGACAAATTGAAGAAGCAGTTCATTCCTGTGGACTATGAGTTTGATTTGTTTAAGAAGATGCATGGGTTAAAGCAAGTAGGAAGATCAGTCCAAGAATATACAGAGGAATTTTACCGACTCTTGATTAGAGCAGGACATGTAGAAGCAAATAAAGAGAAGGTTTCTCATTATATTAGTGGGTTGCGACCTAGCATCTAGGAGGAATTAAGTCTAGTAAGAATATTGGCCTATATCAGCCATTTCCTATTCCATCAAGGCCATGGGAGGACATAAGTATGGATTTTGTTCTTGGATTGCCAAGGACACAAAGGGGTAATGACTCAGTATTCGTGGTGGTTGATAGGTTCTCCAAAATGGAACATTTCATTCCATGCCACAAAACTCATGATGCTATTCATATTGCAGACTTGTTTTTCAAAGAGGTGGTAAGACTACATGGTCTTCCAAGGAGTATAGTTTCTGACAGAGATACTAAATTTGTGGGGTATTTCTAGAGGACATTGTGGAAAAATTTGAGAACAAACTTGAAATTTAGTTCCACGCATCACCCACAAACTGACGGCCAAACAGAAGTGGTAAACAGAAGTTTGGGAAATTTGGTGAGATGTTTAGTTGGGGATAAGCCCAAGGGATGGGATTTGATTCTACCACAAGCAGAGTTTTCTTACAATAACTCTATAAATAGGAGTACTAGAAAATCACCATTCCAAATTGAATATGGGAATAGCCCAAGGACTACACCAGATCTAAGGAAGATAGAACAAGGGGAGAGGACAAGTGCTGAAGCTGAGGAGTTTGCTGAACATATCAAGCATCTACATGAGGAGGTTCAAGCACACATTACCAAGATGAATCAAGAGTATAAAGCTAGGGCTAATCAAAGGAGAAGACATAAGGAATTCCAAGTAAAAGATTTAATCATGGTGCACTTACGAAAAGAAAGATTTCTAGCCGGTACTTACAACAAGCTGAAAATGAAGAAATTTGGCCCCTACAAAATTTTGAAGAAGCATGACTCAGGAAATGCATATGAGGTGGAGCTACCAGATGGTATTCACATTTCTCCCATTTTCAACATTGCAGATTTAATAGAGTATCATGATGATGGTGCAAATGAGGAGCTAGTGTTAGAGTCATGTCTGATTCCTACTTCTAAGAAGGAGGAGATAGAAGACATTCTAGATCATCGTGTGGGTAGGAGTACCAAAAATAGGCAGTATGAAGAGTATTTGGTGAAGTGGAAAGGATGGTCGATCGAGGACTCAACTTGGATTTTAGCAGCTAAGGTTTCCCATTTGGGATTTCCTCTACCATCCATAAAGTGACAGGGTCACTTTTCAATCTACCCTGGGTGTCTGATGTAGGAGCATCCAGAGGTATAAGGGCAATCCTGTGTCACCCAAAAAAAGTGTACTTAGACTTAGTTTCTATTTCATGTCTTTTCATTTTTGGATACCCATTTGGGTCAAATAAAGGTTCCAACTCTCACAGTTCAACTATCAGTGTGCTAGAAAATCCTAAAAAATAGGAGCATGCAATTTGGCCATCATTTTGGTGACCTAGAAGGTGTGAATTGGCCAGATGAATGTAATTGTTATTTAGAGCATTCTAGAAAAAGAATCAGGTTAAAAGGCCCCATGGTTTGAAAGTTATTGCAGTTTTTCAGGTTTTGGAGACCTCCTAAGAATGCTTCAAAGTTAGGTTAGGGCATTAAATGACCTTGAAAAGGGCCAAAAAATGGGGGATGAGTGAAACTGGTCCATACGGCTATAGAGCGCTTTGAGAGCTTTTCGAAAATGTAAACAGTTCGTCAATCGAAGCTACGGTTCAAAAGTTATGCCTCCCAGAAGTTCGGTTACCGTTTCTGGATTCTTCTAGATTTACACCGACTTCTAACGCAGCTTTTGGAACCTTCTATTTGGTTGGTGGATGCCTACTAGCACTTTCTAGAATGTACTCCTAGTCCTTAACCCTTCGGGTTCTATTTAAGGAGATTTTTGGCATTGTAAAAGGCAGTTCAGAGTGGAGTTTGAGAGGAGGTACTGAAAGGAGAAATTATCTCCAGATTTATGCTATTGTAAGCCCTTAGGGCATGTTTTGAAGTTTATTTTCCTATATTGTTTGTATTAGCTTATTTTCTCAGTTAATATAATTTTCCCTTTCTTTTGTGTCCATTTTGTTCTTGGGTTGTGTCCCCATCATTAACACAGTGATGATATGTAGATGGGACTACTTGCATATTATGAATCCATGGTCTACCAAGTAAAATATTATATGCAAGGGGTCTAGCATCAACTATTTGGAATAAAATATCTATTTCAATAGGACCAATCCTAATGGGAAGGATGGGCAACCCCTTTGAACTTCTCTCTACCTCATCATAGGCTTTGATAATAATCATCCTTGTGGTATCAATAACTTGTTCAAAATAACCTAATGTCTTTAAAATACTCAAAGAAAAAAAATTAAGCCTAGTACCCCCATTGTATCAACACATGCCTAACATGGGTTTTATGGATCATGACCTCAATATGAAGGGCAAGATTTTGCAAATGGCTTAAAGATTTATCATCTTCCTCTGAAAAGGAAAGGTAATGAGGGCTAGAAATATGATTAACCATGTTCTGGAATTAATTGACATCTAAATCTTTGGGGACATTTTCCATGCACAAAGCATCCTCAAGGACTTATTTGTGTCTCAGAGACAACTCCAAAAGCTCAAAGATTGAAATTTGTGCAGGGGTTCTTTGCAATTAATCAATAAGATTATAATTCCACCTAGGATTAACCACTAGTCTTGAAGGAACATACTTGTATTGCACTTGTTTTATATTACTTGGTTGGTTTGAACTAGGTCCTTCGATGACAAGGGGACCTTGACTTTGCGTAATAGCATTGAGACTTTGGGAAGACACTTGCTTAGGTTTACTTGACTGGTTTGAATTGGGTCCTCTAATGATAAGGGGACTTTGAGATGACTCTCTAGAGTGAGCACCCCTTAGCACCAAAATAGGTTTTTCACCAAGGATAGGAGAGCTCAAACTTTAAAAAAACCATTGGGATCTTTATCTTCCATCATGTTGACACTTTCTTCTACAACCTCAAGCATATTGACAACATTTTTTTGCATTTGCATAAGTGTAATGATTATAGCCTTTTCATTCTTAGGTTGGGAAGCTTCCCCTTTCTCATACTTTGGAAAAGGATCTTTCAATGCTATGTGATCATCATTGGTATTTAATCCATCTATTTCAAGTTTTCCATTCTTAATAAGATCTTGAACAATATGCTTAAATCAAGTTTTCAATATTGTGTCCAATTCATTTGTGAAGTTTGCAATAAGCCTTCTCATCCCACCACCATGGCTTAATTTTAGGTATGCAAAACTTTGCGGCATCATAAAGGCACACAAGCTTATGAGCAAGAAGCTTCATAAATATCTCTTCATATGACTAACTAAATTGTGTAAAGTTACATTTCTCTCCTTTAGGGCTTTCTTCATATCTTGGCTTGTTACTTTGTTGATTGGCACTAGTCAAATGGAGAATAGCTTGGTCTTTAGGCTTAGAGGAATCCACAACTCCATCATTAACCACTTGTTTGTTCTTATTCCAATATGTGTTCTTTCCTTTATCCTTTTTATTCTTGTTGTTATTTTGACCATTGTTGTTGTTGTTTCCATTTTTTGTCAAAATACCTTGCTCTCTCAAAACATCATCAATTCTAAATGTGGCTTCAACCATGGTATTGAAGGACTCAAAAACCATCTTCTTAACTTTGTAATTCATCTCAGGAATCATGTTACTAATGATGATTTTAGTCTTTTATTTCTTAGGAATAGTCCTAGAATAGTGAGAGCATTGTTGTCTCCATATTTTCAAGAAAGTAACAAAGGAATCTCCTTGATTTTGTTATGTGTGACATAAGTCCAACAGTGAGACAGATCATGAAAGATTGTATGCAAAGTGTTGAACAAATCTCTGAATTAACTTAGGGAACATCTTAACAAGAGGAGTAATATTGGTAAACCATTCCATTGCTTGACCCTTAAGACTCCTTGGAAATAATCTCATAAGGTATGAGTCCTCGTGATGAAACTCAAAACTCATAGTATAAAACTGATGCACATGATCATTTGGATCCCCATTTCCATCATATTTGTTATATTGGGGGATCTCAATTTTTCTAGGAAAATCTTTCATGTCAACAATCTTATCAAAAGGATTAGGACAAACCAAATCAAGTGAAAAAGAACTCTTAGGTGCCAATATTTGCTTTAGTTGTTTCTTCAATTGGTCAATTTCTTCTTTCATAGATGGATCATGCTTTTGAATTTTTTTTTCTACATCAAAGTTGTAAGCCCAACCTCATCACCCTTGTTGATTAATCATTAAAAGCATGCATCTCTATTTTGGTCCATATATGATTGCATACATTACTGAAAATGTGGGTCTTGTTACATAGCCATGAAATCATAAGAATTGTTGTCAAATTTTGAGCTACCACCTCCATATTTTGAAACATGATGAGCTTGTTGTGAAGGTTATCTTGAAACTCTAGTAGGTGTTGGTCTTCTATAATCATCATGTCTTGAAGCTCTCCTTCCTCTAGGGCTAGGAGATCATGAAGGTGTTCTTGACTATCTTCCACTTTGTGGATTCTTAAGAGGGGTGGATGGAGGAGAGTTGTTTCTGAAAGAATTTTCCTTAGGAAAAAATTCATCCAAGACCAAGGAACTCAAGCACAAGCACAATAGTAGACCAAAGAGAGTATGATCAAAATGAGGATATAATATTCATTCAATATATATTAAAGTACAATATGAGTATCATTCAATATATATTAAAGTACACTAGGAGTGCATGTATATAAAGGCCTCTGGAATGCTTCTAGAATTTCTAGGAATTAGCAACATGATAAGTCATACAACCAGGCACATGTCCACTAGATATGGGTTATCCTCCATTAAGCACAGGAGTAAGTGTGATGATGAGAGGATAAGCCTACAAAAGTGTAGCATGAAAAATAATGTTGTAGACACCATGTGCTAAATTAGGAGTGTGAATAACTATGTTTTCTACATGAAAACTCTATTAATTATGAAAACTCTAGTGTTGTAGACACCATGTGCTAAATTAGAGTTTCTTACTCCAGTGTTGTCAACATGACAATTCATAAGAGTATGCAAACTCCTAAGTGTCTCATCTAAGAAATAATAAAATAATGCATAATAATCAAATAATGCATTAACCTAAGTAAACTTAAGTAAAGTGTAAATAGTAAATACTTATTTACACCAACACCTCCCCTTAAGTGAAATGTAGGGGAATGCACTTAAGCTTATGAAAGCTAGAATGAAATGCATGATGGGTCCCAACTACTAGGCCATGTTAGGTACCCATGTACATAATGCAATGCAATCTCTCATAAAGTGGAGAAAGATGGAAAACCTCATGGGAAAATCCCTCCCCCAAAAAGAGAGATGAAAAAACTAGATGCATGGATGGATGGAGTAATCAAGACCCCCACATTACGACATACATCAAGTATATACAATAGAGAAATGTGAGAAGGACAAAACCCCATAAGAAGAAAAATTCCAACCCATAAAAGAGAAGTAGAAGAGAGACAAGGTAGTCCCCCCTCCAAAATGTAGTGTGTCGATCAATGATAGCCACTCCAATGCAGAAGCTAATCCAAGACTATTGAATAATGTTCCTCCCCTTTGGAAGAAACAATATCATAGGTACATAAGAGATGCTTCCCCTATGTGTAGAAAGAATATCAATAATCAATGATGCCTTTAAAAAATTTTCAACTATCCCTGTGTCGATACTGACTATCACCCCTTCCAATGCTGCTAAAAACAACAATGTTAGATCTAGGAGGGACTGATGTAGAACCTATCCAAAAGAATCTACTATCTCTTCAAATGATAAACAGACCTCCTAAAAATTTTGTACATAAGGATCCACAATCACATCAACCTATGAAGATTGATCATGTAGAGAATGGACATGAGGGTCAGAGTGAGCCCTTGAAACAACTAGAAAAGGATCATCATCTTAAAAGAGAAGATGTATATCATGAATGATGTCCCCCAAATTCGCTATGTATGACTCCACTAACAAACCTGAAATATTTTCTATGTAGTCATCGTCTAATGTTGAAACTGGAAGACTAGGTGTATCTTGTTGTGCTAGACCTATCATTGTGGCAATAGATGCATGTGGAATATGCTGATGTCATGACCTCTTGTTGCAATTTTCAATAGAACCCCACATATCTAAATCTATCAAAGTACTATTGTTGGTGTCACTATCAGTTTCTACAATGTATGAAGTGCAGAGAGGATTAGAGGATAAGTTGGGTGAACTTTCTTCAAAGTGTACCTCCTTCTCTACAAAGATCTCATGTGTCTCAGGATCCATAAGTCTATATGCCTTAACACTATCTTCATATTTGATGAAAGTATAATGTTAAGGTGGTGGTACCTTGCATCCCTTGGAAGATATGTTTGCCCATGCTAGACAACTAAAGACTCTGAAGTGACTCACAATTGGTTTTCTACCACACCATGCCTCAAAGGAAGTCTTGCCATGTAAGGTAGGATGAGGAGACCTATTAAGTATGTGATTGGCACTTATGATTGCTTTGACTTCAAGTGATCGATCTAGACACTTGGCTTGTATCATGCAACTTGTCATTGACTTAAAAGTTTGTATCCTCAATGTTGTAACATCTATCTTGTGCAAACTAAATGCTAGTGGATTCTAAAGATCAATACTCTCAAGTTTGCAAAAGTCTTTAAGTTTTTTGTTCACATATCTACTTTTATTGTCCATCTAAAGAACTTTGATGGCTTTCCTTGATTTCTTTACAACATGAGACTTGAAGGCTAGAAAGTTATCCAACACTTATTCTTATGATGAAGAAAGTAGACCCATGTGTAGCGTGAAAAATCATCAATGAAAGTAAGTATGTAGCAAGCCTAGCTGACTGATGTCATTGCAAAAGGTCTTGCTAATACCATGTGAACCAACTGAAGAACAACTGGTGCTCTTAAAGACTTCCCTTTATCAAACTTCTCCTCTAGATGCATATCCATTGAACGTGTTGAACATTCACCTTTGGAAAAGTTTATTGTAGGTAGATCTTTGACCATATTTTTTGAGCAAATTTGTTGAAGATAGCATAAGGCAAGATGACCAAACTGCTCATGCCATAATTTGGTTTGTGAATTGGATTGATTCAACTAAGCTTGTCAAGGAGATTTGGGCACAAAGTGGGAGAAAGAATGCAACCTTTTGTCATGATTAACTTTTCCCATTGCAACCACTAAATCATCTTTTACACTGCATACCTTTATAAAATTTGGAAGGAGCTCAACTTTATTTCCATCTCCAAGGTAAGTGATTTGGTAAATCGAGAGGAGATTAGAACTTAGGTTAGGAACATAGAGAACATCTTTGAACTCTCCATTTTCCATTTTCACATTTCCTTTCCCTTCAACTTCCATTTTTGTATCATCTCCTACAAAGATGTGTGATACCTTAGACTACTTCAATGAAGAAAAATCTCCTTTGGAAGAACCCATATGATATGAGGCACTTGAGTCAAGAATCCATTTCGTTGAAGAATTTGAATTTTCCATGAGTTCTTGCCTTTTCCCTTTGACTCTGAAGATGAGGATCATTTCTCCTTATAATAATTAGGCAATGGAACATTGTGTTTCTTTATGATGTTCATTAACTCGCCAATCTTTTTATGATAACACTCATGTTCTTCATGACCCAACTTCTTGCAATAGGCATACTTTTCCTTGTCCTTATTATTGTCTCCCTTCTTATTTGAATTCAAGGAAGACTTGCCTTGTTGATTTGATGGTAGTGTTTTCTTTTCTACATCCTCTAATTTTTTATTCTTTCACTTCTTATTCTTGCCCTTTCCTTCATTTGAAGATTGACCAACTAAATTTTGAGAACCCTCATTATTTTCCACTAATGCCTTAGACTTTGGTGAATTGAGAATCCCCATTGATTTTAACTTCTTTTCTTCTTCATCCAACCATATAGCATAGTGATCAAAACAGGCTTTCTGATAGGCAGACCCTAATGTAGTCTTTGAGGTGTTATAAGAAGAAACAAATGTGTACTTAGATGGTAGCTTATTATGAATGAGATAGATTAACCTGTCATCTTTAATAAGACTCCCACAATCATCAAGCTTCATTCTAAATTCATTCACCTTTATGATAAAGTCCTATATAGAATCAAATGTCTTTAGATCTAAGGAGACAACTTCATCTTCAATTTTGTAAACATCCTCGTCGGACACTTTACCAAAGCAGTTTTTGAGGGTATCCCAAGCTTCCTTGGATGTACAAGACTTCAGGAGCTGATAGGTGATCTTTTCTTCAACCCCCAAATAAATATCACCTTTTACTTTCCTATCCATTATTTCCCAAGAAAAGATGCCACTTGTAGATACTTAATCACTCATTTGTTTAAGAAGGGTACCATCTACATATTGAGAAACTCCATTATGCATTAAGTGACACCACATTTTAATGGACCATGTAGCATAGTTATGTGGAGTTAATTTTGGAAACTTAAAATTTCCCATGATATATAAAATAAAAGAAAATAGTAGGAAAAGAGGAACACAACACCAAAAACCACCACCCTTTTCACTCAATCAAGAAACCCCTCCAAAAAATATGCTTTTGGCACTTTCTATGTAGTGCATTTACAATGGACAATTGCCAATTCGGCCTTAGTGGACTTCTAATTTTTCCTTTTCACAACCTCCTTATAGAGTTCAAAACTAGAACATTACAATAAATCTTAGATATACAACAATTTTGAAGATATATCAAAGCATTACAATGTAGAAAATGACCTAATTCTGAAAGTTACACTTTTTTCCATACAACCCTATAATCTAATTGTAGATCTAAAAAGTAGACAAAAAATAATGCACTTTCAAAAAAAATGGAACATGTTTTCAAGTCCAAATGAGCTCGTACAGAGCAATTGAAATTGCAAAATATAGAATTAGATAGATATAGTCATGAAAAGATGCAATTTCTAACAAATTTGTGCACCAAAATCAAAAAAGAGCTGCACCACTAAAAAGTTTAAGAAATTTTAGCCAAAATCTTTTTTAAAAATGCACTTGATTTGGAGTCCAAATGTCTGAGATATGGCCTCCCAAAGTTAGACTGTCAAATTGAAAATCAATCTGGAGAGGGGTTGGATCAGCAAAAGACAAGGTTAAATTTGATAGTCAAATAGTTATTGCAATAGTTCTATTTTACCTCTTAATGATAGTCAGATGGCCATCAATTTTAGGATAGTGGACTTGATGATGTTAGCAAAAACTCTACCCCTAGATGACATCACGCTGACATAATGATGACATTACCACCATACAGATGGGTATGGACAATATGAATTGTACAAACAAATCTAATGTGGCCTTGGCTGACATGTAAAATATATGTTGACTAGATGTACAATTTTGCTACGTGTATTGTACAGTGTGCACGTGGATGCTTGTTGTCTGAAGGATGTGGAAAAAGTGTGAACTATCTAAATTGATGTCATGTGGCAACATCTGAATTGATGTCATAATTCAATAGTTTAACTATTAGAATTTGTTTTTGTTGTTGCCAAGTGCTAGGGAACAGGCAAGTTAGATATAAAATACGGCAGGGACTTCTTTAGTCCCACACTATCACAGGTGGACACTTCAAATGTGTTCAAAAACAATATGTTGTAGCATGAAATAAACAAGCTACGATAGGATTTTTTTGTTGTCAATAGTTGTGTAGCTACAATTGAGTCTATTTGTTGGTTGTTGAGTGTGGTACCCTCTATCGGTGGGAATTTAGCTGAAACTAAATGTGAAGTAGCCCAAATTTGTTGATAAAGTCTACTAAATATGCATTAAGCTACCAAATTTCAAGAATATTCTTTGCAAGGGTTGGGGTGTCAATGCTCGATTCTTGCAAAAAAAAAATTCTCTAAAAGCTCAACTGGGCTAAAAAAATTATGAAAAATACTCTAAAAAGATAATTGCGGAGAATAATTAAAATCAGATTTGAAAATAAATTAGCAGATCAAATAAATGACCATACCCAATTTGCAAATTGAGGCCTTCGAGTGTCAGTTTGCAAAAAAAAATTGCCTGAAAATTGATTTTGGCTCAACATAGGAAAATTTATAGCCAATTTTTACCAAATTGACATTTTGGACGTAATGGCAAGGTTCGTATTAGCTCTAAACATTCCCAATTTCTAGATTTTTTTGGATCTAGGTTGAGGTGCTAAAGCAAGAATGGTCTACAATGGGTATGTGAAGAGAATGTCCCCGAACTCTGATACCATGTAAGAATTTTCCTTAGGGAAAATTCACCCAAGACCAAGGAACTCAAGCACAAGCACAAAAGTAGACCAAAGAGAGTATGATTAGAATGACGATATAATATTCATTCAATGTATATTAAAATACACTAGGAGTGCCTATAAATAAAGACCTTTGGAATGCTTCTAGAATGCCTAAGAATTAACAATGTCATAAGTCATACAACCAAGCACATGTCCACCAGATATGGGTTATCCTCCACTAAGCATAGGAGTAAGTGTGATGATGAGAGGATAAGCCTACAAAGGTGTAGCATGCAAAATAATATTGTAGACACCATGTACAAAAATAGGAGTGTGAATAACTGTCTTATCTACATGAAAACTCAGTTAATTATGCAAACTCCAGTATTGTAGACACCATGTGTTGAATTAGAGTTGCTTACTCTAGTGTTTTCAACATGACAACTCATAAGAGTATGAAAACTCCTAAGCATCTCACCTAAAAAATAATAAAATAATGCAATAACCTAAGTAAACTTAAGTAAATTGTAAATAGTAAATACTTATTTAAACCAACAGTTTCCACCACCAATGTGCATATTGTTGAATTTATTGTCAAGTTGCAGAGCCACAAGAAGGTCTTGTGCTTCTTGACAGGCCTTTCTTTTCTATCTCAATCATAACTTTCCTTTATTCCTCTAGGCATCAAAATTGTTCTTCCTTCTTAGCTTGTTCTTCTAGAAGGGATTTTCTCTCATGCTCAAGTGCTTTGAATATACCACTTACATAACCTAAAGGTGTCACGAGTGGTGTACACAGTCTTGACTATCTAAATTGGTTACCAATAAATGTTGCATTCACACGAGCACTAGAAGGCTCACTAATTTGATCATCATATTGGGATTTATCTTCTTGATAGGTATAATGCTTACCTTTCTTAGCCATTTGGTGTGCATCCAAATATCTATCCTCAATACAAAGTGAGGTTGGTCTATTTTCACGAGAAGGATCACCACTCAAAAGGTCAACATAGTATTCACCACTTTGATTCTTCTTTTGTGGAGCCATTGTAAAATCCATATCCATATATAAGTGATGTGATGCTAATGGTGTACTCAACTCAATAAGGTCACTATTAGGGTCAAACAAAGCTTCTATAATATTCTCAAGTGATTGAACAAACACAAGTTCTTTTCCCTTACGTCTTTGACAAGTTTGAACTAAAGGTAATTGTTTGAAGATGAATTGAGGACATTTTCCTTCATCTACTTGATATCTTACTATAATTGACATGAATAAAAAGGTACTAGGTGATAGGATAACCATAAGAAATATTGGTAACAAACTAGGATAGTAAAAGCACTCACTTATCCAAAAGAGATGTGATAAGATAGAATTTTCCAATAGGCATAAAAAAACATGGCCATAGAGGTGCACACAACTTTGGGTAAATACCCTAGCACATATGGACCAGGAGGATGATTTACCCAAATTTTAAATAATTAAAATTAAATTTTTATGAAAGTGGATGGATAAGAGATTGCTAAGACTCTCCAAGCATAATATCAAAGAATCCAAACTCTCTCAACAATGATGGTCTCTAATTCACCAACTCAAAACAAGGTCACTTGTGAAATCAAAGATCACTAATTGAAGGGGTCAAAGAATAATAACTCAAGGTACAAACAAGATTCTAACAATGGTTTAATTAGCATAATCTAACTAGATCAACCTAGGGAGACTGGAAATAATAGGATAGCAAAGAAGTTTGATCATAAAGTCTCGACTGAAGAACTCAGATCTTATTTATTTTAAATATCCAACTAGGTGTGATAAATTTTGAATCATGAACTAGAAATGCAAGACAAAAATTAGGAATTTCAAGAAAACATCTTCAAACAATGAGCAAGGGACAAAGCAACCTTGCACATGAACAAGAATAGTGTTGTAGTATTAGTCTAATCCTTAGAACCACCACTGTATATATTCTCAAAATACTTTTCAATCACACACATAATCTTAGAAAAGAAAATTTGGTAGCAATATGGTTCTTAGTAATGTTCAACTTTGTATCTTTTGCAATCTAAAGTGGGTGAAATCCAATCCTAGTACACCAAGGTTTTGACATATTTTGAGAATTTAATTAATCAAAGATACTAAGGAGATCTGAAAACCTAATAAAAGACTACACCTATGAGGATTTCCCCCACAAGGACATTTATATAGTGGTTGCTACTACCACTTCAAAAATATCTATTACCACTTGAGGTTTCATCCATGTGGTTGACTCAATAAAGGGAATGTCCACTACGGTTAACTCTTTCTAACCAAGGAAGACTCACAAAGTTGCACCACATGGGGACTTGGCTTGGATTCAAGGGTTCCAAGTTTTTGATGTGTCCAAAAGGTAATAGACATACTCCTCTAGCCTCTTCACCTTACCTAAACATAGCAAATAAGATTCTTTGATATACTAATTTGAAATCACCTCACCAATTTTTTGGAAAAGCCAACAACAAACACCAACAATCTTAAAAGTGAAAGTACTAATTGATGTTGAGGACAAACCCAAGTGAAATAGTGAGATAATAAAAAATATCCTTCCTTACCTACAAGGGGATCTATCATCGAGAAGAGCTTCACATGTAAGGCAAGTGAATGAAGCACATTCACTCAAGAACTTCACAAATAGTGTTCATAGAACCTAATTACTATGTGAAACATATATTCATGAAAGTAAATCTAGATCCAATTTTAGAGCACCAAACGAAGTATGAATCTATGAAATCATGTAAAAGCACTCAAGCCAAACACATGAGAGGGTTCATTTCATTTCCAAATTCAAATGTTATAGAGATCCCAAAAAATACCTAGTAATCCTTGCAATATTTCTTTCCTCTAGCGTACCTTTTTTTTACGCTTGAATGCTCGCTCGCAACAAACAAAGAAACTAGCAAATACAAGAAAACACAAGATATGCAAATATATCCAACTTATGAAAAACTAGGGTTAGATCTAAAAATATAATTTTTAAGAGTGATAATAACCAGAAAATAACCCAAATGAAAACTCACATCATGCATTAATTCATTTGAAAATCAAATGCAATCTATTCATTAAATGCCCTTTTTTTAATATTAACTTTTGACCTAGTCAACAAGATTGGACCTATATGATATGAATTTGGATCCAAAACCTTACATACAGAAAAGAAACCCCAATCAAATATTAGAGATCTTTACAAAAATGTTAGAATTTTGAAAAGATCTTTTCATTTGTGCCTTAGGGAGCCATTTTGTCAAAATAGACTAGTTTTTGCAAATTGAATTATTGAGCCTTAATATGATCTCTAAAGTCAAAATACAAAGAATCAACCCTATTTAGAATTTAGAGATATTTCTAAAAAAAGTCACTAATGTGCACCCTAAAATGATTTTTTTTGAAAAATAAAGAAAAAATTATTTAAAAATAAAAAATAAATCTGAAAAACATAAAAAGTTCATTGAAGCTTCTCTGATATGTCACCAACCTACAAAAATATTCAAACCAAAAAACCAAGTCATTTGGGAGATATGGTCAAATCTTAAAGATCTAGGGTTTTTTTGTCTACAAACAAATTGGCATAAGTGGGTTAACTCCAAAAATATCTAATACCAGTAAGTAAAGGTGGGTTGCCCCATGGTGGGCACTAAAGATGTATGCCTAAAATATGAGCACACTTCTATGAGTCGTTATGTCCAAGATTGCTCAAGAATGAGGTCTCAAATGACAACTCATAGCTCTCTATTCGTAGAGTACAAGGGTTTGTATTGGAAGCCCTCAGTTTGACCTAGTTTGTGCCCATGCAAGTACATCATAAAATGAGAGATTCAAAGATCAAAATACAAATACAAATGAAGATGCAAGCTAATCTAAATGATAACAATGCAAAGCAATGCAAGAAAGGAAATCTAATCTATGAAAGAAAATAACAATACAATACTAATCTATGAAAATAAACATGACTCTAAGATAATATGAAAATGCAAGGATGAAACTTGATGATGGAAGCCATTGATGCAAGAGAGAATAAGACAAGAAGAGAGAAATTTCAATAAAGCTCCGATGTCCAAACCCTAAGGCTCAAACTCCTCCAAAATCACTCTCTAAACCTATAGCATAACAATACTATAGCATCGAACTATTTTATTTATATCTCTCTATATATCTTTCTGTATATCTCTCTATATCTTTCTCTATATCAAAATGAGAAGGAGAGGGCTCCTTATAAAGGAAAATAGGGAGGTGGAAGGCTTCTCACAACCAATATGTGATAATAGAGTTTGATCCATGTGAGACAAAATTTTACCAAGGAGAAAAGAGGAGTGTTTGAGAAGAAAGTGGAAATAGGAAAAAGAGGAATCCCACTTAGAGATATGTGTGTTTAAGTGTAGAGGGAAAAAAATTTATTTATTTTTATTCAATTTATTTCCTTTTTTCAAGTGGGATTTTATTTAATTAAAAGGAAGCAAGTTATTTTAATTAAATAGAAAATATTTAATTTAATTAAAAGAGAGATTTTTCTCTTAATTAATTAAATGTGAATTAATTATTTGATTAAAAGAGAGGTTTTCTTTTAATTAAATAAGACTTAGGATAAATTGATCAAACCTTAGGAAATATTTGAATAGATAAATTAATTACAATTTGATCAAATAAACTGATTTGAATTGATTTAATAAAATATTACAAACTATTGATTCAGGAATTTTGATAAATTGAATAATGGGGGCCCATAGTCTATGTGACCATTTTAGGTCTATGTGACCATTTTAGGATACATGCAACCGGCACCCACTAGTGTCTTGGAAGTTCATAGCTTCATGGGATCGATGGGTTATTATTGTCGCTTCATGAAGGATTTCTCATGTGTAGCTCATCCCATCACTTCTCTTCACCAGAAAGGGAAGAAGTATGTTTGGTCAAATTAGTGTGAGGTAGCTTTTGTTACTCTTAAGGAGTGTTTGACTAGTGCACTAGTCCTTGTAGTGCCTAATCCTATAGGCAATTTCATGGTTTGCACAGATGCTTCATTGGAAGGCATGGGTGTGGTGTTGATGAAAGATGGTCAAGAAATTGCTTATGAGTCTAGAAAACTCAAGGACCATGAGCTTAACTACCCCACTCATGATGTGGAACTTGTAGTCATAATGCATGCCCTTGTTCATTGGAGAAATTTCCTTTTGGGACATAGGTTTGAGTTGCATAGCAATCAAAGGAGCTTGCAATATATCTTTACTCAACCAAACCTGAATGCACAATAGCATCACTTGATGGAATTCCTATGTGAATATGACTTTGATGTTCAATACATTGAAGGCAAAGAGAATTTTGTCATGGATACCTTGAGTAGGAGTCAACATGAGATGTCAGTGATGTCATTGGGAGTTGATTTGCGAGACCATATCTTGGAGGCTTTTCCTAATGACACTTAGTATCAGGAGGTGAGGGAAGAGATTGAGTCTAGAAGTACCCTTGATGGGAGGTTTTCAAGTTGTTTTCTTGAGTTTGATGGATTGATGTGACACTTGGGATATATCTATATACCAATGTTAGGTGATCTTCATACTTTGGTTTTGTCAAAAGCACATCATGCACCATATTCTATACCTCTTAGCATCAAGAAGATGCATGTTGCTCTTAAATAGTTTTAATTTTAGGTAGGGATGAGGCATGATGTTTATGATTTTTTTTCCCAATGTCTTTAGTTCTAGAGAGTAAAGGTAAAGCATCAGCATCCAGTGGGTCTTTTGCAGTTGCATGCCATTCTAAAGTAGAAATGGGATACAATATCTATTGGTTTTATCACAAGGTTTCCTATGTCATCATGGCAATGTGATTGTATTATGGTGACCGTGGACAAGTTGTCCAAGGTAGCACATTTTTTACCCATGAGAACATCCTACAGAGGTTCTTCTATAGCACATGTTTTCCTAGAGGATATTGTTCATTTCCATGGGATTCCTCATCGGATTATTTTGGATAGAGATATAGTGTTTACTTCAACACTGTAGATGTCTCTCCAGCATGCTTTATGTGCATAGCTCAATTTTAGTTTGACTTATCACCTAGAGGCCAATAATCAGGCTGAGAGAGTGAACCAGATTTTGGAAGATATGTTTTGCATTTATGTGATGGATAGGCTAGTGAAGTGGGAGGATTACTTATACCTTGTTCAGTTTGCATATAACAATGGGTATCATAGTTCTCTTGGCATGTCACCTTTGCAGGCATTGTACAATAGATCATTTCATACCCCTTTGAGTTGGAATCACTTGGAGGATCAAGTATTTTTAGGTACAAAGATGCTTCAAGATATGGAGCAGTAGGTTGTTCATATTAGAGAGCATTTGGTTATTGCTCAAGATAGGTAGAAGAAATATACAAATGCCCATAGGTTGAATCATCACTTTTCTGTTGGTGATAGGGTTCTTTTGAGAGTGCATCTAAGGAAGAACTCCATTCATTATGGGAAAGGCTCTAAGTTGGTACCACATCTTATCAGACTATTTGAGATCCTCTAGAGGATTGGTCCCATTTCTTATTTACTAGCATTGTCACCTAGCCTATTGTGCATCCATGAGGTTTTCCATGTTTCTATTTGAGAGAGTATATTCCTGATCTGACCCATGTTCTTAATTGAGATGTTGTGTAGGTGGAGGACAAGCAACTTTCTTTAGAACCCATACGTATCCTTTGGCATTAAAGACTAACTTTAAGAGGCCAGGACATAGAGCAACTAAAGATCAAGTGGAACCTAAGCAATGAGACCTCTATTACTTGGGAAGATGCTACACGATTGAGAGGATTGTACCCCTATATATTTGTCATCTTCTAGGAGTAAGCATGTGCCTAGTGGGCGAGGATGTAGTGTCTCTCATGTTAGCAATATGTTCCTTGTTATATTTTGATTTGAGAGATACTTGTAATCATGTTATGTTACATTTGAGATCACTTGAGGGTCAAATGTTATACTTTGATTTCAGTATCATAGATGTTAGACTATAATGATATTCATTTTATCATATTTGTATTATGATGCCATTTTGAGATGACAATATGTTTGTGATGATATCTAGTTATCTAATTTTTGGATATATCTTTGATTATGTTATGTGATGGATTTATTGCTATGGTGATTTACTTCATTATTTCTTTCATTATGATTTATGCAATGGTGAGTGACGTAAATGGATTATTTCAGTATAATTAAATAAATGCTTAAATTATTTATTTAATGCATTTATTTCTTTGGCTATGTTATTATATGTAATTACACTTGATCATGTGTTTTAGTGTGCAGAATTTATATCCCTAGCAATGACACATAGAGTTAGTGATTCAACTATTCATATTTTACTAATGTCATCCCTATATGGTTGGCATATCTTACTTAAATGTTAAATTAAACCTTCTAGTTATTTAATAAATTTGGACTTGTCTCCATTATATGACTAGACCTGTGAATGTGTCTATTCATTTAGAAGTTCACATTGTTTCACAGGTTGTTAAGAAATTTTTGAGATTTTTGGGTTTTCAGACTTTATTTTAATTATTTTTAATTTCTAGCAACTTTGCCATAGATGAATTTCAATTACTTGGAATTTGGGTCAATTCAAGGTTTAACTAGGTTGGATGGTTATTTACCCTAATAAATTATTCACTTGAAAAGTGAATAAGTATTGAAAGAGAAAATCAATTCCTCACTTCTCACTTTTGGAAATCGAGAATTTGAGAGCTTTTTCCAAAATCCTCTTCTAGAGAATTATGTTTTTGTTCATTGTGAGAGCTACAGATGTGGGATCTTCGTGAGGTCTTTCTCATTGGATCCATCTTTCGGAGACCTTATTTTTTCATGATTTCTAGTAGCTTCTACTATTTATTTATTTTATTATGTAGTTTCCTATTTCAATCCCTTCTACTATCATGTAGGGCTCTCTAGTTTTCATGTTTCAGTTCAATTTCTAATTTTGTTTCTGGTAGTTGTTTCTTAGGAGGCTAAGAACTAGTGTTCCCCTCTATTTCTATTGTTGGTTCTACCTATTTGGTCAGGTATGAATGTTTTTCCAATTTTTGGGATGAGGGTTTGGGCTTTTGCACCGTTATGCTGGTCATTTTTGTATACAAACTCCAAACCCAAATTTTATTAAATTTTTGTGGCTTTTGTTCCCTAAGATCAAATGGGTTTTATTTCTTAAGTTTTCTAATTTTGGGATTTTTACCTCATTTTGTGTGTCACCATATTTTCTCAATTTTTTTTGGCATGATGATGGTCATGGACATGGATCATCCGTTGGGATGCAAGTTAGATCATTGTTGCACTTTATGTTGCATTGGGATGTGTTCTGCATCCATCCTTCCAAACTATTTTTAGTTGAGTGGTATTTTTCTTGTGTTCTCATCCAACCCTTGTTTCATGATCTTTGTGATGGTGGTGCACCACACATGAACATGCATGCACATGCATTTATTGGGTGACTTGCTAGCCTCAATCTCCCAGTTGTGTTTTGTTGGAGTTATGTTCATTGGGGTTTGGTTGGGAATATGCATTCCTATGGGCACTCATTGTGAGATGAGCATGGGTATGTAGGGTAGGCTATAGAGGGGCTTCTCTTATAGCCTTGGTGACCATTTCCTATATGGTTGGCATGTAGGAGTTTCTAAATAAGTGATAACTAATTAAATTACTAGGTAATGAAACTAAGTTAATAAAAAGGTCTTGTCCTTCAGTTTGATTCTAAGGATACTATGTATTGGCCTTCAAGGGAGTCCCTTGAGTGAGTGTCTACATTAGTTTGATGGCCTCCAAGGGAGTCCCTTGAGAGTGTTTCCACATTTGATTTAGCTTGGGAGTACTGAGTTCATTACTCTCCACTATAGCCCCTACATAGTTACCCATAGACTATCTGACTAGAACTTGTATTACTTGCATTATCTCATGTTCTTAGTTTCAATCATCTTTATTATCTAGTGTGAGTGTTAGCCATGGAAATCTATTTTATGTGTGATTATGGTTGGATAATTATCTCCATCAGCACAATGAGACTGGACCTATGGGTTCTATGTCGTTGGGAGACATAGCTACCTTCACCACTACTAGGGACTAGTGTACAAAGATGATCTATTGTTCCAGTGTGACTATTGCTTAATGTTTTCACTTGATACTTTGGGATTTTAGAGTATACTTTTTGGTGATTTATGCTTTCATTGGAATACTTGGATATAATGTTTAGATGACATTAGTTTATTTGATACATTCCTATATTATGATGTTTAGCATATGATTAGATGATGTGATTTTCTTAGTTGGACTATCTATTGCGTATTGGATTAGCATGTTACATTTTCTATTCTTATGATGTTATTATGCTTTAGTAGTGACATCCTCATAAGAAATCTCTAACTATCGAGTTGGTAGTTTTGGATGTTACACATGGGGGATGGCTAGGACCTTTGAGGTCTCATGATGTTATTATGGTTGGGAGGAACCGTGCACTAAGTTTGTTGTTTCAATACATTGCAATGTTGTTTTCAGTTCTTTCCCTTCTCTACTATGTTAGATGGTTAGATGCATTTTTCATCTTGTTGTTATATTGTTTGAGTGCCTATGCCTTGATTTTGCATCTGGTACTCCCCATGTGGAGGTTATGACTTCTTTTTTTATCCCTATGTTTGTCCTTGGATGGTTTCTTTCTTTTCCTGGGTGGCTATGTGTTAGCATTGGGCTGTATTTATAAAGTTTCACACACCCACAAAAGAAGAACCATGCAATACCAGAAAGTATCACACACCCATCGGAAAATTATCACACAATACTTAAAAGTATCGCACACCCTTTAAGGAACCATTACACGGTACTAGTAAAGTATTGCATGGCCTTTGGAGAAGTGTCACCCAAACCCAAAAAGTGTCACATGGCCTCTTGAGAAAGGTCATATGATACTGGAAAGTCTCACATAGTGTTGCATGAAAGGTCACAAACTTGTTCGGGTAGACAATAGACACTTTTCAATTTGTCTAAGAGTTTTCAAGAGGTGTTTTGACTACCCTCTACAATGTTCTTGAATACCTTGGTTTTGGATTTTGAATACAGAATGTTTCAAACTTGAAATAATTTGCATTCTTTCACAGGTTATTTTTTTGGTCAGTAGTGGCATTCAAAGATCTATTGGTGTTTTGATGTTTGTTTAGTCTTCCATTATGATCTTTGTGATCCCTGTATGATGTATTCATGTGCATTCATATCAAATATTTTTAAATTATCTTGGCTTATGTTTATCCTTCTTCCAAGGATCTCCAGAAAAAGCATTGCAAGGAGACTTTACACTGGCTTGGAGTCCAACTAAAACTTTTCTCACATACATGGCCACTTCTACCCTATCTGAGGATGAGTAATACCAATACACCTTTCATAGTTTCCCCAACAAAACAATGAGAAAAAAACATGAAAACAAAGCAAAAAAAACCCACAATACCCATCCCTCACATGATACAAAACATAAACATGCTACAATATGCAAGACACCTACATATACAAAGTTAGAAACAATAGTCCACCAAGATAACTAAGAGGGGGGGGAATTAGTTATCCAAAAATTAAAAAAATTATCTTCTTTAAACAAATTTAACCATTCAACAAAAGTAAATAGAAACCATAATAAGATGCACATAGATAATTACACCAGATATGTTGACTATGAAAACCCTTTATCAGAGGAAAAACCCTAGTGGAAATGATGCCCACAAAATGATGTACTAACATAAATATTCTTTGTTAGATGGTGGACCCTGTTAGGAGTCTTTTACAACATTTAGTACAATAAGTCCCTATTAGGAGACTTTGAATCCCTATAGGGAGATTCCAACCCTGTTAGGATCTGTGGTATAATGTATGCAAGTAGAGCCCACTGCCCAAACATGCAATTTCAACTATAAGAAGAGCTCACTGCTCAAACAAGTAATTTATTTTTATCTTCTTCTTTCCTCTATCCTTTCCTCTATCCTGTCAATTGGACCAATCACTATCAGACCTTGTAGACTAGGTCACAAACCTCGGATCCAAATACCAAACCTCAAGTCACTCAACAAATCTTTAGCAATGAAGTTTCCTTCACTTCTACACTACTCTTCTCAACTTCGCATTCCACGCTCTCTACTATTTATCAAACATTTACACTTTGCATTCTCACCATTTTATGATAAAGGAAAATGACATTCCTTTATACCAAGTCCATAAAATAATTCCCTAAGTTGGCTATTAGACCTTCTCAATTAATTATTATAGGACCACATTAAGAACATTTTACACTTAGCAATAACCTTAATCTTCCATCTTGCAACTTGAATAATTTTCTTTACATGAAATATTATAATGAGCAAGCTAAGCCACACCATTCTCAACATGTCTTCTCCATGTACTCAACCTCAATCCTCAAGATATCAACTTTGCTAAGAGATATAACAAGCGTACTAGAACATACCTCTATAAACTCTATCTCAGAATAGACATCACCAAAACTTACAAAACTTCTTCTAGACTTATCCTTTCTTCTTCTAATATTAACTACAATTACTAGATACTCAAAAGTATCTCCCATAACCTCAAGTGGTTATCATACTCAACTAGTCATCCATAACAACTTGATCTTTCCATTGTTCTTTTGTCAAATACCAAATAAAATATGCTATATTGACATCAATGACAAACTCAATCATGAATGTAACATATCATCATATTAGTAATCCCCCATAGGAATATCATCACCATTCATGCTTCCAACCAATCTTCCAATAATCTCCCTAATCTTCCAACAATCTCTCCCTTTAGCATTGATGGTAACATAGATGAAAAACATCTAGTTCCAAGAATACCAACAAAAGGTTGTTTCAAATCCTCTTTATCAATCATTCTCCCCCATTGATATACTTTAATGTGCTCAATACCAAATTGTCAGTTTTCATATTGTGCTTATGCCAAACTTCTTTCTCAACATACTATATTTCATACCAAACTTCTCTCCTTTAGCATAATATTTTTCATACCAAACTTCTCCCCCATTGACATCAATGTCAAAGGTAACCAACTCTATTGCATCAAACTCTACACCAATTGATACTTACTAGTTTCAGTGTCAAAAGACACTATTCAAAACAATATCAACAAGAGTTCTAGATGACTTTTTCCATCTCAGATACTCCCCCATTCAGGAAGCATTAGCATTCAATCCAGACAACAATGGTGCTCTATTACACTGGACTGATGCACTCTTGCATCTTTTTACTCTAATGTAAGAAGGGGTATAACCCAAAGCATACCTCACAAATACTCAAAAGTCTCTTTGGGTTAGTGAATATATCTGCAATCTACTCTTTAGTTTTTACATACTCCAATTTGATTTCTTTTTCTGCAACTTTTTCTCTCAACATATGATACTTAATAGAAATTATCTTAGTCCTTGAATGCAATACTAGATTCTTAGACATATTTATCATGCTTTTTTAATCAAAATGTATAACAACAAGTTCACTAATTTCTATCCTTATATCCTGTAGCAACTACTTCATCCACATAACTTCATTGCAATTATTTGCTACTCAAACATACTTTTCTTATGTTTTACTTTGATATGTACAATCCTACGTCTTACTTAATGAAGAGACCAATCTCCCTCCAAGAAAGAAAGCCCCTCCATTGGTGCTCTTTCTATCATCCATACTACCTGTCCAATCTACATTAGTATAATCACTTGGAGTAAAATCATTAGATTTTTCATACCATAATCCAAATTCTGAACTTCATTTTAGATATCTAAATATCCTTTTCACTATTGCATAATGTGCTTCTCTAGGATCAGCCTGGAATCTTGCAACAATTCCAACTACATTTTCTATATCTAGCCTTGTGTGAGTCAGATATTGTAATCCTCCTATCATGGATCTATCCTTCTTCTACTCAATACTAAGTATTTCATACTTTGTAGATAACTTGTGTCTAGTTACCATAGGTGTTCAAATGGGTTTGCATGTTTCCAAACCAAACCTTTTTAGTAAATATTTTAGGTACTTAGTCTAGGAAATAAAGATTCCTTCTTTATTTTGTACAATCTCCAATCCTAGGAAATATTTTATTTCTCCTATCATAATCATTTCAAATTCTTTCTTCATCTCTTCTACAAACTTCTTATTTTCTTCATCATTTCCTCCAAAAATAATGTCATTAAAAAATATTACCAAAATCATCAAACCATCATTAGTTTCTTTCCAATACATACTATTTTCCATACCTTTACTATATCCAAGCTTTGTCAAATGCTTGCCCAACCTCACATACCAGGTTCTAGGTGCTTGCTTCAATCCATACAATTCTTTCTCAGTCTACATACTATGTCCTTGTCATTTTTCAAAGGACATCCTTTAGGTTGCTTAATGTATAACTCTTCTTCAAGTTCTCCATTCAAAAATGTTGACTTGACATCCATCTGATATACTTTGAATTTATTCTATGCTTCATAGGCTAAGAATAGTCTTACTACTTCTATTCTAGCCACTGGAGTGTAAGTCTCCTCAAAATCCATTCCTTCTTTCTGTGAGTAATGTTAACATACTAATCTTGCTTTGTTTCTTACAACTTCTCATTGTTCATTCATCTTGTTCCTCAATACCCATTTAGTTCTTATCACATTCTTGTATGTTAGTCTAGGGACCAATTCCTATGTCTCATTCTTTTCTATCTAGTCCAATTCCTCTTTCATAACTTGTTTCCAATAATCATCTTTGCATGCTTCATTTGCATTCTTAGGCTCAAATTGAGATTTCAAGCATATTTCTTCATTCACTCTGCTTCTTGTCATCACACCTTTGTCTTTTCTTTTGGTGATCTTTTTGGATGGGTGATTCTTTATCATGTTCCTTCCTAAAGTAGGATTTTCTATCTCAACTCTTGGCTCTACTGAATGTTTTGAGCTGTGTTCCCACCTTCGCTCTCCTTCATTCTAAAAATCATTGTTAGTTTCAAGAAATACCTCATCATTTTTTGGCTTAGTAACAACATCATCATCTAAATTTTAATCAACTATTCTCTCATGTATTCTAAATTTCTCATCAATTCTCACATTTGCACTTTTCATAATAGTCTTAGTTTTCTGATTATAACATCTATAAGCCTTGATTTTCAATGAATAACCAAGAAACATACCTTCATCACTTCTAGCATAAAACTTACCAATATCATCATCTCTCTTTATGTAACATTTACTTCCAAATATTCTAAAATACTTTAGTATAGGTGAGTGAACAAACCACAACTCATAAGATGTCATGTTTGTGTCTTTTCTAGCTTGTACTTTGTTCATAGTGTAAACTATTGTATTTGCAACTTCTCACCAAAATATCTTGGATACATCATTCTCTGTTAGCATAGCTCTTGTAGCTTCTATAATAGACTTGTTCCTTCTCTCTGTAATGCCATTTTTTTTCAAGAGTCTTCAACTTAACCCTTTCTTCTGCTCTGGGATCAAATCTTTGTTCTTCAATCTTATTCCCATTCTACAAATCATTGTTAATGATAACTTCCACATTTTCATGGTTAGCCTCTAGATCAAAAATAGTTACCAAAGCTACTACTTCCTTTTCCTTAACCAATCCAGGCTCATTATCACAATCAATCAATAATCTTTCCATACTTGATTTGAAATCTTCATCTTCATCAGAAATCAAACTCTTTCTAGATTTCCTTATTCTCTAAGGGCATGTAGAAGAAAAATGACAAAACTCTTTACATGTCCAACAAGAAAAAATTTCATACCTTCTGGCTCTCTCTTTGTAAGTAAATTAATATCTTCCTTTACCTTTATGTCTTTTGATGCAGAGCAAGCACAAAGGAAGCAAGTATCAACCCAATTCCTACAGAACCTCCAAAGTCTTCAGAAAGGATTGAACAAATGATTTGGTTTACTTCCCTTAGTGGATACTCCTCCTAAAAAACTCTAAAATAGGTTTCTAGACCCACCTTCCACAAGTAAGACCCAAAACCAATTGCACCCAACCTAGTTCAAATATGGAAACCTTCCTCAAAATGCAAAAAATGGGGATTTTACTGTTCTTTTCCTTTCTACCACCAAAAATTGCATGAAAAAATTAAACTCAACATAAGCAAGGAAAAACATCCATTGGATGCACTCCCAACAACCCACAACTCAAGATGCTCAATTTGACTTAGTAGCCTATTAGGTCTCCTAAAATAGTTTTTGACCAATAACTTCAAAAATTACCAAAGGACCTAGGGAATAAAATATAGATTTAAATACCCTTTTCCAATTACTATCAAACTCCTAAGTTCCAAAGTCCAACTCCACTCTAGCATGTCTTAACCAGCACCAGGTACATAGGTCTATTTAGCCACTTTAGGCTTGGTTTTCAAGGTAAAAGGTAAAGAATGGGTTCATGAAGTTATATCTCCACCACTAGGCTATTCTTCAAACTCAAATAAGGGTACTTTTTTCTTATGCCAAGTCCTCGAAATATTCTTTTTCTTTTTATCCATTCAAACTTCATCAAAACAGGGTCAAATACATAGAGATATTTGACCTAGGGCTTGCTCTTAAAAATCACTATTGCAACCTCATGTTCCAAAACTTATAGAATATGATAACGCACATTCCTAACTTTCTCCATGCAAAAATAGAAATAATTCCATTGGTGGAGAATCAAGTTAGGGTCAATTTTGTGACCAAACCCCAATTTTAAGGGTTTTTCAAATCAGCAACCTAAAAAATTGGATATCTTTTGCAAAATAAATGATAGGAACTTGAAAAAAAAACTAAAATCTTGTAAATGAATAGTGTCAATTTCTCGAAGCAAAAAATTTCAGCCTTCAACAATTGGATTACGTACTGTATGGAAAAAATTAGGAAAAAATGCACTGGAACAACAAATTTTTATTGATTTCAAAGCAAGATACAATATGTTACTTCAATCTGCTCCCTCCTTCAATTGTTCAGAGCCTTGATAGGCCATATGCAACTATTTGAACCACCTTATGATAGTTCTAGCCATTGGGAGTTGTTATTTGAAAAAGTTGTCAACAAAATTGCAAAAGTTACTAAGCAACTTTTTGAAATTTTTGCAATTTTTGCTCTAGGAAAACATTTTCTTGCAAAATAGATTCCATCAACTCCTAGGGACCCTTCTAATTCTCTAAACACCTAGACTAGCCTAGAAAACATGAAATTTATGAAAAATCCACTTTATTGGACCAATTGATGCCCAAGCTTATAATTGCACCATGGGGTCTTGTGTCCATTACAAAAGTGGATGGTCTTAGAGAGATCAGTTGATCTATTCCTAGACCTTATTACATGAAGAAAATGAAACCATTTTATTAGAAAGAGAACCATTTGATTAGGTCTCTACACCATTCTCCCCTACATAAAAGAAACTCCAGTCTCCGGAGTGTTGAGAAGTGAAAGATTAATGCCATAAGCCTTAAGAGCTTTCTTAGTCATCCAAGTTGCACCTAGTGCTATTTGCCCCTTCCACTGTACTAAATACTCATAATATGTCTTCCTCCTTATTTTCTTACTGATCCTCTTATCCAAAATAGTTTCCACCACTAGTTTAGGCATAGGTGGGATGGTTTTCTTTAACTCCTCCTTGGATTCTTCAAGTGTACCTACATCCATATTAGTTGAAAAAGTACCTTTGAAAGCATACAGGTCAAAAACATTAAAAATAGGAGACAAGTTAATATCAAGGGGCAAATCAATTTGATAAGCATTGTTGCCACACTTCTTGACTATCTTAAATGGGCCAATCTTTTTCATTTGTAGTTTTGTATGCATCTTCTTTATAAGCCTTGCCTTATTAAGATGAACCATTACTATGTCCCCCACTTTGAACTAAAGTTTTTTCCTCCTTTTATCTACCTGCTATTTGTATTTGATGGAAGTATCTTGCAATCTATCCTGCACCTGCTAATGGACCTCTTTCATGACTTCTATAAAATCTTCATCTTGTACACTCCTCTTCTCCATCTACTTAAAATATTTGAGTTCCAATGTAGCCCTAGGGTGAGTGCCATAAACAACTTGGAAAGGGGTTAGACCAGTACTTCTATTAATGGAATCATTAGGAAAACTATGCCTATGGTAAAACACAATCCTGTGAGACTCCATGTTGCTTGGAAAGGCACCTCAACATGTTTCCTAGGGACCTATTAACTACCTTATTCTATCCATCAGATTGAGGATGATAGGCAAATGAAAAAAACAAATTTGTTCCTAACTTTCTCCACAAAGTTCTCCAAAAATGCCCCAAAAACTTTAGATCCCTATCAGATATAATGGAAAAGGGCAAACCATGAAGTCTAACAACCTCTTTGAAGAATAAACCTACTATATGGGAGGCATCATGAGTAGTCATACAAGCTATGAAATGAGCCATTTTGGAAAACCTATCCAAAACTACAAAAATGCTATCATAACCTAATTTAGTCCTTGGAATTCCAACAACAAAATCCATACTTACTGAATCCCAAGGCTTGTGAGGTATTGGAAGTGGTATACAGAGTCCTGCATTTGATGTGCCTCCCTTTTCTTGCTGACAAATCAGACATTCTTCAACAAATCTCCTAACATCAATCTACATTTTTGGCTAAAAATAAAATCTCCTTACCTGCTCTAGAGTCTTGTCAACTCCAAAATGTCCTACCAAACAGCCACAATGCTTCTCCTTTATAATGTTTTCCCTAATAGATCCCATGGGAACACAAAGCTAACCACCTTTGAAAAAAAGTATTTCTTGTAGAATCTACTCACTAAATTCAATATGATACCTTTCTCCCATGGATTTGAAAACTTGGTATGCCTCCTTGAAATCCTCATCTTACTCATACATGTCATTCATTGCATGGATGCCAATGCTCTCTAACTGAACTTCTTGGATTGTCAAATCTCTCCTGCTAAGTGCATGAGCAACCTTGTTAGTTTCTCCCTTTTTATACTTAATGGTGAAGGTGTAGGCTTGTAAAAATTATATCCACTTAATATGCCTATGGTATAATTTTTCTTTCCTATTCAAGAAGCTTCAGGAATGATTATCAGTGTACACAAAAAATTATTTAGACAATAAGTAATGCCTCCATTTTCTAAGGGACTGCACCATAGCATAAAATTCAAGGTCATATGTTGAATATTTTTTCTTGGTCTCATTGATATTTTTACTAAAAAAGGCCACAAGCCTACCCTCCTAGCTTAGGACACCTCCAATTGCCTTGTTGCTAGCATCACACTCAACTGTAAACAACTTGTAAAAGTTAGGGAGCACCAAAATATGTTGGTCTGTAATCTTCTTCTTCAAGCATTCAAATGAATCATTAGTCTCCTCGGTCCAAGAAAACACACATTTCCTTCCTCCTTTTATGGTATTTATCATAGGAGCACACACACCACTGAAATTTCTTATAAAAATTTTATAAAAACTGTACATACCATGAAAACTCTTTACCTTTGATGGACTGGTGGGTGGTGGCCAATTAAAGATGGCTTCAACCTTGGAAGGATCCATTTTTAACTCTGCTCCTGATATCACAAACCCTAAGAAGATCAACTTTGTCTACAAAAATGAACATTTCTCCAAGTTTATCATTAGTTTCTCTTCATGAAGCCTATTCAAAACCAAATCTAAGTGCCTTGAATGTTCATCCATGTCCTTGCTGAATATTAAGATATCATCTAAATACACAACAACAAATTTGTTCAAGAAAGGTTTTAGGACTTCATTCATTAGTCTCATAAAGGGGCTAGGTGCATTGCACAAGCCAAAAGGTATCACAAGCCACTCATATAGGCCTTCTGAGGTCTTAAATTCTATTTTCCACTCATCTCCACCCCTGATCCTAATTTGATGATATCCACTCTTGAGATCCACCTTTGAATAAATACTTTCCTTCCCCAAACAATCCAAGAGGTCTTCTATCCTTGGGATAGGAAACCTATATCTAATGGTTATCCTATTGATTTCCCTAGATTCCATACACAATCTTCAAGTACCATCCTTTGTAGGGGCTAGGACTATAGGGACTCCACATGGGCTTATAATTTTCCTAATGAACCCCTTAGCCAACAACTCTTCAATTTATTTTGCTATTTCTTCATTATGTTCAGGGTTTATGTTCAGGGTTGATCTTGTATGTTACTTTGTTTGGAAGTGTGACCCCTAGGAAGAAGTCTATGTAGTGACTGATATCTCTTTTAGGTTGCAATGTCTCTAGTTGGTTGCCTGCCACTATTCCTGTATACTTTTCCAACAAGTCTCTTACCTCATTGGGTCCAATATTGACAAACTTGGGTGGGTCTTGTGACTGCTTGAAGGGATGTTTTTGAGGTCTGACTACCAATGCATAGAAAGGTGTGTCCTTCTCGTTAGTGATTCTCATAAACTCCTTTTCACCTACCAACATCACCCCATTTGTAGTAGGGTTCCCATCATCTAGCAAAGGTGGCATAGTGCATTCAACCCCATCCTTAGTTATATTATAGACATTTTTCTTGCCATCATATTTGGCACACACATCATATTGCCATGGCCTCCCAAGAAGCAAATGGCATGCATCCATCCATGCCACATCACACAAAACTCTGTCATTGTATTCCCCTATCTTGAACTCCACCCACACTTGCTCATTTATGAGTGTTTATTTGTCTTTTGTCAACCATGACACCTTATAGGGGTAAGGGTGAGGTCATGTGGTCAATTTTAACTTATCTAGCATCTCCTTAGAGGCAACATTATCAGAGGAACCAAAATCCACTATAACCCTACAGACCCTTTTATTCACCTTACACAAAGTTTTAAAAAGTGACTTTCTTTGAGGCGGTTCTATAGTTGCAGGGGCTCTTATAATGTTTGTTGCATCATTAAGGACTCACCATGCTCTGGAAGTGCACATCTAGAATTGGTAGATTGGTAAGAGGTAATACTTTGACTATCCTCCTTTCGGGTTAACTGAATTCTCCTATCCCCTTGTTTGTTCTTTTCAAGGCACCTAAAGGATTGATTTCCTACTTGGTTACAAGTGAAGCATTTACCAGTGAACACAATAGGTCCTCTTCTACTAGACCTTCCTCTACCATTGGATCTTCTACCCCTAAATGTCCCTCTATTTGGAGACTCACCCTGAGAATTTGAACCACTAGATTCCTCTTGACTTTTGTTAAAGGATCCCCTTCCATGGAGCCTACCTCTACCCCTATTACTATTTCCTTTAACCCTATTGCTTGTATGCCCTTTTCTTTTATGTTTTTCCTCAATTTTCAAAGCCATATTAAAACACTAATGTACTGAACCAAGAGTAATCAATGTCAATTCATCTTGAATGCTATACTTTAAACCATTTACATACCTGGCAAATTTTTGCTTCTCAGTCTCATACATCTTGGCTCTAAGGGTCAAATTGTGGCGTTCTTGTGTGTAAGTGCTGACATCCAAGTCCCTTTGCCTAAGATTCTACAACCTTTTATGTATCAACACCTCATAGTCTTCAAGAATGAATTGCTTTCTAATTTTTGTCTTCATTTTCTTCCAATTTGCAATTTGTTCCTTGTTTTCATCCAACCTCTCATTTTGCAAGAAATTCCACCAACTCAAGGTAGGGCCTTTGAGTTTGGCTTTGGAAATCCTGACTTTCTAATTTTTAGGGGGGTCTTGTCACATTCAAAATGATTTTCTAAGGCCTCTCCAATCCATACATTCATCAGGGTCCAGCTTACCATTAAAAGTGGGTAAGTCCTCTTCTCCCTTCTTTCCAACCCTCTCCAATGCTACAAGAAAGGGCCTCTAATTTATAGGAATGGTATCTTGTTCTTCATTCCCTTTTATCTGCTCAGGTTCTAATTCTTCATCACTCTGTTTCCTTATTTTGTTCTTGAGTCTCTCCAACTCCCTCTTCATAGTCCTATTCTCTTCTTGGACTAATCTACTTTCAGCCATCTGCTCCTTGACTAGCTTGGCTAGTTCCACATTGGTGATCCTCAAGGGGATCTCCCTTTTAGGTTCTTCTCCTACATCCAACATGGTGTCACAACAAGATAAAAGTGGCTCTGATATCACTTAATGCAAAGCAAGCACAAAGGAAGCAAGTATTAACCCAACTCCTACACAACCTCCAAAGTCTTCACAAAGGATTGAACAAAGGATTTGATTTACTTCCCTTATGGATACTCCTCCTAAAAAACTCTAAAATGGGTTTCTAGACCCACCTTCCACAAGTAAGACCCAAAACCAATTGCACCCAACCTAGTGCAAATATGGCAACCTTCCTCAAAATGGGAAAAATGGGTATTTTATTGTTCTTGGCCTTTCTACCACCAAAAATGGCATGGAAAAACTTACACTCAACATAAGCAAGGCAAAACATCCATTCGATGCACTCCCAACAACCCATAGCTCAAGATGCTCAATTAGACCTAGTAGCCTACTAGGTCTCCTAAAATAGTTTTTGACCAATAACTTCAAAACTTACCAAATGAATTATAGAATAAAATATAGATTCAAATACCCTTTTCCAAGTACTAGTAAACTCCTAAGTTCCAAAGTCCAACTCCACTCTAGCATGTCTTAACTAGCACCAGGTATGCAGGCCTAATTAGCCACTTTAGGCTTGGTTTTTGAGGTTAAAGGAAAAGGATGGGTTCATGAAGTCAAATCTTCACCATAAAGCTATTATTTATACTTGAATAATGGTACTTTTTTCTTATTCCAAGTCCTCAAACTCTTTTCTCCTTCCTATCCATTCAAACTTTATCAAAACAGGGTCAAATACATAGAGATATTTGACCTAGGGCTTGCTCTTAAAAATCACTGTTGCAACCACATGTTCCAAAACTTCCATAAAATGATAAATCACACCCCTAACTTTCTACATGCCAAAATGGAAAGAATTCCACTAGTGGAGAATCAAGTAAGGGTCATTTTTGTGACTAAATCCTAATTTTAAGGGTTTCTCAGATTAGCAACCTAAAAAATTGGATATCTTTTGCAAAATAAATGATAGAAACTTGAAACAAAAACCAAAATCTTTTAAATGAATACTCTCAACTTCCCAAATCAAAAAGGTTCAGCCTTAACCCATTGGATTTCGTACTGTGTGGAAAAATCAGGAAAAAATGCACAAGAACAACAAGTTTTTATTGATTTCAAACCAAGATATAATATGTTACTTCAATCTACTCCCTCCTTTGATTTTTTAGAACCTTTAAAGGCCATATGAAACTATTTAAACCACCTTATGACAGTTCTAGCCATTGGGAGTTGTTATTTAAAAAAGTTATCAACAAAATTGCAAAAGTTACTAAGCAACTTTTTGCAATTTTTGCAATTTTTGCGCTAGGTTAACATTTTCTTTCAAAATGGATTCCATCAACTCCTAGGGACCCTTATAATTCTCTAAACACCTAGATTGGCCTAGAAAACATGAAATTTACCAAAAATCCACTTTATTGGACCAATTGATGCCTAGGCTTATAATTGCACCATGGGGTCTTGTGTCCATTACAAAAGTGGATGGTCATAGTAAGATTAGTTGATCTATCCCTAGACCTTATTACATGAAGAAAAGGAAACCATTTGATTAGAAAGAGAACCATTTGATTAGGTGTTCTACACCATCTTCTTCTGATCTATTATTGCATGCAAAATCTCCTCTAGCACTTGTGCTCCTTGATAAGTTAGGTTGAATATTCAAGGCACTGAGAGTTCTTTTTGTTCTAGTCAATTCTCTGTATTATCTAAGTTCATTCTCAACTACTTCAATTCTTCCAAGCAATGTCTCCTTCATGAAATATTTGGTACATGATATCAACAACTGTATCATCTAAGCTACTGACTTGAATGGTGGTGTTAGAGTCTTCAATATCTTCCATATAACCTCATCATATTCTTTGGTACCTCCTTGAGCTTTAATACCTACAGTAATTCCTGATATCCTACTTATATATGTTCTTACAAATTCATCTTCCATTATTTTAGCATCTTGAAATGCACAAATCCAACTTTGTAACCTCAACTTCTTAGACTGTGCATAACCTTTAAAACTATTTTCCAAAGCTTTCCAAATCAAATATGAAGTAGCAAGTGATTTTACTTGATTGTACTGAATTTCAAGTAGTGCAGTAAATAGTGTTTCTCTAGCTCTCATGTCACACATGAAAAGATCTCTTTCTACCTCGATGCAAGTTTCGAAATCCTTTTCTTCAATGATTTTCTTCACTAATTTTGTCAAGGTCCAATATCTTAGACCCATACACAACAAATGTGTCTTCATCTTTTCCTTCCAACTATCATAGTCTATTCCATCAAACTTCAGACTATCTTTCTTGAACATGTTCACCATGGATCTCCTAAAGTTGTTAAACTTTTTCTTCAAGGACCTAATACTTTGATACCAATTGTTAGAAACAAAAGTCCACCAAGATAATGAAGAGCGAGGGGGGTGAATCAGCTATCCAACATTTAAAACATTTATCTTTTTTAAACAAACTTAACCATTCAACCAAAGTAAAAAAACAACCATAATAAGATGCACATAGGCAATTACACCAGATATATTGACTAGGGAAACCCTTGATCATAGAGAAAACCCTGATGGGAATGATGTCCACAAGATAATGTACTAATATAAATATTCCTTATTAGAGCATGGACCCTATTAGGAGACTATTACAACATTTAGTAAAATGAGTCCCTATTAGGAGACTTTGAATCCCTATTAGGTGATTCCAACCCTATTAGGAGTTGTGGTATAATGTATACAAGAAGAGCCCACTACCCAAACATGCAATTTCAACTACAAGAATAGCTCACTGCTCAAACAAGTAATTTACTATTACCTTCTTCTTTCCTCTATCCTTTAATCTATCCTATCAACTGGACCAATCAATATCAAACCTTGTAGACTAGGTCACAAACCTCAAATCCAAATACCAAACCTCAGATCACTCAGCAAAACCTTGGCAATGAAGTTTCCTTCACTTATGCATTGCTCTACTCAACTTTGCATTTTGCACTCTCTATTATTTATTGAACATTCACACTTTCCATTCTCACCCTTTCATGATAAAAGAAATTATCTTTCCTTTAAAGCAAGTCCATAAAATAATTCCATGGGTCAGCTATTAGAACTTCCCAATTAATTATTATAGGACCACATTAAAAACAATTTACGCTTAGCGATAACCTTAATCTTTCATCTTTCAACCTAAATTACTTTTTGTACACACAATATTATGACAAGAAAGCTTAGTCATGTTATTCTCAACATGTCTTCTCCATGTCCTCAACCTTGATCCTCAAGATATCAACTTTGCTAAGAGATATAACAAGTTTACCAAAACATGCCTCTGTAAACTCTATCTCAGAATACACATCACCAAAACTTACAAAACTTCTTCTAGATCATCTCTTTCTTGCAATTTGAAACTTGACTTCTCTTAATGTAGAGAATGGGTGAACACCATCCAACTCTTCCAAGTAATGTAGAGACTTGACAGCAAAAGGTGATTTCACTCACAAAACTACAATATTGCTCAAATTCCTTGAGAAATTTCTTGATCTTCAAAATGTGATCACAAATTTTTTTGAAGATTTCACTAATTGTCTACAATGTCCACTTGACACCATTACTAGGACCCTTTAGAAACTTTCCTCCACCAATCACCAAACTATGAAAGTTAGAAATTTGCACTTTTAGGCCTAAAGCCAAATTAGCCCTCCTAACTTGATATTTCTCCAAAAGACATGGAAAGTAAATTAGGGATTTTGATACCCTTTTAGAATGATTCAAAGGATATTTTCATCAAAAATTGAAGTATCTCTAGATCTTCCATAATCAACACCATGTCAAAGTTCTCAAAATTTTGAATCTAATGCAACTCGAATGGGTGAAAAAGGAGTCTGTATGCTCAAGTTATGGCTAGTCAAAGTTAGATCAAACCCTAGACTAGAGGCTATCAAAAAGGACAAATTTGGAACTCTCCAAAACTAGTCGAGGTTAGCACCAATTCGAAGATCTTGTTGAGAGCTTTCCAAAAATGTTTTTTTTGTTAAAATTAGAACCCAGTCACAAAAGTTATGCCTCGTCAAAGTTGTGGTCATATAGGGATACTAGGGGTTGACCAAACAATAGGCATGAAATTTTCACCATCTCCAAATCAGTTGAAAATGTCATCAATTCAAAGCTCTCATCATCATGATTCTAGTGCCATTCATTTTGTCAAAAATGGAGTTCGTATGCAGGAGTTATGGGTGGTCAAAGTTGCTAAGTTGACCATGTCAAATGATGACATCAACAGAGGTACAGTCAGCATGCTACATGGCAAGAAAGTTATGGTCCCATCTGTATGGAAAGGAAGCCATGTGGCACCTTGGTGGTGTACGTGTGGCATGTCAGTAGTGCCCACATGCCAGTCTACATGGCGGAAGAAGGAGTGAATATTTATTTCTACCAAAAAGAACATGGACTTGGTGTCCGACAAGGGTTGAACCCATGACCATCAGGCCCTAAACACCAATCGGTGGCCATTAGGTGATAGATCAACTTCAATATGTATAGGGTGCAATTTATATTTAAACTTTGTCAAGAAGAAATTGGTGGTTAAAAGGCCACCGGCAAGGTTGGAACCCCTGAGCAGTAGCCCGCTAAAATAGATAACCACTGGTGTGCTATTTGAGAGCTTTAAAATGTATGTATCATAGTTTCTACATAAAATTTAACAACCCACAACCTTTTTAAAGGGTTTTGTTATATGGGTGTTAATTATAACCCCATATTTGGAGATAATCAAATCTCTTAAGAAGGTAAAGGGGGGTTATTCTGAGAGCAGATTAATTATAAGCCCTATTCTTATATTCTTTTGTTATAGCCTATTTTAGGCTAAATTTTTGTATAAAAAGGGGGGAGTTTTTCTCATGAGGACATTCCACCCATTCTGGACATTCTAGAGGATTCCAGGGCCCCTGAGATTTTAGTAGCCATTTCAAGAGCATTCTGAATGTTTTTTTGCATTTGATTCAGTCGATGCCAAGAGGAATGTGAGTGTTTCTCTAATCAAAAATAATTCTTGTAGGAGGAATAAGGAGAATGTGATATAATGATGTTCTGTGTCTATAGTGAAACCCTTTTAGGTAGAGTCTTCCTTGCTCTTCAGTAACCAGTCTTGTGCCTTGAGAGCTTGTATGCAAGGTGGTTCGAGTCAGGATTTGTATAATTACTTTGTGGATAGACTACAATATGTCGTAGATCAACTTTTTGGGAGCATCATTAATACATTGGTAACTCAGTTGAGCTAGACCCAAAGACATAGTCTGGATGAACTCTGAAATCAAATTGGTTCTCTTCTCTCTCCATGCTCTATCTCTAGTGATATAATTCTCTCTTTCTATTGGTTGAGTCATTTTTAATATTTGATGTCTTTTTAGTTATACATTAGACATTAAGTATTTGTACACCTTTATGCATTTTCACTAGTATATAATTGCCTATATTGTAATCAGATCATAGAAGTTCTTAGAGACTACAAGGTTTAAAATTTCAACCTTACTCCAGCATCTCAAAATAGTCCTAGGACTCACAAATCCAATAGGCCTAATTAGTTGTGGTTTTTTAAGGAATTACTCTAAGATGGGTTCATAGAATTGAAATGTTTTTGCCAACAAGTGCCCTTACTCCAAACTACACTAGATCTACTCTCATTTAGCCAAATCAATGCTTATTAGCCATTTGATCCTTCAAACACAATCACTAGATGCTAAATACATTGAGATATTTAGCCTAGGACAAGGAAGGAAAAATAGAAAACTCCATCCCCCAGGTCTATGCCTCTGGAATCTGATTAGTAATCCTCCTAACTTGATCCCTCTAAGTGGCCATACAAATTCACTAGTGGGAAGTCAAGTTAGGGCCCTATTTTGATGAATACCCTAGATTTGACAGTTTGATAGACCAATTTTACCAAATCCAACACAAATTTCTTCCTAATTGATGAAATGACTTCAAACCAATTAAATAGCATGGTAGTTCTTCCCTCTATCCAACCATGTCACTTGCAGATGTCAGAACATCCATACAATTTTGTACCAATCATAGTTATAGCAAAAAATTCATAGAAATAGGGTATATTTTATTTATTTCAGTAAAATCTTTTCATACAATGCTGCTCTCTCACTTCAGAGGGATGAAACCTATCTAATATAGCCTCCCTCCAGTAACTACAACCATATTTGGTTGTTGGAGATTATTTTTCAATTCTTACAACTTCTTGTCAAAATGTTGCTAAGCAACTTTTAAAAAGTTGCTAACAATTTTTGCCAAAAAAAATGTAGTTTTGCCTTTAATCAGAAAAAATTGACTCCTAACCTTAATAGAAATATAAGATCAAAAACATATATCTAGCATATTTTAGACCTTTTTTTGGCCTTATTTACTTTTTTAAAGCAAAAACTCCTAACTAAGTGTCATATAGAACCAATACAAACAAAATTTAAAAAACATCTTGATGCATTTTCCTTTACAATTGACCAAGACCTAATGAGATTCATCACAATTCAAATTATGATGATGCCAAAGGCCAATCTTGGTTGCTAATGAAGTGAAAAACCATTTGTTCCTTGTCCTTGCATGGGTGCCCTACACCATACTCCTCTGGCCATTTGAACTCAAGTCTCTTGAGTTTGAATGGTGGAAAGCTTTACTCTAGTCTTTTCAATCAAAGCCTTTGTCAGCCAAGTGGCTAGCTCTAAGGCTTTTCCCAACCAGTTTACCAAGTATTCATAATATGTATGCATCCTTGTTTGTTTTCTTATCCTTTTGTCAACAATGCATTTAATGATTGGTGGATCTTGGATTGGTAAATCTTTGAGAGTTCTTGAGATTAACTTTGTCCTACAACACAATCATTAGTATTGATAGATTTATAGGCATAAATATCAGAAACATTGAAAATGGGAGAAAGAGAAATATCAAATGGAAGATCTATTTTGTATGCATTTGGGCCACATTGTTTCAAAATTTTGAATGGTCCAATCTTATTCATATGCAGCTTTGTGTATCTGCCCTTAGGGAGTATTTCGTTCTTCAAATGTATCATCATCAAGTCTCCCACCTTGAACTATACACGTCTCCTTTTCAACTTTTTTTCTTGTATGTATGTCACAATGGTCTAATGTAGCCTTTCCCTAACTTTCTAGTGTATATCCTTCATGACCTCTGCAAAATCATTAGCCAATGCACTCTTTTGCCCAATGTTCTGCACCTCTCTGAGTTTGAGTACTCCTCTAGGGTGTACTATTCATTAAGTCATTGTATGAAAACTTTTCTTGAGGTAGTATAGTATCTAATGATGTTCCATACTCCTTGGTGAGACATATATTTAGATTTCTAAGTGATCTATTTGTGACCTTAGTTTGAGCATTATATTGTGGATGGTATGTTGAAGACATGGTAAGATTGGTTCCTAGCCTTCTCCATAAAGTCATCCAAAAGTGTCCAATGAACTAAGAGTCCCTATCTAACACAATGGTTAAAGGTTACCCTTTGAAGTCTCACAATATTCTTAAAGAATAATCCTGCAATACTAGAGGTGTCATTAGTTTTTTTACATGGCAAAAAGTGTGCCATTTTAGAAAACTTGTCTAGAACAACATAAATGATGTCAAACCCATTCTTGGTCTTGGTCAATGTAGGACAAATTCCATGCTCACAGAGTCCCAAGGTTTAGAAGGTATTGATAGAGGTGTATAAAGTCCTACATTAGAGGTCACTCATTTAGACCTTTTCCATACCATGTAACTTTCCAAAAATTTCCTAACACATGTATGCATTTTAAGCTACTACTAAAATCGTCTTACTAGTTCAAGAGTCTTATCTAAACCAAAATTGTTGGAGTTGATGAAATCCAACTCCGACGATGCCCAAGATCACCGACATGTGAAAACCTGTCAAAGGGAAGCCAAGCAAGGAAGAGTGTGGAGCAAGGGAAAAACCCTAAATAGACATGAGAGAGAATATATGCAAACATAAGAAAAAATGTATTTACAATATGCTACAAGTGATATGAAATACAATGAGGGAGCCCAAATATAAAGGACTCCAGGAATCTCCTAGAACAAGCTAGAAGATGCTAGGAGATAAGTGTGACAACTAAGCATACATCCACATGAGGTGGAAAGTCCTTGAACAAGGTGAGAGGGTAAGTATGACTTAGAAGAGAAAAAACTCCCGTATTGTCAACAACTTATAACTAACTCCTAGACTACAACTAATTAATAAATGCATTAACCTAAGTAAGCTTAAGTAAATAGAATAAATAATTAATAATTAATTAATTATTTACTCTAACACCCCCCCTTAAGTGCAATTTAGGGGAATGCCTTAAGCTCGCAAAACTAAGATGAATGCAGAATGGGTCTCGGCAACAAGGCCATGTTAGGTACCCATGTACAATGCAAAAAAATGCAACCTCTAAAAATGGGGAAAGAGAGAAAACCACATGGAAAAAACCCTCCCCCAAAAAGAGGTAAGAACCTAGTGAAAAACTGAAGAAGCCTCCAACTAGGGAAATGTTCCCCTAAAATAGGAATAAAGAGTGATGATGAAGAGCATCATTGAAGCATGAAGAAGTTGCAAATCTACCAAACTACTAATCTGAAGAACCTCCAAGGAAGAAGAAGGCACGAACTGAGTGTGTCTATATGGTAGATGATCCATCTCACGGAAATGCATAGGTAGCCAGCCATTGCAATCGCCTTTTATATAGGATCAACCACTAAATACATAGCTCACACTAATAAACCATCAAACCAAGGATGAATTAGAATAATAGCTTAACCCCCCCCTTAATGCAAATGGGGTGAGATGACATGCAATTGAGAAGGTGGAGCAAAGTCTCCTACAAATAAACCAAGATCAACAAGAGAGGAAGAGGTACAAACACCTATAAAGACATGGTCACACTGACTCTGCATGGGGCTAATGTCATGGAAGGGACACTCACTTAAGACAACACAAACATGGCAACTACTATCACCCTATGGTGCTTTATGAAAATAGTGCATGTACAACTAACTCAAAAACAATGTTCATGACCCCCGAAATGCAAAAGTGACACTTTATCTTAGTGTAATACATAAACGTGCTTCAAAATGATAAGCTACAATGATCAAAACTAAAAACAAGCTATAAGAAAATAAAGTATAGTTAAAAACAAAGGAAACCATGCCAGGAAAATGACTCTCGAGCCTAAAACACTAAGATATCCACCATATAGTAAAAATGTCAAAAATATGATAGAAAGAGCATGGGTCAAAATCTAAGAAAAATGACCACATTTCTGGAAAGGTGACAAAACCAGCTTTCCAAAAATATAAAGTTTTCAAAAAATTGACATGGGACACAAAAGAAAAGCTTGTCAGAGTCAAAAATAGGAATTCATACTTTGACTAAAAAATTACGCTATAAAAAATCATCAAAACTTAAAAATACATATACCAATGTCTTTGTCTCAGAACCAACTTTTTGACGCTTCTTTTGGAATCAAGAAATACCTTCGTATACTCAAGTTATGGCCAAAAAACCAAGAGTAGCTCCAAAATAGAACTTGGAGAGGTGCAAGCAAGGTCTGATGATGTAGTGCTAATTTCATGATGATGTCAGCATTTCAAGACCTTAAATTTGACAGCCTGTGGCCTATCACAGCAAAAAAGAGCCAAGTGGCAGTGCCACATGGACACCATATGGCAGGCAGATGACATGGTGGGTGACGTGGTAGGGTCCACATGGCAAGGTGCCACATGGCACCCAAGCCATGTGTCACCCCCACAGCTATTGACTAGGTTGTGATGTGTCAACCGTACATGCAAATAGCGTGGCAGAGGAGCGGTGAGATCTAGCCAAGTGGAGCAAACGGATGGTAGAGTTGGAGGTGGTGTCACCGCTAGCAAAGTTGAGCATAGAGGGGGCACCGCTTGCGAAAAGTGGAGGATGAGTGACGGCTGGGCCATAGTAGCCCTGGGGTGGCACTACTAGCTATAGCCACTATGGGTTGTGCGCAGGTGGCACGGTGGTGGCCCCACGGTGGTGCGACGGCAGTGCGCCCAATAAGATTTTTTTTCGCTCTATTCATTTGTACGACTACCTGTAGGGAGCCTTAAAAAAATTTTGAATGCCCTGCAGCCAAAAAAGACAAATTTTATATGAATCCTGACTGCATACGACCTTTCGGATCCAATGGCAATATCCATTTGGGTTTAAAGTGCTCTGAAAAATTTTTGATCTACTCATTTGAAGAAAAATGCATAAACAAACTAAGATTTGTGACTCCAAATCACGGCTTCAAAAAACCTTCAACGAAGTAGCAGCAGGGAGGCTCTAATACCATGTTGGAGTTGATGAAATCCAACTCTAAAGATGCCCAAGATCACCTACATGCGAAAACTTGTCAAAGGGAAGCCAAGGAAAGAAGAGCGTGGAGCAAGAGAAAAACCCTAAATGGACATGAGAGAGAAAATATGCAAACACAAGAAAAAATATATTTACAATATGCTAGAAGTGATATGAAATACAATGAGGGAGCCTAAATATAAAGGACTTCAGGGATTTCCTAGAACAAGCCAGAAGACGCTAGGAGATAAGTGTGACAACTAAGCATACATCTACATGAGGTGGAAAGTCCTCGAACAAGGTGAGAGGATAAGTATGACTTAGGAGAGAACAAACTCTCATATTGTCAACAACTTATAACTAACTCCTAGACTACAACTAATTATTAAATGCATTAACCTAAGTAAGCTTAAGTAAATAGAATAAATAAATAATTATTTACTCTAACAAAAATGACCTGATAGGCTGCCACAGTTTTTTTCTTTTATTATATTCTCCCGCATGGAGTATTTTGGAATACATAACTAACTACCTTTAAAAAGAAGACCTTCTTGAATGATAAAATAAAAATATTCATTGTGATACCTATCCCCAAGTTCTAAACAAACCTCATATGCAATCTTGAAGTTTTCATCCTCTTGATGCATGTCCTTAAGTGTTGAAATGCTAACACTCTCCAACTGGATTTCTTGAATGGTAAGATTTCTCCTACTCAAGGCATCTTCTACCTTGTTGGCCACCCCCTTTTATGCTTGATGGTCAAATTAAATGCTTATAAGTACTCCACCCATTTAAGATCTTGTGATTCAACTTTTCATGCCTGTTTAAGAAGCTCAAAGCATGGTTATAAGTATAGCCAACAAATTATTTTGGCAAAAGGTAATGCCTCCATTTCTTAAGTTATTGGACCATGACATACATTTCTAAGTCATAAGTGGAGTATTCTTGCTTAGCCTCATTCAACTTTTCACTAAAAAAGACCACAGGCATGCCTTCTTGACTTAAAACACCACCGATGGCTTTTTTACTTACATCACACTCAATGGTGAACACCTTGTGAAAATCTAGAAATACTAGTATGGGTTGTTGGGCCACTCTTGTTTTGGGGTATTCAAAAGACCTATATGCTTCATCTATCCACACAAACTGACATTTCCTCTACCCTTTGATAGTATTTATCATTGGTACAAAAACTCCACTAAAATCCCTTATAAACATCCTATAAAATCTTGCTAGGCCATGAAAACTTTTTATCTCACCTACAGCTCTAGGAGTGGGCCAATTTAGAATAGCTTCCACCTTTGAGGGATCCATCTTCAAGTGTCCCTTAGACATGACAAAACCAAGAAATATTAGTTCCTCCTGTAAAACAATGCATTTCTTCAAATTTATCTTTAGATGTTCTTCATGTAATCTTCTCAACACCATGTCTAGGTGGATTAAAAGTTCATTTCTATCCCTACTAAAAATTAGGATATCATCCAAGTAGATTACTACAAAGAGGTTTATGAAGGGTTTCATTATTTCATTCATTAGCCTCATGAAGTTACTACGGGCATTTGAGAGGCCAAAAGGCATGACTACCCATTCAAACAAGCCCTCGTTGGTCTTAAAGGTTGTCTTCCATTCATCCCCTTCCCTTATTCTTATCTAATGGTAACCACTTTTTAAGTCAATCCTAGAGAAATATCTTGCTCCACCTAGGCAATCCATGAGGTCTTCCATTCTAGGCATAGGGAACCTATATCTTATTGTTATCCTATTAATGTCTCTAGAGTTTGTACATAGTCTCCATCTACCATCCTTCTTGGGAGCCAACACTATAGCAATTGCATGAGGATTGATACTCTTTCTATTTAATCCCTTTTCAATTAATCCCTAAATTTGTTTTTTAATCTCAATGTTCTATTCTGGAGTCAATTTATAGGTAGCTTTATTTGGTAATGTGACACCTATAATTAGGTCTATATAGTGGCTTATGTCTCTCTTGGGTGGCAAGTAATCTGATCTCTCATCTACTACTATTCCTTGGTACTACTGCAACAATTCTTGCACTTCTTTAGTCCTATCTTCCTCAAAGATTCTTGGCTCTTAGTCTTTAACTTAGGCTCTATTTTGGTTTTAACACAATGTCAAAATAGGTTGTATCCCTCTCCTTAAGGATCTTTAAGAACTCCTCTCCTATCAATAGGACATCACTTTTCAAGACTCTTTCCTTAACACTATTAGGTAACGGCTTCATTGTGTAATGGATCCCATCTTTGGTTAAAGTATAGACATTTATTTTTCCCCCATGTTGGGAATCCACATCAAACTACCAAGGCCTTCCAAGAAGGATATGGCATGCATCCATAGCTACAACTTCACATATGATCTTATCTCTATATTCCCCTATTTGGAAATTTACCCAACACTATTCATCTACCACAGTCTATTGCTCTTCATTTAACCAAGAGACTTTATAGGGTGTGGGGTGAGGGATTTTTTAGAGTCCAAATTTCTTAATCATCTTAGTGGATGCTACGTTTTTAGTAAACTGACTATCTATAATAACTTTTCATAATTTCTCATTCACCCTATAGTTAGTCCTAAATAAAGACTCCCTCTATTGTGGTTCCTTAATTGGTTCTTTTTAAAACGTCCTATTAAACATTATGCACTCACCTTGTTCCAGATCAGTAGACCTTGATTATGTGGTGTGGTAGGAGGTTGTACTCTAGAAATCATCTCCTTGTGCCTCATGAGTCAATTGGATCCTCCTATCACCTCTCTGATTATTTCCACTAATATTTGCCTTATTTAGATACCTAAAGGATTGGTGACCAACTTGGTTGTAGGAGAAGCATTTCCCTGTGAAGACACCTTGTCCTTTGCTTCCAAATCTCCCCCTACTATTACCTTTACCACCACTAGAGTTTCTCCTTGATGAATTGTCCCCCTTTGTGTCTAGATTTCTTGACTCTCAATGGTTCTTGCTAAAGTTACTATTCTAAAACTTTCCCCTTCCTCTGAAGTTGCTTCCTCTTCCTCCTCTATTATTTTGATGTCCCTTCCTCTCTTTTTTATCCTCAATCTTTAAAGCTAATTGAAAAAATTTATGAATAGACTCCATAGAGACTAGAGTGAGTTCATCTTGAATACTATACTTAACACCATTTATGTACGTAGCCAACTTTTGTTTCTTACTTTCATACATTCTTGCCTTCAAAGATAAGGAATAGTATTCTTGAGCATAGGCACTTAGATCTAGGTCTGGTTGCTTTAGATTTTGTAGCTTCCTGTGGACCATGATCTTGTAGTCCTTTGGGATGAATTGATTCTTTATCTCCTCTTTCATCCTCTTCCAACTTGATATGAGAGCCTTCTCTTCCTTTTCCCTCTGATTCTATAGGAAGTTCCACCAAGTAAGGTTTGGTCCCTTCAACTTGGACTTAGCAATCTTAACTGTCTAATTTTTAGGTCTATCATCACATTCAAAGTGATTTTCAAGGGCCTCCAACTAGTCCATGCACTCCTCTAGTTCCAACTTAGCATGGAACATAGGTAGGTCTCCCTTGTCCTTCTTCACTACCCTCTCTAGGTATGCAACCATAGCCCTTTGATCTTTTGGCATGTCTATTGGTCTAGGTGGATTTTCGTCCTCCATCTCTTTTAGCTTTGACTCTTCATTGTCTCCTCTCCTTGCCTACCCTTTCAACTTATCCAATTCTCTTCTCATGGCTCTATTTTCAGCCTTGACTGCTAACTTTCTGTCATTTTCTCCTTTACTATCTTGGTCAACTCCATGTTAGTCATCCTTAAAGGGATCTCCTATTGATAGTGGGCTAGAATCCCTTATAGGATTTGTGACATGGCTTAACCACTTCTTGTGGTTCTATAAGACTATTGGTTGTAGTTGGAATTAACAGTTCAATCTTTTGATGCAATAGCAACCCTATCCTTTCTAAAAATTGGTATTAGAGCTTGGTCACAAGTTTGAATCTTGCTAACCATGGTGAGTGACACTGGGAGGGGGATTTTTTATAGTGGTCCAATGTCCCTTGCAGGATTCACAACATGGCTTAACCACCTCATGTGGTTCTATAAGACTATTGGTTGTATCTGGCATTAACAGGTCAATCTTTGGTACAACAACAACCCTATCCTTTCTAACATCTCCATGTCCCATTCTTTACCTTCAAACATCTTGTCCTATGTGGGCTTCTAAATTAGAATTAAGGTGGCTCTGATACCATTTGATGCAGAGACTTTATAGCAAAAAGTAGTTTCACTCACAAAAATGCAATATTGCTCAACTTCCTCAAGAAATTTCTTGATCTTCAAAATGTGATCAGAAAGGTTTTCAAAGCTTTCATTCCTTGTCTAAAATGTCCACTTGACACCCTTATTAGGACCCTTCAGAAAATTACCTCCACCAATCACCAAACTATGAAACTTAGAAATTTGCACTTTTAGGCTTGAAGCCCAATTATCCCTCCTAACTTGATATTTCCCAAATAACTTGATATTTATCCAAAATAGTTGGCAATTAAATTAGGGATTTTGATACCCTTTTGGAATTTCTTAGAGACTACAAGGTTTTATATTTCAACCTTACTCTAGCATCTTAGAATGGTCCTAAGACTCACAAGCCTAATAAGCCTAATTAGGTGTGATTTCTTAAGGAACTACTCTAATATGGGTTCGTAGATTTGAAATTTTTTTCCTAGCAAGTTCTCTTACTCCAAACTACACCAAATCCACTCTCACTTAGCCAAATCAATGCTTCTTAGCCATCTAATCCTTCAAACACAATCACTAGATGCTAAATACATTGAGATATTTAGCATAGGGCAAGGAAGGAAAAATTTAAATCTCTATCCTCTAGGTTTATGCATTTGGAATCTAATTAGTCATCCTCCTAAATTGATCCCTCCTAGTGGTCATACAAATCCACTAGTGGGAAGTCAAGTTAGGTCCCTATTTTGATGAATACCTTAGATTTAAGGGTTTGATATACCAGTTTTACCAAATCCAACACAACTTCCTTCCTAATTGATGAAATGACTTCAAACCAACTCTAACAGCATTTTAGTTCTTCCCTCTATCCAAATATGTCACTTGTAGATGTTAGAACATTATTATATTTCTATACCAGTCACAGTTATAGAAAAAATACATAGAAATAGGGTAGATTTTATTGATCTCGGTAATTTTCTTTCATACAATAGTGCTCTCTCACTTTAGAAAGATGAAACCTATCTAATATATCCCCCCTCCAATGGCCGCAACCATATTTGGCTATTAGAGATCATTTTTCAAGTTTTACAACTTCTTGTCAAAAATTTTCTAATAACTTTTGCAAAAAAAAATGCAATTTTGCCTTTAAACAGCAAAAATTGACTCCTAACCTTAATAGATAACTAAGACAACACCAAAACCATATAACAAACATATTTTAGACCTTTTTTAGGCCTTATTTACTAGATTGAACAAAAAACTCCTAACTAAGGGTCATATAGGACCAATAAAAACAAGATTTATAAAACATCTTGATGCATTTTCCTTTACAATTGACCAAGACCTAATGAGATTCATCACAATTCAAATTGTGATGATGCCTAATGCCAATCCTAGTTGCTAATGAAGTGAAAAACCTTTTGTTCCTTGTCCTTGCATGGGTGCCTTGCACCACCAAGGAACTCTAAATAGCCTCTAAACATATCTATCCAAAATAATAATAACTCTAATCTTGACTTTAAGCCTCCTATGGTCTTTGCACTTGTCCCTATCATAAAGGCAACCTCTTAGAAGGAGTGTAAACTTGGGTGACTTCATGGAGATGATCCATTTTCACAACAAAGGTAAATTGGGATATTTTAGAGGTTATAAATGTTGCTAGGAAGTTCTGAAAGGGTGGAAAAGGTTCTTAACTCATACACATACCACTTCAGTTACATTAATTTTGGATTCTAGAATCAATTTAAGACCTACACAATTTTCTTGAAATTATTTGATCTTCAATACCCTAATGATGTAATCTTTCCACTATACCATAATTAAGGGTAACTAATTTAGGTTACTAACTAAATCAGTCTTAGGTTAACAAGTTACATTGCTAACCCTAATTGACGTGTCAGTACACATATGCATATGACAAGTGTTGAGTGACACCATAAGATTTACATAACTAGAGGGAAGGGGTGAATTAATTACCACTAAAATAAATCTCAGATACCTTAGATGTCAGCACAAGACATAAACATTGCTGAAAATATGGTTGCTTAGTAAACACACAGGCACTCGGTTTACACTAGTAAATGTTGTAACTCAGTAAGCAATGAAATAACAACTATAACTCGACAAATGTTTAACATGAAAATATTATAATATTTTCTATGTTTAACCTTACTTAACTTAGTTGTATACACATAAAATAAATAGCATGAACACGTGCAACACCAAGATTTAATGTGGAAACCCAATTTGGAAAAAATCATCAATTGTAACCCGTTAATATTTTTCACTCTTCTAAAGTGAGCCCTATTAGGAGCCAGCCTTTTAAAGGTTACAAAACACACTATTAGATGTTACCATGTTAGAGGATTTAATCACCTTGTTAGGAGTGGCCTTGTTAGAGGTCTCTAGACACTTCAATCTATAAATGCCACCTTGTTAGAGAATTTACAAATAGTTGTTAAGCCAACTCTGTTAAGAGATTTAGATCATTACTACAATGGTTAGAGAGTAACAATGAGATGCCCTAAATTATGATGCAACTAAATTGCTAATTAAAGATCTTAATTCTAACTTGAATACTTGATTCTTCCTAATCGAATGTATCTTTGCATCTCCACAAGGATATTTTTCTTATCCTTCTAATTTGCTTCCTCTAAGCATCTCCTTTTCTTCCATTCACTTGCATACATTCAAACCTCAACTTTGCCTTATATTTATATTATATCCATTATCAAATTATCTCGAATACAACTTAGAATAATTAATATTCATCTCCTCAGTTTGCTAGAACCAACAAACTAATCTATTAAACTTAATATGTCAAAATAATGAAATCCGTTGTTAGTCGACCCTGCTCAGTAGACACTAACTCGGAAATGATTTTCCTATATTAACCAAGTGAACTTGGTTACCACTACATCTTTGCAAACTTCCTTTTGGTAACCAAGTGAGCTCAGTTAACATTGGTTCCATCCAATTTTTTCTTCATTAACTGAGTGAGCTCAATTAACACTCAATTTCTGTGAACTTCTATTTATTTCCCAAATGAACTCGGTTAACATTGTCTTTTGAACTTAGCAAACACTGGAATTCTTTATAGACATAGGAAACTATCTTCATCGCCTAAGTGAGTTTGGCATACACCAACTAGCAGAGATATGAATATTTATGTAACATCAAAGACAATACATAATTAACCAATTATTTTCAACAATCTCCCTCATTCGTATTGATGGAAACACATCATAATACAATAAAATTTTAGGACAATAATAGTAGGGAAAATATCCTTACTTTCATTCTAATTCTCATCCAAGAGAACTCCCTCTACCAGTGTGAACTCCCTCTACCTTCAGTTTCTCCCTCTATTCAACAAACTCTATCTTCAACATCTTCTTCTAATAGAAAACTCTACTGCTTTAATATTAGACCAAGTTCTTCTTCTTTGACATCTCTAAAAATTCTCCCTCATCATAGAACTCTCCCTTTATAAAATTTATGTGAATATGATAGAAAAACTCCCCCTCTTTGACATCTTATGCTAAAGACAATATTTGGTAAATATCAATGTACCTCATGTACTAATTCATATGTAATCTACCCTATTCAATATTGTCTCAACTTGACTGATCTTCAACATGCACTGGTTGATGCATCTCTAAACTTCATTTAATGATCTTCAGATAGGGGAATAACCCCTAACCTAACTCTTAGATACAAAAATACATCCTTAGGAAATATCTTGGTGAATATGTCTATAATTTGTTCTTTTGTGTTCACATCTCTCAATCTTACCTCTTTATCTTGCACCAATTCTCTCAAAAAATGATATTTTATTGCAATGTACTTGGTCTTGGTATACATCACATAATTCTTTTATATATTAATTTCATTGGTTTTATCACATAAGATAACCACTAGATCCTTGATCTCTACCTGCATACCTGCTAATAGTTGCTTGAACCAAACAACATTGGAGCAAATAACTATTTCTGCCATATACTCCACCTCTCTTGTAGACTAAGAAATAAAATTTTACTTCTTATTTTTTTAAGACACTAATCTCTTACCAAGAAATAGTGCTCCATCATTGGTGCTCTTCCTATCATCAACACTTCCTACCCAATTAGCATTTGTAAAGACTTTTAAATCCATATTTCCTCCTTTCTTGCACCATAATCCATAGTCTTTAGTACCCTTTAGATACCGCATGATTCTTTTGATTGACATCATATGATTTTCTTTAGGATTTTTGAGAACCTTTCCACCATGCCAACTACTAATGCAATATTAGGTCTTCTATGCACTACAGATTGCAATTTTCCAATCATTGATCTATATGTGGTTTTATCTACCTCCTTGGAATCATCATTTTTGGAAAGCTTATGTCTAGTAGACATAGGTGTTCCAACTAGTCTTGAGTCTTCCATTCCAAACTTCTTTAGTATCTCCTTCAAATATTTAGATTGAGTAATATAGATGTCGTCTTTCTTTTGTCGAATCTATAATCTAACAAAGAATTTTATCTCTCCAAACATAAACATCTCATATTCTTTACTCATCTCTTCTGAAAAGGCTTTGCACAAGTCATCATTTCTAGTAAATAATGTGTCATCCACCAAGATTTTTTCCAATACAATCTTCTTGTCTGATCCTTCTTTGATACATAGGATGTCGTTATCATTTATTCTTTGAAAACCATTCTTTATCAAATAGTTATTCAAAGCTTAAAATTTTGAAAAGCTTCTATTTCTCTTTCAGATACATTATAGTCATCATTTAAGAATAATCATCAACAAAAAGAATAAATTACTTATTTCCATTGTAGCTCTCAATTCCAATAGGTCCACATAAGTCAGTATGAACCAACTTCAAGACTTCTTCAGAATAATAGTTCTTTCTGTTGAAACTTGTCTTGCCCATCTTAATTTGATAATTTTTGCATTGACGTCAAGTTTCCTCAGACTAGGAATAAGTCTCACCCTTTCTTTTTACTTATCTTGATCAAATTTTCAAAGTTCATATGACATAAAATTTTATGTCATAATTAGCTTTCTTCTACTTGAGAAATGAAACATGAAATTTCACTAAGATCTACGTAGAATAGATTACTTTTGGTTTGTTTACTAGAACCAACTAGATTTCCTTTTCCATCCAACAACTTGGCCTTCCCATTCATGAATTCTACCTTCAATCCAATATTATTCAACTATGTGACACTCAATAAATTATGCTTTAGTCCTTCAACCCAATAAGGATTATCACATCTAAGTTTAGGTTAGCGAGATACAACCTTTTCACTTTATACAACATGGTTCATAGTTTCCAAATCTCACACTTCCACAATCATATTGTTCCATATGTTCAAACTTTATTTTTTCACCAGTCATATGATGTGAGTAGCCACTATAAATAATCCATGTATCATTTTTTCTAACATGAGATATAAGTGCCATTTTATCTCCTTCATCATCAGATTCATCTTTTATAGCAATATAGACCATTTCATCATCTTCACCACTATTTGAGTCTTTAGCCATAAATCAAGATTTCTTAAATTTGTCCTTGTAATCCTTGAAGTTCTTGAAATCCTTCTTGCCTTTTTAGTTGTTGATATTCTTTTCATCTTTGTCTTCTTTATTTGGACATCTTTCAACAATGTCTCCAACTTCTTCACAAGAAAAATTGATCAAAGGAATTTTACTTGTGTACTTTCCTTTGTCTTTGGGATACCTTCATACAAGTAATGCTTCAATGGCTTCAAGATCACTATCAAAACTATCTTCCTCTTCACTCTCAGATTGTTTGTCTTTAGACTTTGTAGATTTCTTCTTCTTTAGTGATAACTTGGCTTCAAATTCAAACTCAATATTACTAGAACTAGGAGTATAATTATCATAGTTATCTAGTTTAAATGTAGTCAATCTTCCAACTAGAGCATCCAAAGTTATCTTTTTTTTTGGATCACATCTCATCTCTTGAATAGCAGACACTCTAATTTCATAGATAGGAAGAAGGGTTATAAATACCTTGCTTATCACTACCACATCTTCAATTGTTCCTCTAGAGGCTTTTATAGCACTGACACTAGCTTTGATTCTCTCAACATATTTTGCAATATTTTCATCATCTCTCATCTTCACCTGACCAAACTAACCTCTCAAGATTTTTTCCTTCACTCTTTTCACATTATGATCACCTCCATAGATATCCTTCAGTTTGGTCCACATATCATGAGCAGTAGCACATTCTTTGACTTCATTGAATTTAGCATAGTTAAGAGTTCATGCAATGTCAATCATCAAAACAATATGATATTTCTTTTCAGCAATTTTTTTCGTCAATGTTCCATTAGGAGCCTTGTAAGAATTTTCTAGATATTTCAAACCTTGATCACTAATGGTTTCCAAGTGCAACTTCATAAGTTCTTGCCATGCCTCGAAGTTATCTCTATTCAACTTGGGAATCTCTCTTTTGTAAGACATCATGATCTTTAGCTTAGGTCCTTGAAACCTTCTCTGCAAGCACCAAGAAGCTCTAATACCAATTTTTGGAAATATAAAAGGAGTAACTAAGAAGGGAGGGGTGAATCAGTAACCAATAAAATAAATCCTGGATCCCTTAGATATCAACACAAGACATATAAACTACTAAAAATATTATTGCTTAGTAAACACACAGGCACTCAGTTTAATTTAGTAAATATTGTAACTCAGTAAGCACTAAAATAACAATTATAACTCAAAAAATACTTAGCATTCAAATATTTTGAGATTTTCTATGATTAACCTTACTTAACTTAGTTGCGTATACATAAATAGCATGAACACAAGTGATACCAAGATTTTACATGGAACTCCTTTGGGAAAAACCACCAATTGCAACCAGTTACTAATTTTCACTCTTTTGAAGTGAGCCCTATTAGGAGCCAACCCTGTTAAAGGTTACAAAACACATTGCTAGGTGTGACACTATTAGAGGATTTGATCACTCTATTAGGAGTAGCCCTGTTAGAGGTCTTTAGACACTTCAATCTAGAAATGCCACCTTGTTAAAAGATTTACAAATAGTTGTTAATCCAACTTGACCTTATATTTATATTATATCCATTGTCAAGATAGCTTGAATACAACTTAAAATAATAAATATTCATCTCTGCAATCCGCTAGAACCAAAAAATAAATCTATTAAACTCAATATACCAAAACAATAAAATCCTTTGTTGGTTGACCCCACTTGTAGTGCCTGCCCCTAGTTCGCATTTTGTTATCATTGCTTAACTCTTTTAGAGCTAGTTTCATGTTGATGGTTAGTAACAATATTATGAGATTATCAAATATTGTGCTATGGATTCAGTTGATATGTGATGAGATTACTTAGACTCTACATTTCATGTATGTATAATTATTTTTAGTGTTCACAATTATTGATGATGATTATTACATTGCTTTCAGTTATTAATTATGATTAATAAGATGATTTATTCTCATATGTGTTTTCTTATGGATACTTACCCTATACTTGCATGTGTATGGTGTGCGTGTTTGCTTTTGTATGGCATGTCTGATGTGATTAAGGAAGGGAGTCGTATTCACCTGCTAGTTAGGATCTACACGATGCACCACTTCCTGCCATTGCCTATTTAGTTTAGTATATATTGTTCTTGTACATGCATGGCTTTTATGTAGGTTGCAAGTACCGGGTATCAACTTTTCTGAATTGCCAGGATGAGCGTACCCTATCACATTATCTCAATGATAAGAGAGGGGAGATAAATTCTCAAGTCCAAATCCCAACCCTTTAAGCCATTTGTTCTAATTGGAAAATTGGGACAAGTATCCGAGTTGAGTACCCTCCAAATGCGTCAGATGATGTAATTCGTGATATAAACCCCTTGGTTTGATTTGTATGTATTTTGGCTATGATAAATTTTTCGTATTTTTACCTTTGTGAGTCTTTGGAGTATTTTCTATTAATTAAGACTAATTAAAAGATTTAATTAATGATTTAATTAAATAGAAAATTAATATGATATTTTAATATTTATTTTATTTAATTAATTGAAAAATTAATTAAATTGGAAGATAAAAGTTAAAGGTTTAAATTTGGAATGTGACAATATTTATTTTAATAATAATATATTTGGAGCTCATTTTTAAATAAATGACTAAATAATATTATTGTTAAAACTAACAAATATTTTAGCAATAAAGTTTTAGAAAATGAAATTTAAAAGTGGAAAATATATTTTAAATTATTAAAAGATTCTAAATCTCATATGATTAAAATATAAATATATTAAGATTGAAAAGTGGAGATATTAAAGTTAGTGCATGAGACTTAATAAATAAAATAATTAATTTGAAAAGAGTAAAGTAAATTGGAGTTATAAGGATTGCATGGGAATTAACATGTGTCACAACACGAGGGTTAGTGCATCAATTAAGCACAAGGTGTCTACAATTCTATGACTCATCAAAAAAGAATTAGAAAAGACTCATGCTTAGTTGGTGACACCTTTCAGCAGTTTCAAGAAGCATTCCAAAGGTTTCTTGAGAGCTCTTGATATTCAAGCATTCATAAAAGCTTAAAAGAAAAACTTAATGGAAGCTACAAGTTTAATGGAAGCTACAAGCTGAATGGAAGCCACGAGTTACAAGAAAAAAAGATAGAAGTTTCAAAGCTTACATGCATGGGAGAAGATTCATATGCTCATATATTTTCTACTTGCTTCTATGCTCTTTCTAGCACTTTTAATCACTTGGAGGATTCGATCGGCTAGGATTCTTGAAAGAATTGCAAATGATGGAGAAGGAAGGGATTTTCTATGGACTTCTGAGGCATGACAAATTAGCATCAGTGTCCAGGTGCACTCGTGATATTCTCATATTCTCTTTGCACTCTTTCTCTTCCTATCTTCATCATATCTATTTTATGTATCTGAATACTCTCTATGATTGAATCTACTATTTGAAATTAGAATCTTGATATTTTATTTGGATGAGAAGAAAGCAATAGAAGAATCCTAGATCCATTTAAGGAGAAATAATTAGATCTTAATCAGGTTTGGGTTTGAATTTATATTGTGAAATTAGATAGACAAGATTTGGAATTAAAATAAAAATTTTATGGTGAAAATTTGAATGATTAAATGTAATCTTTCTATCAATTATATTTTTAGATGCATATGAATAAACCCTTTTATGGGTAAATTTAGAGAACAATTATTTTAAGAGAAAATTCTTAATTCATCACAAATTGTCTTGTCGCTGCCCCATGGATAGAACCGAATTCATTCATTCATAACTTTTTATCGGGATCGAATTTATTCGATCACTCCAGTTAAAATCGGCACAGCTTGGCCCTCTCCAACATATTTAAATTTCAGCCCGATCCAACAGTTCATTAGGAAGATATGGCCGTCGTACTGGGACTGTTTTATTCAAGAACGAATGTCTCTTCATCTCTCATAACCAAGAGTTCTTTATGCTTAAACTTCACAAAAATAATATATCAAATTAATATAATTAGAATTTAATAATTATTTAATTGGTCTAAAGACTAATAAGAATGTTCTAAATGAATTAATGAAAATTTTAATAGAAAGTTTGTGGATGGAGCTGATGGATAGAGTTATTGAATTCAGTAGAGAATGGATAACTTTTAATATTTTAATGTATATTAAATACTATTTAATATATAGTTAAGAGTGGATAATTTATAAAAGTGTTTAATCATGATTATTAAGAGACTCAAATTTTAATGATACTAGATTTAGATTTAAATAAGAATTATTATATTGACAATGAGTCATAGTTACATTATAACATTGTTATAACATAGCTATGATTTGAATTATTGATATGCCTTAAAGGTTAGTTAAATAATAACTAATGGGGCTTATGGAAATATAGTTTGATGAGTTTATTATTTATTAATGTTTGTTGGGTTTAACAAACTATTAATAAATAATGGTTAAAATAGTTATCAACAAATTTGATTAGAGATAATCTAGTGGAGATTATTTAATGAATTAAAGATATTATTGTAATATTTCCTTATTAGAATCTTATTAATATGCATTAGTTTTATATGGTCCATTATCTAATCTAATTAAATAAAATTTAATTAAGATTAGTTAATACTAGAAGAAGTGTAGTTAATTATTAGTCAATCCAAGTAAATGGATTAAAAGAAAAGAGATTTTAATATAGTTTATATAGTGGACTTTTTTATAATGTATATTGAATACTATTTAATATATATTGAACAATTTTAGAGTTGTTTAATGAAGATGATAATATTAAGAATTTGAAAATTATTCATGTTAAAATCTACAATAAGTCTTATTGGTTTGTGATAGAGATCTTTTTCAAACAACTTTTATATAGACAAAATATTATTAGAACAATTAGAAAATGGATTTTAATGGTTGATTTTAATATTGATTAAATAATTGTAAGATCATAATTTATATTATGTTGATTTAAATTTAGAAACTCTAAATGATATTGGATTAAGATTGAATTATTATGTTATTGGTTAATACGTTTGAATATCTTAATGGTATTAAGAGTTAGCTAATGAAGTTCTATGTAAAAGTTCTCTAGATTGATTATTTATAGTTGTGATAAGTTTATTATTTATTAATGTTTGTTGGGTCTAACAAACTATTAATAAATAATAGTTTAAATAGTTATCAACTAATACGAACAGTGTTACTCTAAAGGAGATTAGTTAATGATTGAGGTACTGTAAAAGATATTAATCAAATTGAATTGATTAATAATTTGGAGAATTATCAGTTAACTGAATCAACGTACATAGGAAAAACTTATTTGAGATAATAATACTTGGTATTGAGAATTTATTATAACTTGTTATTATTAAAATATAAATGAGAACATTGTTGCAGAGTGATGTATGTGATCATTAAAGATTTAATAATAAGATTCTCAATATAGCTTGTCATTAAATATTATCAAGTTATTATTATTGAATTATTAATATGATCATTTGAGTATTGAATTATAGTTGACTTTTAACTTACAGAATTCTAGTTAGTTATTAGTCAACTGATGTTAATTAGAATGTTGCTATGGTTATACAATTATTAATTAAATCAATTAATGAGAGTTAATTAGATTTAATTAATAATTAAGTTATGTAATATTGATTTAACTGATATAACTCTTAAACAAAATTTTTAAAATATTAGTATCAAAAGTTGGTAAGTCTTATGACTTGAATTATGACTTTAGATATTGTATGGTTGTCAACGATGGTGACGATTAAATTCAAAAACTCAAACTTTAGTAATACTTAATTAAGTTTCTAATTGAAAACTAATAAGATGTTAATAGGTCATGGATGGTGTACCTATGTTAATGGAGTGAGATAAATAAAGTTATAATCTCTTATTCGAAGAATGATAATTGGTCCTCTTATAATATAACGAATAATGATCTTAGAAAAGTTGAAAGGTTAATCAATTAGAATATGGATCATGGTTAAATAAGAGAACAATTTAATTAAAGGTCAATGATGATCAATTTAGTGAATATTTATCCTTAAGTTATCCTTCAAATGTAATTCTTAATAACAGAAGGATAATGCTATCGGGGAACAAATGGGTTGACTAGTAGGTCAAATGATGAAACTTAAGACACTTGAAAATATACTTGCAAACAGAAAACTGGAAACATCTACACTTGATTCAACTATGTAAGATAGCAAAACCAAAACATGTGTTTGCATCGTGTATTCTATATGCTTCTTGTTTTGAGTTTTGGGTTGACTAGTGTTGACCAGTCCTAGGTTGTTACCAGAGGCTCGGGGGTTATGAGATGTGATGGTATGTTGATCTATTTGGTCTCGATCTTTATAGCCCAACCATGGTTATGTGATCGTATGCTCTATGAAATATTTGTATTTGTTCATCAGTCTTCATGTGTGAAGCTGAGATGTATGTGTATGAGACACTTGAGCTAATCATTTTTGAGTCATCGATCAGTTATCCTTGGATTGCTTTGTAGTCGCCATGATGGGACTAAAGTGTTGATTTATTTCTTGATGATGTCATGTTGTGATATGTTTGACTCAACCATGTTGGAGTCTTCGATCAGTATGATTTTGAGATATTCTTGGTTGCTTGTTGAGAACCAATGGATGTGATGATATATTTTGGTTATTGAGAACCAATGGATACTTATGATTATCAATGATGCCTTCAGTTGCCAATAGAGAACTGTTGTGATCATGATATTCTATGGATGCTTTTCGGATGCTCATGGAGATTTGATGATTCTTATCTTGGAGATTTGATGATTCTTATTATGGATATTTGATGCTTTTATCATAGATATTTGATGATTCTTTTTATGGATTTTCTTTATAGTCACTTGTACAGGACTATGGTGATTTATGATTCCATGAGTATTAGGGTAGGTAATCTACTTGTAGTGTCGAGAAGTGGCTTGCAATGGGGTTCGGGGCCTTAAGTGGCTGCCAGGGTAACTCATTGTAAGTTTGGTTAATAAGTGATAACATTTACACACTAAATGGGGATTAAATGAAACTAAAAAGATAATTTTTTTGATGTTCTCGCCCATGCCTTGAGTGCTTGTATAAGCTAGGATGGGAGTAGTGAGAATGCATGGTTGCGACCTTGCATTCCATAGTATGCCTCATCAGTATGAGAGGATACTAGTGGTTGCATGAGATTTGTATGGACTCGTGGAGTTTAGCTAACTGCCAGGGTAACTTGTACAAGATAAATGCAATGACACTTTTCTGCTTGCAGAGTAGGTTTCCTACATGTCATTGTTGTGCCTCTGGAAAGTAGATGTCTGTTTTGTGATTGGAACATTTGAGTTAGTATATTTTTAGGATTCCTAGACTATAGAGATGTATGCTTTGTGGTTTTGATAGCCTGTTTGGGACTTGAGATTATCTCCTCAACACGGTGGGAGTGGACCACTTAGGTTTCACGTGGTCGGGTGGTAGTGTATTTTTCACTCTTATCATTTGAGATCCGTCAGAGACACCGTGGCTGGAGCATTCTTGGTTGGTATTTATCTTTATTATGTTCTTGGAGCATTATGATAGATGATATACCTTATGATGGATGTATTTACTGGTATGTTTCTTATATTGATGATTGGCATATGTTAGATCATGGTATCCTATGCTTTACTTCGCATGTTAGTAGGATGTTTTAGGAGTGACATTCCTACTATGTTATAGCCGATGATCTCTTCGGTGCTTTGGGATGTTACGCACGGAGGGATGGCTAGGATCCACGATGGTCTAATGATGCTATTAATGATTGGGAGGAACTGTACACTTAGTTTATTTTGTTTGATCTTTATGATGGATGTATATGTTTTCTATGATGATGTATCATGTATGATATGTGGTTTTATTTATGTTATTGCATCATGGATTAATATTAGATGATGATGATGTACTTTATTTACTTGGATGTTTATTCTTTTAAGCTTTTCATACCCTGTGATATGTACAGTGGATGATTGAGCTAAACTAAAATATAATTATAAAAAGACACTAGTATATTGTTTAAGTACATTGGATGTATCATTGTTATTTCATAAGGATTGGATGTTAGATGAATAGTTAATTTAGATGTGATACAACGTTAAGGGATCTTTAAAGAATGTAGCCTGTTATGTATACATATTATATTTATTTTTATTTGAATTGTTGCTATTGCTTCCGCAAATGTTATGAATGGTTTTATCTTTCATGTTATAAATTTAAAAAAAATGTTATCAAACTTAGTGAAATTTTAGTAAAATTCTTTGGATCCCTTGATGGGGCATTACACCACTTGGTAGACACTAACTTAGAAATAATTTTCCTATGTTAACCGAGTGGACTTGGTTAATAGTGCATCTTCACAAACTTTCTTTTGTAACCAAGTGAGCTTGGTTAACACTAGTTCCATCCAACTTTTCCTTCATTAACCAAGTGAGCTTAGTTAACACTAAACTTCTGTGAACTTCTCTTTGTCGCTTGAGTAAGCTTAGTTGACATTGTCTTCTAAACTTTGTAGACACTAGAATACTCAGCTAACATGAGAAACTATCTTCATCACTTGAGTGAGTTTTTCATACACTAACTAGCCAAGATATGATATTTTGTGTAACATCAAAGATAATACACAATTAACCAATTGTTTCAACACATTTTACATGTTATAAAATATAGAATGATATACATAAATTTAGATTATGATACAAATTAAACACTTGACAATAAAGTTCAAATTAATTTATTAGATTCAACTTTAGTCTTATAGTTTGCACATAGGGTCAATTATCAATTCTTTGATTAATTTCATGGTTAATTATCTTGCACACTCAATTTGAATATCAACAGTTTGATAACATCATATGCATATATTTAAACTAAATTTTCATAATGACATTGATCAAAATATTAAAAATTTATTTAAATAACCTTTCTCATTTTTGCACACATTTTTAATAATCATTAATCTCATAAATGAATCATCATAACATATTCATCAGTTTGAATTAAAATACTAAAATAATCATCGTAATACATATTCCTAAAACATCATAAACATCACCAATAGGGCATATAGATCTATCTAAATGCATATAACCTAATCATCAAGGTACCATAATTAGCATCAACATCATAAGGTGAAACACCTCATATCATCATTAGTACAAATCAATTTTTTGACATCGAATAATGTAGTATCAAAACATGAATGTATCAACTAATCTCAATTTTCATTAGGATGCCTAAACCATAAAATGTTAATTCATATCCATCATCATAATCATTATACATAAGATATCCATAATTTATCATAATGTCCCCTACATGGTTTCTAGCAATAAAAATAGCATTTCCCCATACCATTGCCTTGTCATGCTCACATATCCATTCAAATCTCCTATAAAGGATTTATCAAAGAATTTCACATTTAAATAAATACATATGACGAGAGGTCTTACATTTTGCAATAAATAAATGGTATTTTGCATTTTTACCTCCACCTCAATAATAGTGGCAAAGAAAGCAACTTGATGATGTGCAATAGTTGTACTCTTTTTCAAATCTTTGTATTGATTTTGATAAAGTGTCTATATCTAGATCATTTAATTTTTCAACTATTTGAACAAGTTGATCTAGTATGGGAGCATTGTCATTGAATAATATATTAGGGACTATCAAGTAAAATGTATTTTACATCATGTAAAACCTATTTCTATTTTTGTTCTTTCCTCATTCTTGTATGCTCATTTTTCCTCTCACAAAGTTTAGTGTATATAGCCATTTTCTCGTCATCTAGAGTATTAGGGACCTAAGAAGGTATGACAATAACTTCTTCTAATGTTATAGGATTTGTGTGCACTAAGTGGGTTTCCTTCTTCTTCTTCTTCAATATTTTTCCTTTGGCTTCCTTGTAGCTTGTGCTTGGTGAGGTTTGGAAAAGAAATTGAGTTGTGGAATCTTGCAGTTTTTTCTTAGTTTCAAGATGTACAAATTCTCCCTTTTGTTCCTAATTACCTTTCTCAAGCCTTTGAATTTTTTTTGTTTGCTTGTGTGGTATATGAGGCTTCTCCTTATATTGACTCATTTTGGAAGCATTTTGTTCTTCTACCTTTTTTTGGTCTTCTATTTATTTGGAAGATAGCGGGTATAGCAATAAAGAATTGCACACATAACTTGGTGTACATGTAAAAAGTGATAAATCTTCACTTTTTCTTACATTTCCATGTTATATGTGGCCTTGTCCAATATTTACCTCACTCAGAGGTTAGTTGACTGGTCCTTCTTAAACCATTACAGATTTAACTGCTTGAGATTCAGTAGAATCTCCTTGTATTTGTGCATTATAATCAACTTCCCCTTCATTATTTTGTTCATTGACTTGCTCTTTCTTGGTATCCCCCTATAAATTTTAAGCCTAATGCTCAGTGTTAGTGTCCTTTTGTTCCACATTTGTAACCATTGGTATACTCTCTACTAGAGTATGCAATGAGACAATAGTTGTGTCTTATTCCTTTTGTGGTTTCTCTTTGGTCTCTATTGAGGAATATGGTTTTGTCTATTCAAACAAGTGCATCCACTTATATACAAGAAAATTTTGTCTTAGTTAATATAGGATATTTATCCTTCATCTTAGTTCCTACCAATACATCTTCATCTTCTCTTAAATTCTTTGTAGGATCTTCTTTGCGTGCATTTTCTATAGTTATAGTATCATGTGCTTCAAGTTCTATTTTATGACTAATGTCATCATTTTGATTGATTCACTCATCATTTTGTTTTTTATTAGTCCCATTGATAGTAACAATTTCATTAACCTATTTGATCTAAAAAGAAATTCTCCAAATAGTTTGACCTTAACCTTCAACATCTTGCATTCCTCCAGATAGTAGTTTCAAGGCTCTATGTTTTGGAACAAATCTTTTATTATGCATTTCAATGCCTCTTTTATTTATAAAATTTGAAAATTGGGCATTACTATGACTAAGGATCTCTCCTTCATACATTCCTTGGTAATCATAGCATACTTTATCTTTCAAGTTTTTTGTACAAATTTTTTGGGATCATATTTCTAATCTCAATTGGAGAATACTTGAATTTGTTCATCATATCTATTACAGGATCTTCTATTTTTATTTCATCATCTTCATTAATTTTCTCATACTTCATATATTAAAAACCACTTAATGTTGCATGAGCTCTCTTAAATAATTTTTTATTTCATCTACATATTTAGGTATAACATTAACAAAAATACAAAAAAGGTCCTACCTCATATGATTTGTTTCACTCATTGTCTTTAGCATCATCATCATCTTTAAGAACTAATTGTCTTCTCCTTTGAGTAGACTTGGCAATAGGTTTGTGATATTTCTTGGTAGCGTCCTTCCTCTTATGGTAAGTTCTTACTTTAGCTTGTACAGGGTTTGTTATATTTATTGTGCCTTTCTTCAATAAAGGTTCACCAATTTGTGCAACATGTTTTTTGACCTGGTATGTTTGGGGTTTGTGGATGTTTTGGGGAACTTATTCTTCCTTTTCTTCACTTATGAATTTGTAAATACTATAGCTTTTCACTTGTCTTCAGTGTCATCTACATTTTAACATTTTCCTTCTATAATCTATAGAGGTTGATTTTTTGTGCTCACACTAAGTGTGCCCTCTAGTTTCTTAATGATTTTCTTTTGTTTCCTTTTAGTCTTAGGAATAACTATATCCATATTAATTTTCTCTTTTTCCTTGTCATATGTGCCAAACTCTGGAGTGCCTACCCTAACAAGTTCATTTTAATTATGCTTCTATGGCCTCAGTGGCCTAATAAATCTTGATTTCATAATCCATAGGTGCAATCTATGCAACCCTAGCAATAGTTTCCTTGTCAAGTATATGTTCAATATTGACCAAGAAATACACATCTTCATGATATTTTTTCACCAATTGTGGAGGGATTCGGTATCTCTTGTTCATCCTTTCCTTGAAATTTTCAAATTACTCAGTCATGAAAATATTGAAATTGTCCCCAAGAGTTCTAATGTACTCATTTATCTACTATATTATGAGGGTATCTTCTTTCCAATTCACTAGACCAATACCTAGGAAATGATCTTGCATGTAGAAGAAAATACAAACTAGTAATGATCTAAACTTACATGTGTTAGTTCTAGTCACCCAAATTGTATTTATATTATCAAATAATTGTGACAACTACAACTCAGCAAGATCATACATATGATCCTTCTTTACTATCTTATATGCCATATCTACCATCATGCATGGTACATTGTTTTTTCTGTTGGATTGGAAGATTTTATATGCAATACAAAATACTCCAAATCTATAATTTCATCCAATTTAAGACCTTTTTTGTCCCACTTGACTTTGGCACTCTACTCAATCTCATTCTTTGACATTGTACGAAAGGTATTAATCCTATCAATTATGGGATACCCTATGAACATGTGGATAACATCTTGAGTGATCTTAATGGATACATCTAGCCACATTTTCATATCATTTACCCTAGTAAACATAATATGTTATCTACCATCTTTTGAAACCTTCATAAAATGCAAGGTATGAGTACAACCCTTGGTCTCCATATCCTTAAATTTTTCCTTTAGATTTCCATCATCACGTAGCTCCTCATAAGCTTCCCTTAGCTCATAATCCCCAATTTTCGTAATCTTGCAATGATAAAATGATCAAATGTCACTCACAAGTAAAACCCTAGGTGGTATGCTCGATAATGCACCAACCTTTTTTGTTTGTGTAGAAACCTCTAAGTGAAGCTTATAATTGGGTTCATCACATGCATCATCTCTAATCAATTTTACTATATTGACCTTGGATTTCTTCATTGCTATGCAGCTCAAAGTTATCAATTGTGAACTAGGATTGTGATAGATAACTTCTCTTAATTTACTCAGTTACACCTGAATCTTCTTTCTTACATGGATTCTTTTATGAATTTGCAATAACAAAACTCTTTGCTCAATCTCTAGCTCAAATCACTAATAATTTCTTTATAGCTCTTGTGAATGAAAGGTAACCAATGGTTTTTTTTTCTCTTATTTATGCTAAAAAGTAGTCTTTAATGTGCACTAGGACATATTGATTGCTCTGTATAGTGTACTCAGGAACCATATACATCTAAGTCACTTCATCTTTTATTTCTTGCTCGGTGACTACTATCCTAACTTTACATTCTCAATGAATATAACAACTTTCCTCAAAATAATTCGCACTCAATTACTATAGCTCCATTAGTTACCAATAAATTCATTGATAATATGCATCTCTCTAACTTTCATTACTATATCTATGTGTATCTTGTATTATGAAGATATGGACCTCAATATTTTATGGTTTTGGAATTGATGTAAGATATAATAGTAATTATACAGTTCCATACCTTCTCTAGAGTTTTAGTTAGAGATGGAAATTTTATCTAATCCATTGGATGAGATGTCACCATCTGTACCACTTGATGCCTTGTTTTCTTTTGTCTTCCTTCTCCATTTCTTGGTCATTCATTCAGAAATATCATCGTCTTTCACCTTTCCTTTACCTTTTCAATTTTCATGATTAGGTGCTAAAACGTGGTTCCTAAATTTCCTACTTAAATGAACAACCTTGTGACAATTATCACATGTCATACCAATGTTTCTCCAGTTATAATATCTTCCTCCAAAATATAATCTAATGTAGTTTGTAGCAATGTGACCATACTTGCCACATGTAGTACATGAATACCATGTGTTATGACCCCAATTGATTCCATTTATTTTTCTTCCTCGGTTTCCAATTAGTTTTCACCTTTGATATGAAATATTGTGTCTTATGTCCAAACTTATTACACATGTAAAAATACCCATTAATTGCATACTTTTTAGGTGATTGGTTAAGCTTGGATTGAGACTCAGATGCTTTATGTCCATCTTTATTGCAATTAAAACAATATCCATTAAATTTGGACAAAACATAGGGCTTACCATTTTTTCTCCTTCATACATTGGTTGAGTCCAAGATTTCTATACTAGTATCATGTTGGCTTCTTGGATTTGGGATTAGTGCTAATATTCCTCTATTTGGCTTATTTTTATGATTCTCCTTGTTAGAAGAAGAGTTTTTGGTATAGCCTAAGCCAAATGTGTCTCTCGGTCACCTTTGTGCTCTAAATTGTTCATCCAGTATTTTGATACTTTCCTGTGATCGATTAATCCTCTCCATCTAATCTTTCTCATCCTTTAGTTAAGTTTTCAATCTTTCATTTTTAGTCCTTAAGTCAAAAATTTCTTCCATCTTCCTACAAATTTTATGGTTTGCACTAAGTAGTTGGTTTGTCATATCAAAGTGGTTTTGTGTCAATCTTGAAATATCTTCATCTTCGGCATCCATTCTTTCAACTATTTGTCTCTTGTCTTTTTCCATAATTCATATTTCATCCTCAGCTTTTCTCTTTTGTTCCATTATTTCACACATCTTTGTAGACTATACTTCTTGTTCCCTTTTCAATGACTTAACCTACTCGATAAGGTTGTGGTTTTTCTCTAGTAAAATAGCAATAGAAGTGTTAGTTTCATCAAAAGTGTCTTCATCATATAACTCTTTGACACATGGTTTCTAATAGGTTATCTCATTGGCTCTTTGTGTAATCTCCTTCCTCCCATTTAGTGATAACTTTGAATTATTCTTTATCTCATTGATTCTATTCATGATCATCCTTAGTTCTAGTACTTGATTCTCAATGGTCCTTCCTATCCAATCTATACTTCTCCATGACTCATATCTTTACTCTTAGTCAATAAAACCTTCAACAAGAGAACACATGTCTGATACTAGTTATTGGAATGTGTAGATGGATGAAATGTTGAGAGGGGGTGAATCAGTGTCAACAAAATTTTACCTTATAACAATTTTCTATGAATTCATTTCTTCCTTTGTCACTCGGTAGATACTAAACATGTCATATTGATTGAAAAATAAAGTAACATTAACTAATCTAATTATCTTCAATCATAAACACACAAATATAATTCATCACACATAACATAATTAATTTGGAATCACAAGAACCCTTTGTTAGAGGGAAAACTGCAGTGGCAATGGCACCCACAAATCAACCACTGCTATAATAAGAGGTTGCCTTGTTAGGGCTACAATGTTTAGTCACTTCTTGTCATGAGCCCAAATTTAAGGATATTTGAATATTCGAATAACATATTATACAATGATAATAATTAAGAATAATAATATTATAATCCATTATAATAATGATATTATTAATATAATATATAATATGTTATATGTTATAATTACATTATAAATCTATAGTGGATAATATATCTAACTATTATCATATTGATAAACTATATAGATAAATACTTATGATTTATATAATTATATTATTCATTATAATATAATTTATAATTATTCATAATAATAATTCTATTTAGTCTATATTATTCATAATAATATAGATTACTATTATTCATAATAATAATAATAATAATATAAATTAATATGATTCATAATAATAATAAACATATTTAGTAATATGCATATATTAATTGGCATTATAAATATTTTAATATAAATTTGAAAAAACATAATATCAAACAATATGTAATTAATAATTAATTAAGCATCAATGAATCTGGGAGACACATCCATTCAAATCAAGATACAGTGGTATATATATGTGGAGTTAAATTGGTAGACAGGGGAGAGATTGAACGGCAACACATTAATAGTTGTATGAATATTCAGACCCGACTGCACATCAAAATACATGGCTCATCATTGTTGAAGATGTGAAACAAGCTTTGATGATGATGAAAGAACAATATAAAGGAGACCGTAGAGCATGGATCGGAGAAAATATAATACAAAGGATACAAATAAGAGATTAAGTCAGAAATAAATGATGGACCCCTAAATTGGGTTCATTACACTTCTAGTGACTTACTCATTAGGAATATACAACACTCTTTAAGTGTGTACTTAGTTAAGAGATTCACAAAAGACTATTAGGTCTACCTCTTTCAAGGATTTTGAACTACTACAATGATAAGAAAGTAGCACGAATAATCTATGAAAATAGAAACATACTTTGCTTAATCAGATATCTCTTCTTCTAAATATCATGTATCACCTCTTGTGACTCATTTTTCTAATCCTCTTTTAATACATACAGTTTCTAACCTCTAATGTATTAAACTTTGTCCTCTTCCATACAAGTATTGTTCCTTCTACTTCCCTCACTATCTCAACTAACAACATAAAACTACCCCAGATTGGTCTTTTTATAGTTTTCATTTATCTTTTTGATCTCTGATCTAATTAGGGTTTTCGAACACTCTAGATACATCACAAGTTGAAATAAACTCTTCTAGAATCATCCAACCTTTCCTTCCTTTTCATCCTTATTTTTATTGGTTGGCTCTACCTTGTAGTCATCAACAAGGAATTCATATACTTCAATAAATCTTCTCAAATATTTTCCTCAAACAATGTAGACTATTTTTACTACTCAATAAGATCATATCACATCATCTTTTGTGCCAAATATAACTCTTAGGTAGTCTTTGTTTCACTCGGTAAGTATTTTGTTCATCATGCTATAACCTAGTGCAAACTCTACTTGTGTATAATTGTTCTTTCTTGGTAGTCTCTATTTGACTCAGTGAGTATTCAATTGCTTGGGAATCACTAAATTCTTGGTAACAATAGTATATTAGAACTTGTCTTCCTTTGTGCTTGGGCATCACATAACTCAGTTACTATATGAAGAAACTAACTTTTTATCACTAAATGGAAACACATTTCTTATAAAGATTAATGACAATAACATATGTATGCAAAGACAAAGCATTTATCAATTAAGTATCACTACTTGAGGGAGCAAGTATAAGAGAAACAAGTTAGGCTTGAATATGTGAAGTCTAAAGAACAAATTACGAACATTTTCACTAATCCATTTCCTAAGGATGTTTTCAAGTATCTAAGAGGTAAACTAGGGGTCCTATCTCTATCCAAAATTTACTAAGGGAAATATGCATAATACATCAATTCATGGATGAACAAGAATATCTCTATGGATTTGGTGCAAGAATTCACTCTTTAAGAGTTTCCTAAAGTTGTGAAGATGAGTGTGATGAAAGTGATGTAAATTATACGTGTAAGGTGTTAGAATGTTTAGAATAACTGATAGGGTGGGGTGAATTAGTTACTCAAGGTCCATTAGTACCAATTGAATAATCAAACACTTGTATGTCTTGCTTATCCTACTGCAACTTGGTCTCTAATGTAATCTCAATAACAATATAACCTAGTAGCTCATTGTCATAATATAATGGACTTTTTGAATGTAAACATTTGAAATGTAAAACACCACAAAACATTCAACACAATGTCATGCCCAGTATATAAGGGAAAACACACACAACATTTTATTTTTTTTAAATATACAATAATAATTAAATCCTTCTTTCTTTTTTAAATAGTTAATCACACTACTAAGTTCGATATGCTTAATTGCTCATGATAAGGTATAGACATAAAGGGAAATAGATACGTGATCTCCTAATGATGTCTTGCCATTTTCCATTTAAGTTTATAGTCAAAGAGAAGAAAAGATCGCTAAACCTGAGCATTCATTATTAAATTGATTTCAACATTTGTTTCATCATTACTTTAAATTTAAAGTAATCTAATACAATTAAGCTAAATAAACCAAATTATCTTAAACCCACGATATTAAACAACTATCTAGATGTAAACTCAACACTTAAAATTTAATCTAATGATCAATCTTAGTTTTACAATCTTTACTGATCTAAAACATTTTAAGATACAATAATGCAAACTTTTGATTTAAGAATCATGTAATCACTTATAATTATTCTCAATTATATTTAAGACAGATTAAATCTACTAACTAGATTATCTCATACAACATATTAACCAATGATGCTCCTTTTACCATTAAACTATATTATTCGAAAAATACTAATACACAGCTTAAAATTTTCATCCTATATACTGACATTAATAAAATGACCTAACAGAGTCATCCATACACTAATTATTACATTTGATCTACATAACTTCTAAAATTAGTCATTTCTTAGGCAAGGGTAAAATACACTACTTATATACTATATTTTTTTTTTTTAATAAAACCATCATTTACTAACATGAAATATTATCTAATTAATTAGTAACAACCTATACTATCAACAAAAATAACAACTCACTTCAATTTCCACTAATAGTCCCAACTTAACATTTAACACGAAACTAAATCACACCTTACACTAACATCTTAACACAAACTCTTAGCTAAATTTTAACTTACTAATTGAACCAATTATAATTTAACACTAAATCATACTAACAAAAATATACTCGTTCCCAATTAGAACATTTTAAATTAAAACTAATTAATATAAAAAAAATTAAACTATACTAAGTAGCTTATATTAATTTAGCTTCTAACATACCACTCCTAACCCTAAAACTTAAATGCATATCCTTATCTATCTTGATTTAGTTAACTTAACTTCAAATACAATCCTTACATTAACCAACTTAAATACAAAACCTAACTAACCATCTTTAATTTAATCTAATTAATCTAATCCTAAATTAACACAAAAAAAAAAAAACTTAAAAGTAACATTAACTACTCCATTAAAAGAAAGTTGCTAACATCTAAAAATTTTAACCACATATAATTTAAAACTAAATCCTAAAGTAATCACTACAAAAAAAACAAAACACCTAATCCTATGCTTCCCTAGGCTAACCCTTGGCCGCTTGACATATGTCAACTCCTACTACCTAGGCTATGTATTTCCCAAGCCACCCACACTCATCACAAAGTCAGAAAGTACGTTGACTGCAAGGAAGGATAGAAAGGGGATGATTCAAATCTATATTAAACCTTTTTAAAAAACAAGGATCTGCTCCACTAAATGCATAATCCCCATGTCAAGTCAAGACTGACATGGCACTCTCATGTCTGCACAGGCAAGCCAAGGATGGAGCACAGCCCAGAGGAGATGTTACAAGGAGGATGCATGCCTAGCAAGGGAAAAACAAAAATTTTGCAACTATAAACCCACCTGCTTCTTATAAAATTTGCCTCCTTAACACAATGACATGACAGCCTCACCTTGGAGTCTATGAGGTACTTAGGGTTAGCCCACAAGGCTATCAATTCACCTAAAAAGAGGGAGCTTGATAGGAGGTTTAAGACCTAGTCAAAATCATGGAATGCCTAAGTTGATCTAGGTAATAAATGTGTTGACCTCAAATTTTCTTTTAAAACATAACTCCAATCTTCTCCAAGTTTCCATACTGACACCTACTCTCTACGGTAGTAATGGTTTAAAGGAAAGTGGTTAGCTTTGGGATTAAGGAAGACACAATAGAAGTTATGATATAAAGTAAAGTAGGTTAGTATTTTAGGATCTTTGTCTTTATATAAATATATGTATATATATATATATGCTTTTTTTTAATTAAAATTTTGTAATAAGAATTCACAGAGAATATTCTTTGTCACAACACGGGAATAAATTCTTTTGCCATACAAAATCCAGAGAGCTTTTTAGCTCCTAGGAGAGTATATAATTTATTTTCTTTCTTTCTTCTAAGTGTGCAATTTAATTTTATTTTTCTAACTTGCATAATTCTCCAAGTGGCATACTCTTGTGCCTCATAGGTTTTCATGACAAGGAGGTTTATATCATCTTCCTTTCAAATTGAAATTCACCAATTATTTAGTTACGCAAGAAGGTTAAATACTTTCATTTTGAATGTGAGATTAATTATTTTCCCAATAATACAATATGGATCAAAGTTCTAACATAACATACTTTCTCCCATGGCATATTTGAACTTGAAAATTAGATAATTGATCATCACCATTTTATCCACTCATCAATGCACATATGCAAGAATTTAACTAACATAAGATACGATGCAAGAAGATTTCTCAATCTTTTTTTTTTCTTCTATTAATCAACCTAGTTCAAGACTCCATCGGGAAAGAACCAGTAAGAAAACTCGATATCCTTGCCAATACATCAAAGAATTAAATACATTTTTATAAAATGTTACAACTCAATGAAATCTCTTCAAGGGATTTCATATGAGATCTTTTCCAATGTCTTCAATGTACCAAGGGAACCATGGAGAGACAAGGACCAACATGGAGGTAAAACAACATAATATGATGAACAATTCAAGCATGCATCCCCAATCCAGTTTTGCACAATAGGTTCAATATTGAACCAAAATAGGGGAGACGTAGATTTTCTCAATAGGAGATGTCAATCACCATACTATAACATAGCCCTTTCAGGGCTAAAATTCAAGAAATTTCATTCTTCTATAGATGCCCTTTCGAGGCCAATATATAAGGGTATTCATTCCTTCCCTTCTTCAAGAATTCAGATTTTCATACAAGGTATTAGATGACAAGTAGGGGCCCATACACCCTACCCTCTTTCCCTCCTCCCACCATGAGAGGAGACTCTACACTATTGAGGTCCAACTAAGGCCCTTCCCCCCATACATGGCCACTTCTTCCCTATCCAAGGGTGAGTGATGCCAAAACAATCCCCATGAAATCTCCTAAAAACACAAAACATCAAAGCAAGCATGAGAATAACATCAAAAGAAAAAAAAGTTAATATCCCTCCCAATCAACCCCAACACACAAGCAAGAAATACAAAAATAACACAATGCCTTATGCATGATTCAAGCAAGGTTCAAGCATGAACACATGAAGAAACAATTCAAAGGAGTGAATAACTCCTACCTTCACAAAAAGAGTTATGGCAAAAATGGTGGGTTGAGAAGAGTTTTTCCTTTTCTTCCTTCAATCTACAAATTTTCTCCAAAACTAGAGATTGTGTAACCACCTCAAAACTACTCCAAAATGCCTCTAAGTATGATCCTTAACTCAACTAGACTTCAAGCAAACTCAAGATGGATTTTGAGTCACCAACACATGGAGGAGACAATCAATTTTTGCAATCAACCAAAAGTAGGGTTTTTGAGTGACCCTAAAAGTCAAACAAAGAGACTAAGGGGTTGGAAAGTGCTCCCCACCCACATCCTTACCCCTAGGGTACTGAAATTTAATGCTTTCAGGCCTAAAAGACTTAATAGGACCCAACAAAAGCTAGGAGAATTTTAAGACCAATTAACAACCTTCCAAAGAAGACAATGCAAGATAGAACAAAATTAACAAGTGGTTTAGTTCTGTCTTTCCATTGAGTTTTCTCGACTAAATTTCCTATGCACTCATTGCACACATCAGTAGATCAAGAAAACACATGCATTATGTAAATTACATATCAAAAAAATCATATAAATTAAAGCATCCATTTTCTAATAATCAATTGTTTATCTAATTCTACTCATATTTCCGACCATTAGACTTGCATAATCAATGTGTTAGTTTTGCATTCATTTACTTCATCATCTTACATGTTCATAAAGCGTTAATTGATGAAATCAAATATCTGAAAGTAAAGCATCACACATCATGAAGTAGCATGATAATGTTAAGTGCATCAAATAATGTCTTGACATATCAAGTCATGAGTATCAAAATAATAATGTATCACCTATGCTACGATGGGTCGGGGTGAGGCGTCACAAATCAAAACATTAATCTTCATTTTAGCAACCCTTTCTTATTTATACAAACCTTTAATCATTAGAAATTATATAATCAACATAACTTTATTCATTAATTCATATTAAAATACTAGAATAATCATCGTTAGGCATGCACATAATTAAACATCATAAGCATCATTAATAAGGCAAAATGAACTATCTGAAAGCATACAACTTAATCATTGAGGTACCAAAATTGACAACCACATTGTCAGGTGAAAATACCTTGCATCATTGTTAGTAACAATTAATGTTTTAAACAGTCGAGGTGGTGAATGGTTCTTGAATTACTAAGTATCAAAACATGGATATATCAACTACTCTAAATTGCATTAGGACATTCGCAATATGAACCTTACTTCATATCTATTTCCAATCTCCTATAGTAGTTTTAACAAAGCATTCATATTGATAATCACATACAAGGAGGGACCTTAAACACAAGTTTGACCCTAGCATTTAACATGGAAACCCAATTTGAAAATAACCACCAGCAACATATCACCACTTTTTTCCTCTTTTTAACTAAGCCACATTAGGAGCAAACCTTTTTAAAGGTTACAATACACACTATTAAATGTGACCTAATTAAAGGATTTAATCACCCTAATAGGAGTGGTCTTGTCAAAGGACTTTAGAACACTCCATTAGAATGTCACCCTTTGAAAGGATTTAGACAGACTATTAAGTCCTTAATGACTATTAGGTCAACCTTTGATTAAAAGGATTTCAATACAAACTATTTACAATGATTAAAAATAAAACAATGGGGTTTGATTTTCATGATTACAACTCACTTTGCAATTTCATATCTTTGTTCAATGTATGTGTTGATTCCCTGATAAGCATTTTTTGTCACCTCTATCCTTGATTTGATTAGAAAGCCTTTAAGCAATCACCCTTCTCTTCACAAAAAACTTAAGCCTTATTCTTAGATTTTCTTATCAACCTTAATAGCTTTTTTCCATCTCACTAGAAATCTTTCAAACATGCACAACTTCTCTCTTCTCTTCTCTTCTTCACATTGTCTCTCAAGGTTTATCTTTGTGCCTCCTTAAATAGGTAATTCTAGTTCTTTTTTGTTTCTCATAATCACCATAGATATTAAGGTTTGTGATCTAATCCAATAGATTCATTGAATCTATTCATTACCATCTTTTCTAGAAACTTCTCATGGAATCTATTCATTAGATATCTTATCTAATCCTCTCCTTGAATTAAATGATCCAACATGTCAATCCTTATCTTCAACATGCTTTCCATATCCCAAGAAATCAATTGAGTAAGATTGAAATCATGATTTCTATATGCATTCAAAATATTGTCACTTAGCCATTACTAGGTTCTGGCACTTGACACTTACAATAGGTTCTAACACTTGTTCATCATTGGATCACTTGGTCAATACTGATGCTCGGGTTTCTCTATTTTGGTGCTTGGTTGACACTAGCATCCCTTGGCATAAACTTCAAGTTCCTTAATCTTCTTTTGTATTCCTATGTCAAGCTTAAGCAATATTTCTATCTTTTCTCATGTCTTTATAATGTAGATAGTTAAAATCTTGTCAAAGTCTAATTAATCAAACATCCATTGTAGCTTCCTTTTTATAACTCAACTTTTCCTATAGGTACTTTTTTTTATAAGAAACTTCTCAAATCCTCTTCATCAATCAAGAAGATATGACATTTAGATCAGATAGAAACATGTCTCATCAGTGGATTTGACATCAATGACTACAAATATAATTATTTCAATTGTAGTTTCCAATAATCTCCCTCTTTGGAATTGATAACAATACCTCAAATATTTTATTAATACAATTTCCCTCATTTTTACCATGCAATGGAAAATATGTAACTTCCATGATAAAACAATATCCTTAGTTTCATTCTGATTCTTATCCATGCAATTTCAAAAACTCCCTCTAAGTTCTAAGTTCAGACTCCCTCTTATATCTTCTATACATACTCTACCTCAAGCATTTTATACATCAATCTCTCCATCTTTTTTTTCTGATATTTCTATTCAATCTCTTCCTCTTACATCTTATATACATATACTCCCTCTTTGACAATAATGCCAAAGACACTATCTCTCTTGGCTTTATTTTCTTCATACATCTTGATTATGTAGATATTTACATGTCAAGCTGAATTTTGTCATCTATCATATGTATATAATTGATATGTCACATTTTTCTTCTTCTTTACTTTACTTTACTACCTTAGGAACCCCCTAAAGTAGAACTATATGCGTCATTATGTAAGGTATTCTAATTAGTACATTTGATACAATGCCTCTTTGTAGCTTATGTAGCTTTGCTTAGGGGAATCACCCCTAGTTTAACTCTAAGATATTCATGAGCATCTTTAGGTAAGGCTTTAGTAATACATCAGTGTATTTTTCTTTGGTGTGCACATATTATAACTTTACTTCTTTTTTGTGAGCTAGTTTTCTCAATTAGTGTACTTGATAGCAATGTGCTTAGTTTTCATGTGCATCACAGGATTCGTTGATATGTTGATAACACTTGTGTTATCACAATAGATCACCATTACATCTATAATTTCTTCTTTCATTCCTTTAACTAATTGTTTGATCCATATGATGTTTGAACAATTCACTCTAGCTACCACATACTCAAATTTAGTTGTTGATTGGGAAATACAGTTATGTTTCTTGCTTGTCCATGACACCAATTTCGTCTATATAAAGAATAACCTCCACTAGTGCTTTTTCTGTCCTCAATATTTCATGCCCAATCAGAGTCAATGAATACCTTCAGTTCAAATCTATCACTCCTCTTGTAATACAATCCATAGTCTTATGTACCTTTCTGATATCTAAATATCCTTTTCACTACCATCATATGGTTATCCTTAGAATTTTTTGAAAATATAGTATCTATCCCAACAACTAATGCAATATTAGGTCTACTATGAACAACATATTGCAATTTTCCAATCATTGATCTAGATAGTGTTTGATTCACATCAACATATTCATCCATTTTAGATAACTTATGTCATGTAGACATCGATGTGCTCTAGTCTTAACTCTTCCATTTCCAAAAGTTTTTAGTATCCCCTTGATATATTTGGACTGAGTAATGAAAATACTAGATTTCATTTGATATACTTGCAAACCAACAAAGAATTTTATTTCACCACACATTGACATTTCAAATTCCTTCTTCATTTTGTCAGCAAATGATTTGCATAATTCTTCATTTCCTCCAAATATAATTTCATCAAAAAAAATTCCAGATAGCATTACCTCATTGTTCTTACCAGTCTTCAAGTATAGATTATTGTTATCATTTGTCCTTTCAAAACCAATCTTCACCAAGTAATTGTGTGGTCTTTCATATCATGTTCTTGGAGCTTGTTTCAATCCATATAGAGCTTTGTTTAGTTTACATATCATGTTCTTCTTGTTTGGGTCCACAAATCCTTCAAGTTGTTCTATGTACACTTCTTCCTCAAGTATACAATTCAGAAATGTGGATTTGACATTCATTTGATAAACCTTAAAGTTTTTGTAGATTGAATACACAAGAATAGTTATGACTCCTTTCAGTCTTGCTATAGGAGTGAAAGTTTCTTCATAGTCAACTCCTTCTTGAGCATATCCTTTGCATACCAATCTAGTTTTATTTCTTGTGACTTGACCTTTTTCATTTAGCTTATTCCTAAAAACCCACTTTGTTCCAATAACATATTTGTCCCTTGGTGTAGTTACTAGGGTCAAAGTGTAATTCTTCTCAATGTGTTCAATTTCTTCATTCATTGCTTGGATCCAATCTTCATTATCTAGAGCATCTTTCACTAATTTGGGCTCAAATTCACAAAATAAGCGTGAATCACTTCTAAGTCTCTTCCTTGTCATAACAATATATTTTATATATACAATAATGTGTTTAGGTTTATGATGTCTTATTACATACTTAGATAGCACAAGTGGTCTCCTTCTTTATTCTTCAATAGGTTCATCTTGGAAAATAATCTCAGGCTCATTTTCTCTTTCTTGTTCAGGTTCCAGTTCTAGTTCTACACACTTGGAATTGTCTATCTAATGGTTAGCATTATCAATCTATGACTTAGAATCTTCTATCTGTTTCTTAGCACCCACTATCTACTATTTGGTAACCTGTTATTGCACCTCAACATTCCCTATCTACTGGGGAATTGCAGCTTTGTTTTCTTGTTCAGTACAAGTGTTGGGAGCACCATCATCCATATATATGAATGCACTATAGTCTTCAGGTTCTTTCTTAAATTCAACATCTTTTTTTTCTTTAAATTTATTAACTTTCACATTTGCCCTTTCCACAACTTTGTTACTGTTAGAGTTTGAACACTTGTAAGGGTTACTCTTGTTGGAATATCCTAGGAATATACCTTCATCACTCTTAAAATCAAGTTTTCCATTCCTATTATCTTTGAGTATGTAGTGTTTTCTTCCAAATATTTTAAGATATTTCACATTAGAAGCATATCCATACCATAGTTCAAAAGTTGTAGCATTTGTACCTTTCTTGACTTGTACTTTGTTTAAGGTATAGATAGAAATGTCGATAGCTTCTCTCCAATATTTTTTTGATATAGTATTCTCCATCATCAATGTTCTAGCATAATTCATTTTTTATTTATTTCTCCTTTTAGTTATCTCATTTTGAGGAGGGGTCTTTAGTGCTGACATATGTCTTTTAATTCATCTTTCATTGTATAATGTGTTGAATTCATTTGAAATAAATTCATCACCTCTGTCAAATCTTACAAACTTCAAACTCTTCCCTTTTTTCTTTTTCAACTCTAGCGAAATACCACTTAAATAACTAAAAAGCATCAGATTTAGCTATGAGAAAATTCATCGATCCATGGCCTAACATTAACCTAGTGAGGTTTTTCACAAGGAATAAATGGGAGCTAAAGGGGCATGTTGAGGTGACTACTATGGCCAAAGGATTCATGAATTTTGAGTTCTCTTGTTCAAAGGACTATGCTAAAATCTTGTGCGCAGGAAACTGGTCTATCGGGAGATCTACTCTGATCCTGTAGAAATGGACCTCCAACCTAGATCTGAACAATGATCTCCTTACCCAGGCCCCGGTTTGGATTAGATAGTTTGAACTTCTCCTAGAATACTGGCATGAGGATGTTTTCGATGGTATTGTGAGATTGTTTGGAGAACTCCTTTCCATTGATCCTATCACAGTAGCTACAAAGAGGCTTACTTATGCTAGAATCTATGTTGGTGTGACAAAAGTTCAAGACATGCCCCAAGTAATTGAATTTCAATCTTGTTTGGGAAGAAGGGTCCAACAGATCGACTATGAAAGTGTTCCCTTTGTGTGTTTCCACTACAAAAAGGTAGGCTACAAAGTTGGCACCTACCCATTATTCAAAGGTAAAGGGAAGGAGGGGAAGGTCCAAAACAAATCCAGTAAGAAAAATGCCAATGCTCCCAAAAAGGAATGGAAGAAGAAGGATACCCTAGACAAGAAAGCAAGGGAGATAGTAGGGATAGTTAATACTAATATGGCTTCAAATCCTCAAGCTAAGGTATAAGCCCTTCAAGAAGTGGAGGCTAACTCAGATAAAGATATGAAGGAAAAACTTGGTGGCACGGATTGTCCCCCTCACAAGAAGGTCATCACCGTTACACCAAAAGAAGCAAGTAAGGGGGTGAGCCAAGGGCCTGAGAAGATACATGAGGTCATGATTTGTACCAATCCGAATCCTAAGTTATCCTTTGTCCTAGACTCTCTGGAGGAACCTATGGTAGGTGATCCTCCTCTATCCTAGGATTCTAACATAAGCCTAATCAATAAGGTAACCCCTAAGACTTTGAATAGAATCATTGAGCAACTCTTAGCCACCTCTCTGAGTCATCTGGCCTAACTGGAAGCTTTGTTTGATAATTGCAAGGATTTTGATGAAGCTCCCTGGTCTATGGTCAGAAATAGAAAGAAGAAGAGTAGTCAAGACCCTTCACCTACTTCTCCAGCTACTACCAAGAGCTGGGTAAAAGTTGATCTTGGCCTTATCTCCAACCAGTCAGGTAGGAAAAGCAAGAACCAACTTAGGAAGGAGGAAATGAGATGAAATATTATGGATGGAATGTAGCGTACCATCCAAGAATCTTACTCATCAATCAAAGCATGAAGATCCTATCTTGGAACATTCATGGACTCAATGAAATCCACAAACAAGAGATTGCTAGGAATATGATCAGGGACCAAAGGCCTAATTTTTTTTAATTTAGGAAACTAAAATGAAGAAGGAAAGTTTGGGGAACATTAAATTTAGCAACATCATGAATGGTATGGCTTCAGACTCAGAGGGTGCATCAGGGGGTCTATTGATGTTATATAATAATGAGCATTTTATATTTGAACTAGAATATAATGATGGTAACATTCTTTTTTGTAGAGTTTACCAAATGCATTCAAATGAAAGCTAGTTTTTGCTGAATTTATATGCTCCTAATACCAAAAGAGAATGAAAGAAGTACTGGTCTAAAGTAGGAGAGCTGCTACAAACTAGTAATCTAAGGAAAGGTATCATAATGGGAGATTTCAATACTCCACTTGTGGATGGGGAGAAGATGGGGGGCGTGGCACCGGATTGGGATAGTAAACAGGACCTCTCTAGTTTTATTAATGGTTTGGCTTTTTTGGATTTAGATCTTATAGCAGATGTCTTTACTTGGTCTAACAAAAGAATTGGTCAGGAGTGTATTCAGGTCAGATTGGATAGAGCTTTAATTTCTCCTAATTGGCTACAATCCTTCTCTTGTAAGTTATCCCTACTTTCTAGAGTTGGCTCTGAGCACTCTCCTATTTCTCTCTCAGTTGTTCCTATTGTTCTAAGAAGGAACTTTCCTTTTAGATTTGAAAAAATGTGGACTTCTCACCCAAATCTACTAGAAAAAGTGCAATTTTGGTGGGGAATTGAAGTGGAAGGAACTACTATGTTCAGAGTTACCAAGAATCTGAGCAATGTGAAGAGGATGATTAAAGTATCAAAAAAAACAAACTTTGGTCATATCTTTCATGATAAGGAGGATGTGTCTCATAAATTATCTTCTATTCAAGACAATATTCAACAGGAGGGCTATAATGAGATAAAGAGGGAGGTTGAGCTAACTATTCTTTCAGACTTGCATAATGTTGTCAATAAGGAGGAAAAGTTCTGGAGACAAAGATCAAGGATAAATTGGCTCAAGGATGGAGTTCAGAATATGAAGCTTTTTCACCTTTCCACTCTTAAGCATAGAGCTAATAATAGAATATTTGGAATCAAGAGGGGGCAGTCTTTGCTAACTAAAGATATTGATATCTTTGTTGAGGTAGTCCCTTTCTTCTCTTTTCTTCTGTCTTGGGACCCCTTGTTATCAAGGGTGGATTAGGATGACATTGTTTCTTGCATCCCTCAGATAATCCAACCCTACCACAACAAAATGCTTCAGGCTATTCCTAATGCTCAGGAAGTTAGAGAGGCTCTTTTTTCCTTACCTGATGACAAATCTCTAGGTTTGGATGGGTTTCCTACCTTCTTTTTTCAAATGTTCTAGCAGGTGGTAATGGTAGTCCTCATTCCTAAATCTCCTTGGGCAAACTATTTGGATAAGTTCAAACCTATCAGTTTATGCAACTCTTTTTATAAGATCATCTCTAAGGTGCTTACTTCTAGGATGCTTAAAATTCTCCCTTTGATTATATCTAAGCAATAAACTGGCTTTGTCCCTAGAAGATAGATTTTAGATTTGATAATGATGGTTCATGAAGTTATTCATTCTATGGAAGCTAGTAAACGTGAAGGTATGTTGCTTAAATTGGATCTCTCTAAAGCCTATGATTAGGTTGACTAGTCTTTTCTTGGTTTGGTCCTCCAGGCCTTTGGTTTCAATCAAAAAGCCTATAAGATTATCTCTCAACTTGTTTCAACCTCATCTCTTGTTGTTTTGGTTAATGGAGCTCCTTCTAACTTCTTTAAACCTTCTAGAGGTCTTAGATAGGGAGACCCCCTCTCACCTATTCTTTTCATTATTTTTGCTGAATGTATTAGTAGGCTTATTGAGTGCAAAAAGAAAGATGGAAATCTCAAGGGGATCAAGCCTTCATCAAAATGTGATCCTTTCTCCCACCAGCAATTTGTGGACAATACAATTATGGGGGGAGAGGCTTCTGTTAAGCAGGCTAAGGCTATGAAGAAGATCCTAGATATTTACACTAGAGGGTCGAGACAATTGATAAATTGGGAAAAGAGCTTGATTTTCTTTGTTAATACCCCAAAAGCTAGACAAAGAAAAATTACTAGGATCCTTGGCTATGGAGTGAGAAAGCTTCCTTCTACCTATCTTGGACTCCCTTTGGACTTTTCTCCCCCTGACTCCTTCTGGAATGGGATATTGGATAGATTCAGTAAAAAGTTAGTTGGTTGGAAAGGTGCTTCACTCAGCTAGGTAGGTAAATGTTAACTGGTCAAATCTACTCTACAGAACCTGCCTATGTATGCTTTGAGCTTGTTTGGGATTCCAATGAGATTTGCTGAGAAAATGGAAAAAAATCAAAGAGACTTTTTACGGACATGCCTTGAAGGGAGAAAAAGGTATCCGCTTGTTTCTTGGGAGAATGTCTGTCTTCCAAAGAGGTATGGTGGTCTTGGCATAAGGAAGTTAACCAATCTCAATAAGGCTCTTCTAGCTAAGCAAATATGGCATATTTTCAATAGCACTGGTGAATAGAGGGATATCTTGGTAAATAAATACATCAAAAGGCCATCTCTTCATTTTATCCTAAACAATGAGGACATTCCTAAAGGGTCGATCATTTGGAATGGTATCCTAAAGGCCAGGGACCTGGCTAGGGCAAAAGTTTCTTGGAAATTCAAAAATGGGGAGGATATTCAGTTTTGGTCTTATAGTTGGTTATTTCAAGGTCCCCTTATCAACAATCCTATTTATGGAGTTTGTGTGTATGAATGTACATAACAATTTGGGTTTAAAGTAAGCAATTATAGGATTGGCCAGGGATGGAGAGATCTTTCACTCATATCTAAGGATCTGAAATCAATTATGATAGCTTTGAACTCTATGGCTCTAAGTAATAAGAGAGATGAGTTGATGTGGGGGGATAATCCCAATGGTAGTTATTATGTTGCTTCAGGCTATAACTCTCTTTGGTGTTTAAGGGAGAAACCCCCTTGGGTGAATGCTTGGCTTCGTGGTCTTAATCCAAAGATCAACATCTTTTATTGGCTGGCCCTTCAGAATAAAATCCTTCCTCAAGATAATCTTATAAAGAGAGGACAAGTTATGCCTAATAGATGTTCTCTTTGTAAACACTAGGTAGAGTTAGGAAACCATCTTTTCATTCATTGTGTTTACTCTAGGGAGGTTTCGAAATTCCTAATCTAGGATTTTGGGATTTGCTTATGTACGCCGGACAATATTCTAGATTTTTTTAGCCAATGGAAAAGTCTATTTAAATCTTCTTTTTTGAGGAATTAAGCACCGAGATTTTGCCTCACTTTTGCTAGAGTATCTGGAAGGAAATGAACAATAGAGTCTTTAGGGATAGAGAGGAGCTGGCTCTTGTTCTTGGGAGGAAGATATATAAAAACATAAAGGAAAACTATCAAGTGAATAAGGGGGGAGATATTGAAGTCGGTGTCAGAAAGATGGAAAAGGAAAAAGACAGGAAGCTTAAAAGACAAGAAGTCAGATGGCTTCTTCCCTCAGAGGGATGGTACAAAGCCAACTTTGACAGTGCCTCTAAAGGAAATCTATGTCCCTCAAGAAGTGGTGGAATAATAAGAAATAATTTTGGTGAGGGAGCCACAGCTTTTTCTCTTCCATTGGGATTTTAGACTAATCATTTTGTGAAAGCCAGAGCTGCGTGCCATGTGGTTAAATTCTCTTTTGAAGTCAAAATATCTAAACTTTGGTTAGAAGGGGACTCCAATAATATAATTAAATGTATAAATGGAAAATCTCTTCCTTATTGATCGATTTCCAATCTTATTGAAGAGGCATGTGACACTCTTGAAAAATTAGAGACTATCCACATCACACATGTGTTCAGAGAAGCAAATCTAGTTGCAGATTGGTTTCCCAACAAAGGTGTGGGTTCTGACAAGTTGAGCACTTGGCAATCAGGAAGAAATATTTCGGTGGAAGCTAAGACCCTTATCAACCTAGAAAAAATCTAGGGGTGTATGGTGTAGATCTGATTGCAATAATGAATATTAAAGAAATTTGGGATATGAGTACAAGTCATAAAAGTTTTTTTCATTTTCGCAAGTAGCTGAGGTTATCTTTGTCTTTTCAACACTTTTTGTGGGTCAAAATATTCATTTACAATTTATATTTTTGTAAGGTGAATTATTTTGGCACTTATCAAAGAAACAAAGCCAAAATTTTGTCTATGAGGGAGTTGCAGAGCTTAGAGTATATGGGAGTTGTTGGAGCTAAAACTAAAGAGATGGTGGGAGAATGCTACAGAAAGGAACCAGTGGGGGAAGTGGAGAAATGGAGAAATAGGGGAAAAGTTTGGAAAAAGTTAGAAAAGGGAGGGCTTGCAAGTTATATTGCAAAACTTCATGGCTTTGATCCTATGGTCACCAACAGCATGGTGAATCCGTGGAAAGATGACAAGGTGAAGGTGAATAGTGTCTCATTTTTTATCATAGAGGAGGTTTTCGCTATGGTTACTAAGATTCCTATGGAGGGTTTCAAGTTTTACAAGGATAAAAAACTCTCTACCAATGATGTGAAGGATTTTTTGAAGAGCACTAAAGAAATGAATGAACTGATAAAAAGTGAGACATTTGATGTGACGAAATCCATCAAGAAGCTCTAGAGGTATGTTTTGCATGCTATCATAGAATATATTACTCTAGACCCTAGGTTTGATTGAGTAATAACCCATCATTTCATTCTTCTTAATCATTTTTTCCATGATACAAAAATTTATTTCCCTTAGTATTTATTTACCTCCATGAGTAAGGCAATCACAAGCTTTAATAAGAAACCTACTATCAACCCCACTTTGCATGAGGGATTGATGATGGTTATCCATGAGTACTTCAAAGCTTAGATAGTTAGCAACAATCCCTCACTAGATGCAGAGGCTGATAATGGTAGCTCCAGCTACTCTTCAAATTCTAATGATATTTAGAGCATAAGCTCAAAGGAGGAGGGGAACGTTTCTACTAGTAAGAAAATTAAAGGTCAAGCTAAGAAGCCATCCTCTGTTATAACCCCGAGAAGAAAAAGCCCTAAGGACCATGATCAAACCTTTGGCAAAGAGGATATGGATTGTAATGAGGATGAGGAGGACATGGCTTCTGATGATGAGGGCAAGGAGATGGAAGGGGAGATTAATGAGGAACATGCAGGGAAGAAATAGAAGAGGGATGAAGCAAATGATGAGAGGGTTTTGAATCAGGGGCTAAATGTTACGATTCTCCCTCTCTCCCATGTTCATCCTCATCCTCATCCTAAGGAGAAGAATAAGGATAATACTAGTGTTAAAGAGGGGGAAGTGCTTGTCAAAAATAGGAGAAAAGCTTGGAGAAACTTCAATGTTAGGACTGTGATGATGGGAATTTATAGAGAAGTAATGAATCCTCATATTCTGGTGGAAAACCAAGAACAACCTTAGCTTGAAGAGCTCATTGACCTTGCTATTTTGGCCATCACTGATAATGCTAGGGAGATAGGTATGAATCTTTTGAACAATTCTCATAACGGCATGATTGATAATTTTAGATCAACCAAATGGCTATACCATGAGCTAGAAGAGGTTAGAGAGAAGGTTTGTTAGTTGGAGGGTAACAAAAAGAAGATTGAAAATGAGAATCAAGAGGATCAAGAGGATAGAGTTAGTCTGGTTGAGAGGAGAATCAACAATCTTGAAAACTATAATCATAATTTGGCTAGTTAGATGATCTCTCTCCTCAATTCGATCAATGATAATATTCTCTCCTTAATCGGTGTGCTAAAAGATAGAGGATTGTTGGCTGGTGAGGAAGAAAAGGACAGAGGAAGAGCTAGGTTAGATGATGATATGGCCACTAATATCACCTTTACCAGCTTGGACTAGGAAATGGATAAAGTCTAGAAGTAGATGGTCGAGGAGCACTAGAAGATCTTTGAGGCTGCCTAGACCATGTAGGATCTCGAGAAGAAGAATGAAGAGTAGCCCTCTTCTTCTATCTTTCTGTGTTTTTGTTGTTTCTTTTTTGGCTTTTTGTTCTAGTTTTTATTAAGTTCTATTAAAGATAGTTTTTTTTTCTGGCCTTTTTGTTGGCCTCTATTGTTGGCTAGGCCTTGTGCTTATTATCATTCGTTAGACTTGTTTCATTCTAGTTGGGCTTCTTTTACTTATTTTCAGCCATGTTTATGTAATTACTTTTGGGTTTCAGTGTCCCTGTAAAACCTTTTTATCTTATCAAAAACATCATAGTCATCATCCTAAAGTAATCATCAACAAAAAGAATGAAATACTTATCTTTACAATAGCTTTGAACATCAATAGGTCCACATAGGTCAATATGAACTAATTCAAGAATATCACTGGATGTGTATATTTTACTCTTGAAACTAGACTTTGTTATTTTTTTCCAATTGACATTGTTTACACATGCCATTTTCAGGCTTCTTTACTTTTACCCTCTTACTTTCTTCATTTTAATAATGTTCACCAAATTGTAAAAATTTAGATGACATAACATTTTTGTGTCATAACCAATAATCTTGTTGTGCAAACAAACATGTCTCATTAGATATATCTAGATAGAAAAATTGACCTCTTGTCTGATCACCACTTCCAATCAGCTTGCCATCAGTATCATATGTTTTGGCCTTTCTGTTATGGAATTAAACTCTATATCCTAATTTTCTTAACTGTGAAACACTCAACAAATTATTGTTAAGTCCTTCCACCTAGTAAACATTGTCACACTTGATTTTGGCAGTCAATTGAATAGTATCTTTACCTTTCACAATACATGGAATATCATTACCAAATTTAACACAACCACCATTATATAGTCCAATGTCCTCAAATTTATTTCTATTGTGAATCCTATGATTAGAGAAACCACTATCAATTATCCATCTGTCACTTTTGTTCCCATGAGAAATTAAAGCAATTTTCTCATCTTCATCAAAATCTTCTTTCATAGCAACATAAACCACTTCATCGTCAGTAGTTTCATATTCATTTTCATTTTCTTCTTTAGCAATGTAATAGGATTTCTTACCTTTATCATCATTAATCTTCTTATAGTCTCAGTTATTTCTCCTTGCTTTGTATTTTATTTCCTTTCTCTCATCTTTGTCTTCTCTATCATGACACCTTGTAGCAATCTAACCAACCTTGTTGCATTAAAAAAATTATAAGTAATTTACCTTTGTATTTTCCTCTGCCTCTTCCAAATATTTTTGCAATAAGTGCATCAAGTTCGTCAAGCTTATCATCAAAAGTGTTACTGTCACTCTGAAACATGTTTTCCTTTTATTTTGCTACGAACCAATTATGACTTTAAAGAATATTCAATCGTAGTAGGTGCGTAGCTATCAAAAGTAGACATCTCAAAAGTAGAAAATCTACCAATGGCATATCTTGGAAGTAGAGTTCTCTATGCCTTGATTATCATTGTTTCATCTTCAATTGTTCCATTTTCACCTCGAATAGCATTGACACCTTCTTTGATTCTTGTGCAATACTACACTATGTTCTCACCTTCAATCATTCTCATTTTATCAAATTTTCCCCTTGTGATCTTTGATTTTTCTCTTAAGACATTTTCATCTCCTCCATATATGGTCTTCATTTTATCCCACATCTATTTTTCACTATCACAATATTTTATGTCATTGAACTCGGCATAGCTTAGGGTGAAAAAAATCTCCAACATTTCCTGATTGTGTTCTTTCTTTTATTTTAGTTGTTGAGTGGTCAAAGGAATAGTTGTTATCTTCACATATTGATTTTCCACAAATTTTATTGTAGCATCACCAATACTAGATATATGTAGCCTCATCATCATTTGCCATGTAGGAAAGTTTTCCTTGTTCATCTTTGGTACCTCCCTTTTGTGAGTCATGGTTTGTAGCTTTGAGTACCTTGAAACTTCTCTTTAGAAGAACTTGTGCTCTGATATCAATTCTTAGAATGTTTGGAATAATTGAGAGAGGGGAGGTGAATTAGTTACTCAAGGTCTATTAGTACTAATTGAACAATCAAACACTTTTATGTCTTGCTTATCCTGCTACAACTTGATCTCTACTATAATCTTAATAACAATATCAACTAGTAGTTCATTAGCCTAATATAACAAACTTGTTGCATGTAAAAATTTGAAAGGTAAAACACCATAAAACATTCAACACAAGTTTGACACTAGGATTTAACATGGAAACCTAGTTTGGAAAAAATAACCAACAACATGTCACCACTTTTTTACTCTTTTGGAGTTAGCTTCGCAATGAGCCAACCCTATTAAAGGTTAAAATCCACATTGTTAAATGTAACCTGGTTAAAAGATTTAATCACTCTGTTAAGAGTGGCCTTTTTAGAGGACTTTAGAACATTCCATTAAGATGTCACCCTATTAAAGGATTTACACAAGTTGTTAAGTTCTTAATGACTATTAGTTCAACCTTTGACTAAAATGATTTCAATACAAACTGTTTACAATGATTATTAAAAAAAAATAGTAGGGTTTGATCTATATGATTAAAACTCACTTTGTAGTTTCATATCTATGTTTAGTTTATCTGTTGATTCCTTGATAAGCCTTCCCTGTCAGCTTTGTCCTTGATTTTATTGGCAACCCTTCAAGCAATCACCCTTCTCTTCACAAAAAAATTAAGTTTTTTTCTTAGATTTTATTTATCACAGTCAATAGCTTTGTTCCATCGCATTGGAAATCTTTCAAACACACACATCTTCTTTGTTTTCTTCTATTCTTCACATCGTTTCTCAAGGTTTGCCTCTATGCCTCCTTAAATAGGTAATCTAGTCTTTTTTTTTTTCTCATAATCACCGTAGATCTTAGGGTTTGTGATCTAATCCAACAGATTCATTGACTATGTTCATCTCCTTCTTTTCTAGAAACTTCTCATGGAATTCATTAATAAGATATTTTACCTAATGCTCTCCTTAAATTAAATGATCCAACACATCAATCCTTATCTTCAACACACTTTCCATATCCCAAGAAATCAACTGAGTCAACTAGAAATCACAATTTCTCATACGCATTCAAAATATTTTCACTTGGTCATTACTAGGTTTTGACACTAGACACTTACATTGGATTCTGACACTCGGTCATCACTAGATCACTTAGGCGCTACTGATGCTCAGCTTGCTCTGTTTTTGGTGCTCGATTTACACTAGCATCTCCTGGCATAAACTATAAGTTCCTTAATCTTTTGTTGTATTCCTTGGCCCTACTTAAGCATTTTGTCAATATTTTCTCATGTCTTCATAATGTAAATGATCAAATTATCTTGTCAAAGTCTAACTAATAAAATGTCCATTGTAGCTTCCTTTTCATATCTCAACATTTCCTCTAGGTGCCTTTTTTATTAGAAACTTCTTGAATCCTCTTCATCAATCAAATAGATATAAAATTTAGATCATATTTAAACATGTCTCGTTAGTAGATTTGACATCAATGATAACCTAACAATTTTTTTAATTGTAGTTTCAAATAACAAGGTACAAGGATAACTACAAGATTTTATAAGTTTCAAATTGGAATTTATTGTTATCTTTTGCATTGTTGTTCAAAGGAGATAATATCACTAATAAAGGCTATGCCCAAAAGGGGGAGATAAATGGTAAGGTATGAATAAGTCAAATGGAGAGAGACTCTATTGAGAGATTTAGAAAGATGAATAGAAGATCATATCCTAAGGGGGAGAAATGTTGAAGATCCTTGTTGCTACTAAAGATACAAACCAAGTATAACTAATGATGAAGTCTGAGAGCTAAATAGTTGTATTATTGTCAATGCATAAATTTTATTATCTTATTTAATGTTTTGTAATATAAAAGTATATGTTATGTGTTACCATCATTTCCAAAGGGGGAGATTATTATCACTAATTGATGATGTAACCAAGAATTCTACGACAATATGTAAAAGAGTCATATCAGTTGTAATGTTGTCATTAATGTCAAGTCTTAGTTCATTTGGCATTATGCTAGTTCAATAAAATGTCATTATTAAAGAAGATTTGATTGATGAAGAGGATTTGAAGAAAGTATTTTGATGACAATGCTGATAAGTATGTAATTAAAAAGGCACTTGAATGAGTTTGATAGTGATATTGTAATGTTGGTTTGATTGTTTTAAAATCATGTTATATTGTAATTTAATGTGATATACAAGCTACACTGACTGATAATTTGAAAGGAGGACAGTTTTCATTAAGTGATTACTATTTTCACTGAACAATTGACAAAGCAACTAAAAGTTTAGTATTAACTAAGTTTAGTATTGACTGAGTGATGTATTACCCGAGTGAAATGTTATGTTCACTAGTTATCAATAAGAAGAAAAAATTTATAAATATGTAATCTGAGGCCAACTTTTGAATAAAGAATGTTCAAAGGTATGAGTCAAATTTTGTTACAATATCTATGACTGAAAAAACACAATGAAGATTTGATGATTGAGATTTAAGAACAATAAGGATGACCATAAATTTCTATTAAAATTCTATTTTATAAGTGACTAAATGCAATGAATCTAAGATTTCTGATTATGGTTAAGCGACAAGACCTAGAAGAATGTAGAAGTAGAGAGATTGTTATTTAGGGAGGAGTTGGAACAAGTTTTGGTTGCTACTTGAATGTTGATCAATTTGTTGGCAAAGGAAATCAAAGTGAGAACTTGTTGAAGCTAAAAGAAGAAAAGATAAGAAAAGAATCAAGGTGAATCAAGCAAAGAAAATAGGAGATCAAAGCAGAGTTAAGGAAAAGTGAAAGTAAGGATTGAATCATCTAGTAAAGAGATCATAAACAGATTGAGAAGAACAAAGATCTGAACAAGCAAGGTAGTGCTAAACATAAAAAAATCATTTGTACTATTACATTCTAATAATTGTAGCAAAAAAATATCTTAACCAAGTGTACCTAAAAAGTCTTTGAAATCCTATATGGCAACATCAATTAGTGATGTTTATAAGTCATTTACAGTAGGTCACTCTTTAGGCAGGATCAAGAAGTGATATGGTCTAGATGATCTTTTCTATTAAATCCTCTAACTAGGTCACATTAAAAATTTGTATGAAAGCTTTAACATGGTTGGCTCCAACCAAATCTCGCTTCAGAAGAGTGAAATTTTTAGGGTAGCTAGTGCCAGGTGGTTTTTCCCTTTACAGGGTTTCCACCTTAAAAATCTTGGTATCAAATGTGTGAATGTTGTTATGTTGTGAGTTGAATTTTATTTTATTTTATTTTTACTGCAACTCAGTAAATGATCAACAACAACTAGGTAGCAAAATAGTTATATTACTGATAGTTAGTAATAACAGAAATATTGATTCAACAATTTAAAGGAAAAAATAATTATAAGTGTTAATTGTCAAGTTGAATGAGATCACCAAGGGATTTTTTATGATTCTAATGAATTTTTACTGGTACTAAGGTGTTTAAAGGGACTAGAGGATAACTATACATAACTAGTTCACCCCCACCCTCTCAGTTATCTAACAATTTGATGCATTTTCTTGTCTCTTTCTCGAAGGAAAGTAAATGGATGACCAACGATGCATTATCTCGGTTAACAGAGCAGTTTAAAATCCTTATTCTTGAATTGTCACCATTATCCATGATAATGGAAGAGGGAATATCCTACCTACAAATGATATAGTTCAAGTTAAACATAGCTACTTGTTTACTTGTGGCTTGTGTGAAAGGTGCTACCTCTACCAACTTTGTGAAGTATTTAGTTATGGTGATGGTAAATTTATGTCCATTTGAGGAAGATGGGTAAATCTATCCCATTAGATCAAAGGCCCATTGTTGAAATGGCTAAAGTTTAATAAAAGATATAACTCTAAAGTTAGAGCATGCATCAAATTATCATGAAGTTGGCACTGTTCGCAAGATTTAGAAAATTTAATAGCTTTTTTTCTATTTTAGGCCAATAGTAACTCCCTCTTAGTTGTTTCTAAGCTAGTGTCATCCCACTTGAGTGTGATCCACAAATTCCTTTGTGTACATCAACTAATATGCACTTAGAATCATCATATTCTAGACACCTATGTAGGGTACCATCTTGATGTTAGAAACAATAGTCTACCAAGATAACTGAGAGGGGGGTGGGGGTGAATTAGTTATCCAATAATTATCAACTTTAAATAATTTGAACCATTCAATCAAATTAAGTAGCAACTATACTAAAATGCACATACACAATTACACCATATTTGTTAATTAGAGAAACACTTGATCAAAGGGAAAACCCTAGTGGGAATGATGCCCACAACATGATATACTAATATAAATATTTCTTGTTAGAGGATGGACCCTATTAAGAGTCTGTTACAACATTTAGTACATATGAGTCCCTATTAGAAGACTTTGAATACTTTTTAGGAGATTCCAACCCTGTTAGGAGTTGTAGAAGGCCAAAGGACCCACTATCTAAATAGCTTCTGGGGTAAGACCAGTGAACTCACTATCCAACTACTCTTTCAACTATTCCTTGGAGAATAATTATATGTATTATAACTTATTTCCTCTATCATATCAACTAGACCAATTGCTATTAGACCTTGTAGACCAGGTCACAAACCTCAGATGCAAACATCAAACTTCGAATCTCATAATAAAACCTCGGCAATGAAGTTTTCTTCACCTTCACTCTGCTCTACTTATCTTCACATTTTCTTATTTATGCTTCTTGCAATCATTCATCCATTTCATGCATGTTAAAGGAAAATTTCCTTCCTTTATACCAAATCCATAAAACAATTCCCTAAGTCAGCTATTACACCTTCTCAATTAATTATTATAGGACCCCATTAAGAACACATTACACTTAGCGATAACATTATTTTTTTTTCCCTTGTAACTTGAATAACTTTTCATACATTTTACATCATGATGAGTGAGCTTAGCTATTTCATCTCCCAAATGTCTTCTTCAAATCTTTAACTTCACCCTTTCAAAATAATAAATCTGCTAAGAGATATAACAAGTTTACCAGAACATGATTCTGTAAACTCTATTTCAAAATAGTCTTCACTGAAACTTGCAAAACTTCTTCTAGACTTAATATCTTATGCTTCTAAGGTTAGTTGAATATACTAGACACTTAGTATAATCTCCTTTTAACCTCACTTAGTGAAAATGCTCAACTAACTATTCATACCAACTTGATCTTTACTGTTATTCTTCTATCAGATACCACAGAAAACTACTATGTTGACATCAATGACAAACACAATCATGAATAAAACATATCATCATGATAATGATATAATCATGTTTCTAAAATACTCCCCCATATAAGTATCATCAGCATTCATGCTTCCTCCCCCATATAAGTATCATCAGCATTCATGCTTCCAACTATCTCCCCCTTTAGTATTGATGGCAACATAGATGAAAAATATCTAGTTCCAAAAATACCAACAGTAAAAGATTGTTAACCTTTATTTTCAAATACTCTTCCATCATTCTCCCCCATTGATATACTCCAATGTGCTCTGTATCAAATGCAATCTATCCCTTCAATGTAATCTATATCAAACTATTTTTCATATTGTAATTTCTCCCCCATTAACATCAATGTCAAAGGTTTCAGCAACTCTCAATCTCTGCAACAACTGTCTCTGACTTGCTCAAGTGTCCAAAGAAACTATTCAAAATAATATCCAACAAGAGTCTTAGATAACTCTGTCCATCATAGATACTCCCCTATACAAGAAGTATTAGCATTCAGTCTAGACAAATGATAGTGTTTTGTTACATTGGACTAATGTACTCTTGCATCATCTACTCTAGTCATGTGGGAAGGGGCATAACCCCTAGCATACCTCACAAATACTCAATAATCTCTTTGGGAAGTAGCTTGGTGAAAATATCTACAATCTTCTCTTTGGTTCTTACATATTCCAATATAATTTCATTTTCTACAACTTTCTCTCTCAATATGTGATATTTGATAGAAATGTGCTTAGTCTTAGAATGCAACACTAGATTTTTAGACATGATCATTATTCTTGTGTTATCACAATATATGACAACAGGTTCACTAAATTCTATACTTATATCATTTAGCATTAGCTTCATCCAAACAACTTGATTACAATTGTTTGTTGTTGCAATATATTTTGCTTCTAATATACTTTGTGAGGTACAATCCTTCTTCTTGCTTAACCAAGAAACCAATCTTCCTCCAAGAAAGAAGGCTCCGCTGCTGGTGCTCTTTCTATCATCCATATTGCCTATCCAATCAAAATTCGTATAAGCATATAAAGTGAAATCATTAGGTTTGTCATACCATAGTTAGAACTTTGGTGTTCCTTTAAGGTATCTAAATATCCTTTTGACTGCTACATGATGTGCTTCTTTGGGATCAACTTGAAATCTTGCAACATTACTAATTGCATTTTCTATATCCAACCTTGTGTGAGTCAGATATTGCAACCATTAAATCATAGATATGTACTTCTTCTTCTCAACCATAGGTGTCTCACACTTTGTAGATAACTTGTCTCCAATTACCATAGGTGTTCCAACTGGTTTACATGTTGACAAACCAAACCTTTTTAGTAGATCTTTCAAATATTTAGTCTAAGAAATAAAGGTTCCTTCTTTGTCCTACACAATCTATAATCCTAGGAAGTCTTTCAATTTTCCTACCATGCTCATTTCAAATTCCTTCTTCATTTCTTCTGCAAACTTGTCACTTTCATCATTCTTTCCTCCAAATATGATATCATCAACAAATATTACCAAAATCATCAATCAATCATCTATTTCTTTCCAATATGGATTATTGTTTGTCATACCTTTGCTAAATCCAAGCTTTGTTAAATGCTTGTCCAACCTTGCATACGAGGTTCTGGGTGTTTTCTTCAAGCCATACAATACTTTCTTCAATATGCATATTATGTCCTTGTCATCTGTTAAAGTAAAACCTTCAGGTCATTCTATGTATACCTCTTCTTCAAGTTCTCCATTCAAAAATGATGACTTAACATCCATTTTCTACACTTTGAATTTCTTTTGTGGTGCATAGGCTAATAATAACCTTACTCCTTCTATTCTTGCCATAGGAGCATAGGTTTTTTCATAGTCCATTCCTTCTTGCTATGAGTAACCTTTACATACCAATATTTCCTTATTTCTTACAACTTCACCTTGTTCATTCATCTTGTTCCTGAATAACCATTTTGTTTCTATCACATTCTTGTATGTCTGTCTAGGGACCAATTCCCATGTCTCATTCTTCACTATCTAATGCAATTCTTCTTTCATGGCTTGCTTCCAATAGTCATATTTACATGCTTCATCTACATTCTTTGGTTCAACTTGAGATATCAGACATAGTTCTTTATTGATTCTACTTCTTGTCATCACACCTTTATCTCTACTTCTGATGATTTGCTCTAGTGGATGATTCTTTTTCATATTCTTACTAGAAGTACGAGTTGTTATCTCAACTCTTAGCTTTGTTGAAGGTTTTGAGCTTTGTTCATGCCTTTTCTTTCCTTCATTCTGCAAATCATTGTTAGTCTCAAAGAATACTTCATCATTCCTTAGTTTAGTAACAACATTCTCATCATCAAAATTGTAATCAACTACTCTTTCTTGTATCCTAAATTTCTCATCATCTCTTACATCTGTGATTTCCACAATAGTCTTAGTTCTCAAATTATAACATCTATAGGCTTTTTCTTTCAATGAATAACCAAGAAATATACCTTCACCACTTCTAGTATCAAACCTACCAATATCATCATCTCTTTTGATGTAAAATTTACTATCAAAAATTATGAAATACTTAACTGTAGGTGAGTGATCAAACCATAGTTCTTAAAGGGTCTTGTTTTTGTCTTTCCTGACTTTCACTCTGTTCATAGTGTAGACTATTGTATTCACAACGTCTCTCCAAAACATCTTGGATACATCATTCTCAACATAGTTCTTGCTACTTTTGGTACTAACATTTTTCTTCTTTCTACAATCCCATTTTGCTCAGGAGTCATCAACTCAACTATTTCTTATGCTCTAGAATTAGATCTATGCTCATCAATATGATTCCCATTCTATAAATCATTGCTAATGATAACTTCTACATTTTCATGGTTACCCTTTTGATCAAAAATAGTTACCAAAGCTATCTCTTCTAATACTTCCTTTTTCAATTCACTCTTATCATCATAATCATTCAAGAATCTTTCTATACTTACTTTAAATTATTCATCTTCATCAGAAAGTGAACTCTTTCTAATTTTCCTTACTCTCTTAGTGTATATAGATGAAAAATGACCAAACTCATTACATTTTCAACAAGAAAAAAATTTACATACCTTCTTGTTCTCTTTTCATAACCAGGACAATACCTTCCTTGATCTCCATGTCTTCTTTGGATCTAGATTTGTCTTTTCTTGTACTTCTTTCTAGAAATTTAATGCTCAAATCTGTACACAATTTTGATCTCTCACCAAGAAGTTGCATCTTCTGGGTGTCAAAATTTCCTCCACTAGACTCGGGACTATCTTTTCTAAAATAACTCATCATTGATCTCCCAAAGTTGTTAATCCTTATCTTCAAGGACTTGAAGCTCTAATACCAATTGTTAGAAACAATAGTCCACCAAGATAATTGAGAGGGGGGGCAAATCATTTATCCAATAATTATAAACCTTAATAATGTTAACCATTCAATCAAAGTAAACAGAAACCATACTGAAATGTACATACACAATTACACCAGATTTTTTAACTAGGGAAACCCTCGATCGGAGGGAAAACCCCAATGGGAATGATGCCCACAAGATGATATACTAATATAAATATTCTTTGTTAGAGGATGGACCTTGTTATGAGTCTATTACAAAATTTAGTACATATGAGTCTCTATTAGGAGACTTTGAATCCCTGTTAGGAAATTCCAACCCTATTAAGAGTTGTAGAAGGCAAAAGGACCCACTATCCAAACATCTTCTAGGATAAGACCACTGAACTCATTGTCCAACTGATCTTTCAACTATTCCTTATAGAATAATTATACTATACTTTTTCTTTCCTTTATCTTTTCAACTATACCAATCATTATCAAACCTTATAGATCAGGTCACGAACCTTGGATCCAAATATCAAACTTTGGATCTCATAATAAAACCTTGGCAATGAAGTTTACTTCACCTTCTCTCTACTCTACTTATCTTTGCATTCTATTCTTCATGCTTCTTGCAATCATTCATCCATTCAATCATTTCTTAGCTCTGTCATCTCTAGAATGTCTTCTTCACATCTTTAACCTTGGCTTCTCATAATAACAATTTTGCTAAGAGATATATCAAGTTCTCTAGAACATGCTTTTGTAAACTCTCTGTCACAATAGTCTTTACTAAGACTTGCATAACTTCTTCTAGACTTAATATTTTATACTTCCAAGGTTAGTTTCATATACTAGACACTTAGTATAATCTCCCTTTAACCTCTCTTAGTGAAAATTCTCAACTAACTATTTGAACCAACTTGATCTTTACCATTTTTTTTTTGTCAGATACCATAGAAATTTGCTATGTTCACATAAATGACAAAAAAAGTCATGAATGTAACATATCATCATGATAATGATCTAATTATATTTTTACAATACTCACCCATAGAAGTATTATCAGCATTCATGCTTCCAACACTTGATGTAGGAGCATCCTGGGTGTAGGAGCAATCTTGCATCACCCAAAAATATTTTTTTCAGTCTTTTCTATTTTAATAAGGACCACTATACAAGGGATTTCTATTTCTAGAAACTTTCTATTTTTAGTAATTTTTTCATAATAGCTTGGAATGTTCTCATTTTCTAAATGAAGGTTCATTTTAGAATTATAAGCCTACCATGAAAATCTCATTGCTCTAGCTTAAGTATCAGATAAATTGTTGATTTTCAGTGGAAAAATTTGTAAAAAAAATCTTCAAGCTCACTGTTGGAGGCCATGGAGTGCCTAAATAAGGTCTAAAAACTTGGTAGAAGGGCACTTGCATAGTTTTGAGCCTGCAGATCAAGAGTTGGTGTTTCTAAAAAGTGGTTATAATAGCCAATCATAGCAACAATCTGAGAGTTATGGCCTTCCAAATATGAACTACTTGAAATTTCTAAAATAATTATCAAATATGTATTTGGATGACTCTATATATATATTTTAGGTCTATCAGCCCTAAGTATTAAGTTTGAGCTTTTAGAACCTTCCTGGGCAACATAAAATTGCCTATTTAAGAAAGGCCCAAACATTGTCTAGAACTCTCAGTGGTAGTATGCAGCTTAGTCTTGTAGATTACTATAATGAAGGAGCCCATGTGGGATAGCATATTGTACTTGTGAATTCTATAATTCTACATTTAAATTTCAAATAAGAAGTCCTTACTTTGTTCTAACATTTGTCATTTCTTTGTTTCTGTTATATGCTTATGGAATTAAGGGGAGCACCCTTCATCAAGTGGTATTAGAGCTAGAGATCTTGAGTGTGTGAATAGGTCATTGACTATTAGGTAGTTCAAATCAAGACCATGGTTTGGTCTAAGCATGTAGACAGATCATCAATTGTGAGGCAGTTTGCATTAGGGTTTTAGCATAAGCAAAAAAATGCCTCCATAGTGAAATAGTTGTAGGTGTTACACCTAAGGGTTCTAGAGCCCTTCAAAGACAATGTAAGTATTGGAAGAACAAATGCATAGAGAAATAAATCTTCTAGTAAGAGATGAAAGTGAGGATGAGGATGAGGATGAAGTAGAAGAAAATTTCAAAACAGAGGCAGTTCTTAACCTAGAGGAAGAAGGGTTTTTTAGGGCCATCTCCAAGATTGGAAAAAGACCTAAGTTTGAGGTTCCCACATTTTTGGGAAATCTTAACACAAAGGAGCTGATTTATTAGATCAATGAACTAGAGGAGTAAAAGTTTGAAGATATTAATAATCCTGATAAGGTCAAGTTTGTACGGGTGAAACTGAAGGGACATGTAATGATCTAGTGGCAGGAGGTTCAGTTGGACCAAAATAGAAAGGGAAAGGAAAAAATCACTACATGGGATCGGATGATAGCTAAACTAAAGAAAAAATTCATTTGTGTGGATTATGAGCTTGATCTATTGAAGAAAATGAAAGGGTTAAAGCAAGCAAGAAAATCTGTTCAAGAGTATACCGAAGAGTTCTACCAAGTTCTCATTATAATCGGCCATGCAGAAGCTGATAAGGACAAAGTGACCTATTATCTTAATGGATTAAGGCCAAGTATTCAAGATGAACTAAGTTTGGTTTGAATGAATAGTATTGAAGAGGCATACTAGTTTTCCCTATGAGTTGAGGAAAATTTGAGCAAGAAGTTTGGCAACAAGAATAGTAGAAGAGATCGTGGTAGAAGATCTGGTGAACGATCTTATGGAGGTTGTAATGATGATCAGAAGAACAAGGATGAGGCTAGGAGTAGTACTTAGAACCAGAGGGGCAATAATTCCAATCATTTCCATTATCAGAATAATAGAAATCAGAGAGGAAGAGGCAAAGGACAAGGATCTGGAACAGGAGGCTTCTGTGGGAAATGTTTTCACTACAAAGAAGAAAGGCATAGAGCATTTGAATGTTCCCAATGCCAAGTAAGGATAGATCAAACAATAGAGGGCTAGGATAAAGTTTCATATGTTGATGAATATTTTAGACCCTCGCATTCTGAAGATGTAGAAAGAGGAGAAGTCTTACTTAATAGAAGAGTCCTATTGAGTGGTGAGAATGAACCTGATCAAAGAAGGAGCTTGTTTCACACAAGGTGTAGATGTGAAGATAAGTGTTGTGATGTGATGACTAATGGTAGAAGTACTAGTAATCTAGTGTCAAAAATGATGGTCACCAAGTTGAAGCTAGAGAGATAGAAACACACACATACATATTATATCTCTTGGGTACAAGATGACCACAAGGTCATGGTCAATGAGCAGTGATCAATGAAGTTCAATATTGGAAGCTACCAGGATGAGGTGCTATGTGATATCATACCCATGGACATATATCATATATTTTTGGGTAGGACATGGTAGCTTGGAAGGTATGTTGTACATTATGGGCAAGCAAATACCTACACTCTAACCAAGATGGAGTGAAGCATAAGTTGAAGTCATTGAAGGAGAAAGAAGAAAAGGTATGTAGTGCTGCTAGAATATGTTTTTTTGATGGAAAGGAGTTTATCAAAGATATAAAGCATGAATATTTATAATTCCAAAAAGAATAAGTAGAGGTACTTGTAGAATTTTCATATATGTTGGAAGAATTTTCTAATATTATATCAGATAATGTGCATAATGGATTATCCTCAATGAGGAAGATCAATCACCAGATGGATTTAGTTTTAGGAGCTATTTTTCCAAACAAGGCAGTGCACAAAATGACACCAATAGAAAGTAAAGTGTTGAAAGTTGTTGCAGAAGGGGTTGATTTGAGAGATTTTAATTCCATGTGTTGTAATAGTTGTATTAGCACCAAAGAAGAATGGAGAATGGAGGATGTGCACAAATTCTCATGCTATCAACAAGATCGCAATAAGTATAGATTTTCATTGCCAAGGATGGATGATATTATCGACTATTTGAGTGGGGTTGAGTATTTCACAAAGATAGATCTGAAGAGTGGGTACCATCATATTTGTATCAAAGAAGGTGATGAGTGGAAGATTTCTTAGTCATGCCTTTTGGATTAACCAATGCATGGAGCACTTTCATGAGGCTCATGAATGAGGTACTAAAGGATTTTCTGGGTAAGTTTGTCATTGTTTACCTAGATGATATTTTGATCTTTAGTAAGACATTAGAGGAGCACTTGATCCATATTTAAAAGGTGTTTGATAAGTTGACGGGAAGATTAGTTTTCGATAAACCTAAAGAAGTGTATTTTTGTAAAGAAGGAGTTGGCATACCAAGGATTTTTAGTCTCAATCAAAGCTCAAAAAATGGACCTAGAGAAAGTGAAGGTTATCCTTGAATGGCCTACTCCAAGGAGTGTGACAGAAGTAAGATCTTTTTATTGACTAGCTAGTTTTTATAGAAATTTCATAAGAAGTTTTAGTAGTATTTGTGGACCCTTGACTAAAACAATGAGAAGGGATAGGAAATAATTTAAGTGGACTATAGGAGTAGATAAGATTTTTAATCTATTGAAATAGAAGGTTACTAAGCAACCTATTTTAGTACTTCCTAATTTTAACAAGGTGTTTCAAGTAGACTGTGATGCTAGTGGTACTACAATACGAGCTATTTTGAGCCAAGAAGGTAGACTTGTCACTTATTTCAGTGAGAAATTGAATTATGCAAAAAGAAAATATTCTATTTATGATTAGGAATTTTATACTATAGTTCAAGAATTGAAGAAGTAGAGACACTATCTTCTTCCTAAGGAGTTTGTTTTGTATATTGATCATCAAGCGTTGCAATATTTGAATAGTCAAGGAAAATTAAACCAATGGCATTTGAAGTGGATTGAGTTTTTGTAGAGTTATACATTTGTTTTGAAACACATGAGTGGGAAGTCTAACATAGTTGCAGATGCTCTTAGTAGAAGACAACTTTTGGTAACAAAAATGTGGATAGAGGTGGTTGGGTTCAAGAAACTCAGTACTTTGTATCCAGATGATCTTGATTTTGGTGAAGCGTGGAAGGCTTGTACAAAACATGTTACACTTGATAGGACAAAGTCATTGGATTTCATGATCCAGGATAGTATGTTGTTCAAAGGAAGCCATTTGTGCATTCCCAAAAGTTCAATGAGAGAGAATCTCATCAAGGAGAAGCATAGTGGAGGTTTTGTTGGACATTTTGGTAGAAATAAAATGATAGCTTTGGTTGCTAAGAATTATTACTGGCTATAGTAGCAGCAAGATATGAAGAATTTTGTACAAAGTTGCAGATTATGTCAAATGGCAAAAGGAGTAAAGCAGAATACAAGGTTGTATCAACCATTACCTATACCAAAGAAGTCGTGGGAGGATGTCAGCATGGATTTTGTTCTTGGATTACTAAGGATACAGTGCAAGAATGATTCTATTTTTCTAGTGGTTGACAGGTTTTCAAAGATGACACATTTTATTTTCTTGCAAGACTAGTGATATTGTTCATGTGGTAGAGTTGTTTTTCAAAGAAGTGGTGAGACTACATGGTTTTCCAAAGAGTGTAGTTTCATATCGAGATACCAAATTTTTTAGGTATTTCTGGCATACATTGTGGAAGAAGTTGATGACAGATTTGAAGTTCAGTTCATCACATCATCCATAAACTAATGGATAGATAGAAGTTGTGAATCACAATTTGGGAGTATTTTGGCAGCTAGTTTAGCTATAAAGGAGATTAGGGAGATAATGGACAATCATTTTGGAAAAATTACAAGGAAAAAAACTTATGAGGAATACCTAGTCAAATGGAAAGGGGGGCCAATAGAGGATTCATCATGCCTAGCAAGGGAAGAGGTTAATCATCTTGGTTTTTCTTTGAACACCTGAGATGTGATGGAGTCACTTCTCAAATTACCCCAGGTGTTGTTGGATACAATTGATTAATTTTGTGTTGTGTTTGATGTTACACAAATGTCATATCATTATCAGTCAGTATATGCCAAGCTCACTCAGGTAGTGAAGATAGTTCTTAGTGTCTACTGAGAATTCATGTGTTTGCCTAGTTTAGAAGGTAGTGTTTACTGAGTTCACTTAGGCATCAACGAAAAGTTTCAGAAAGCAAGTGTTAACCAAGCTCAGATAGGTAATGAAGGGAAGTTGGATGGAACTAGTGCTAATCGAGCTCACTCAGTTGCTAAAGGATTTTTCCAAGTTTGCATCGTTAATCAAGTTTCTATTGGTTGACTAAGGAAAACATTTCTAAGTCAATGTCTACTGAGCTAGGTCAGCTAATGAAGGATTTTCTTATTTTGTTGTATTAAAATTAATTGATTTATCTATTGATTCCAACCAACTAAGGCGATGAATATTTTTAATTCTAAGTTGTATTTGAGCCAACTTGACAAAGTGGAAGATATAAGTATAAGGTAAAGTTGTTATTTCAAAGTGTGTGAATGGATGGCATGAAGATATTATTGAAGATCTAATGATAAGAAGAGGAAGTAAATTTGAAGGATAAGCAAAATATCCTTGTGGAGTAGTAAAGCCTTATTCTATTAGGAAGGATCAAGTACAAGCCAAAATAGAGATCTATAATTAGAAAATTAGTTGCATTTAATCAAGTCATCTCATTGTTACTCTCTAATCATTGTAGTAGTGATCTAAATCTCTTAATAGAGTTGGCTTAACAGTCATTAATCCTCTAACAAGGTGGCAGTTCTATTGAATTGTCTCAAGACCTCTAACTAGGTAACTCCTAACAAGGTGATTAAATCCTCTAACAAGGTCACACCTAACAGTGTGTTTTGTAACCTTTAACAGGGTTGGCTCCTAATAGGGCTCACTTTAGAAGAGTTAAAAATAGTAACTAGTTGCAATTGGTGGTTTTTCCCAAATTGGGTTCATCCTCCTATTCGAGTGTATTGCATCTCATATCATATTAGAGTTCTATTGATATAGCAAATTACTATTTCTTTCTTGTGTTCATCCTCCTATTCGAGGAGTTCTCCTAGTGACATGAAAATTGCTGATATGTACAAGATTAGTAGCTTCCCTTAGATAGGAGGCATTAGAATAGGTGGATTTTCAAGATATTTATTCAATTGATTTTTAATCTATTCGCAGTCATCATTCCACTTACAAGTAACACCTTTGTGTAGATTTTTAGTAAATAGATGTGCTTTACCCACCAGTTGTGATAAAAACCTTTTGATTGATTGTAGCCTTCCTTGAAATACTCTCAATTGACTGATATTTTGAGGTGGTTGCATGTCCATTATAGATTTTAACTTTATAGGATATACCTTAATTTCTTTTGTTGATACAGTGCAGCCCAATAGTTTTCAAGATGTAATCCCGAATGCACACTTACTTGGATTGAGCCTTAGCTTGAATTTTTCTATTCAATCTAAGATTGGACTCAAATCTACCAAATGTGTCTTTCTTTCAATAGATTTATCTAGGGTGTCATTCATATAGTCCTCAATGGTCTTGTGCATCATATCATGAAATATAGTCAACATGACATGTTGATATTTTTTTCCTACATTTTTAATACCAATGGGCATGACATTCTAACATAATATCCCCCAAGCATAAGTGAAAGTCATCTTGCACACTTTTCCTTGAAATTTTATGCAAAAAGAATAGTTTTCCATTTCTTCTACACTCACATTTGCTTTATGCATGATGCCTTATTTCTATGAGATGTTCTCTAGAAGTCTAATTGTCTTGTTTTCTTTATCTCCCTATACATTGATATTGTTTTATGGAGCATTTTCATCTATATGTATGCTATTCATCGCTATATGCATTTTTATTTTCTTTTGCTTAGTAATGCTTAATTAATATCATTATCTTAATACTTCCTATATTATGATCTTCTATAGATTATTCTTTACTCCTTAGTTCTAAGCATTCTTATATTGTTTAGAATCAAGTGTTCACTTTATAATATGCTAATATATTATTCTTATTGGATATTACATGTTTTCATTTTACGAGTGGCAATCAGTTTTTTCCTATGACTCATCCTTCTGTTCTTCAAGACTTGGTTATATAGTCTATTATCGATCTCCTTTCTTGTCTTTGCATGTGTGATATTATTATTTTATTTATGAAGAATTGTATATGTTCTATGGATTCTCTTTTTTGTAAGAGGTGCATGTCCTAAATCATCACCTCTTTTTTATCAAGTAAAGCTATTGTCCATTATATCCACTTTCCCTTTCTTGGAGATTGTTATTCTTCATCCAAGAATCCCTATTCCTTCTATATTGGGGTCTGAATAGGTGTTATCTTGTTCTTCTTTCCTTCAACTTGGAGATATTATCTTAATTAATAGCTCCTCCTAGGTGGATGTCTTGTTATTAATATTTCTCCCCTTTCAAGATGCTCTTTCCTTAAATCTCTTCCACAATTGTCTATATTCTTAGATTGTAGGAGTCACGACTCCTTATTGGGAATATAGTCCATATTTTTGTTAAAAGGGTATCTCCTTTTTGTGTAAGTAGGTATCCTCTTTCTCTAACTTCTCAAGCTCATTCAATATAGGCATGATAAGGAGGGGGAATATATATGCCCTTCTTATACATAATTTTTGCTTGCATGGAGTAGAAAATAAAAATTTTGAGCATGGATTGGAGTACTTTAGCCTTAGATGTCAACTATTCTTTCTAATTCATTCTCAACTCCATGTATTGTTACTCTCATTGACACACACAAACACATATGCTAAATCTCATGATGGGTAACGCATGAAAACTTACTAAATCTCATTCATGGGTGATGCATCTAGATACATATATGCTAAATCTTATATTTGGGTGATGCATTACAACTTACCAAGTCCCAATATAGGTAACATATTCAAACATAACATGCTAACTCTAATACACAGGTAATGTATCTTTTACCTAGGATCATGCTAGGTGATACAATAGATGTTGATCTATGGATGGAACTTTGGTGGATTGACTAGTAGGTTACCACCCTATTAGACTATTTCAGCCTCATCTTTTGTAGCAACACTCTTGATGATTCACAATGAGGTGCGCACTCTACTAGGTGAGGTAATCACTTTCTCTATTTTTCTTTTATCTATTTTTCTTTCATGTTAGTAGAGATATATATAGAAGCAATTTTTATTAATAATATTGCTATGAGATTTCTTATGTCATCACTTATGCTCTTGTAATGGCTATCTGAATATGATATTAGTGAGAGAGATGTTTCTTTAGCTGATATTTTTCTCACTAGTTGATTTGGGCTTGTTTAGTACTAGCCTCTTCATTATGTCTTTTTCTTTGCTTTTCTTTTCTTTTTCTTTTTTTTTTCCTTTGCATCATCATTCATGTATGTGGAGTTAAGACCCTTGGTCTTGGGGGTTTGTTCTCTTTGATTGAATGATGTCCTATCTTGTTGAGATTTGCCAGACTCTTCTTATTCTATCTACTTTACCGCAATGGGTTGATCCACCCTTTCACTAAAGTGGGGGCTAAATGTACCATCTTAAATTGGAAGAACTCAAATTTAGTCAATTTAAGACCTATTTAATGAGAGATAATCAATCTCCTTCTCTCTTCCATCTCTTCTTCCATTTTTTTCCTTTTCTCCTAGATGAAATTTGGGTAAAACTTGATAGACCCTCTTTAAAGCTCTTATTTCATGGTGTTAAGCTCAAGGTAGGATCTATTTCCCCTAGGTTCTCCCTTGCCTTCATTTAATCCACTTGGAATACACTCCTTGCAACAAAATTATATTTCCTCGTAATCTAGACTTAATTTTTGCATCCCGAGACTTGTTTTGGAGCCCCAAGACAACCTTGAGGATTTGTCCACCTAATCATTAGAAGCGTAGTGTTCCCTTGACAAACCAAGGGCATAATGCACCCCTAATAGGCAAATTAGGGGTGTAATGCACCCCTAATGAATCCCCATTTTGGATCCTTTCTTTGGGTCTTATATTTTGGGTTATTCAGGTGTAATCTTCTAGCTTGGTTAGCCTACGAGAGTTAGTTAATTTTGAGCTCTATATAAACCCTTCCATTTGCTCTATTTTTTTATATCCATTCATGAATTAAAAAGCTCAAGTGTTCAAGCATCTAATCTCTCAAGATCTCAAGATCTTCTTCAATCATTCAAGGCATTCAAGCTATCCTCCATTGAAGATCAATGATGCAAGGAAGGATAGGAAAAACTAGGGCCAATTGCACACCTAGCTCTCTGAACCACCCTACAAAAGTTAACATAATGGAAGCAAACACAAAGAATAGTAACCAAAGGAGAAAGAAAAGTTAAATACTTTATTAATTCTTCAAATATTCAATATACATGTCTAGCTATAAGGCCTTCTGAGTTATGGCCAAATACAAATACATTCATATACAATGATCCAGTAGCAAATCTGTACTTTCTAATTCTGCTCTCAAATCCTCCCTTAAAACTCTTAACTCCCAAGCTCCTAGCCTAAACACTCTATATATACTAGCCCAAATGGCTTACAGATCATTCTAAAACATGGAGAAGCCACAAGTTAGCTCTTAACAAATATTAAATGAAAATAAACCTAACATTAAATACATAAGTCATCCGGCATCAGCAATTAACTATCCTAAAATTGATGTCCAAGAAAAATTGTGATATCTCTTAGCTCCAATTGAGCTAGAACATATACTTTGAACTATGGGTAGATATCTAGATCCTCTACAACCCCTTAAGTAAAAAAATTTTGATTCTTCACAATAAAATGTGCATCCATTCTGAAAGTCAAGCCAAAAAACTGTCACATAGAACTGTTAGAAATTGATGTTCTAGGAGAATTTCCATATCTCCCAACTCATAAGGACTTAGAACTTATGCCTTGGATAATAGATATTAATCTAAGCCCTCTTCAATAATTGAAGTTTTTAGACTCTCATTCATTATGTAAAATTAGTTACATGATCTACAAGAGGCACCTAGAAACCAGAAAATGCAATTTTAGCATAACATAGTTTCAGCAGCAAGATAAGAACTGAAAACATGCAGGATAGTAGTGCAACCCAGGATGCTCCTACATAAAACAACCAAGGTTGGAACAAATTATTCTCCTAAATCATTTATATTTCACAACTTGACTTAAATCCAACTTAGATTGACAAATCCATGAAGCATCTTCCATAGGTATGTTCTTCCACTACACTAGATATTCATAGTAATCTTTTCCTCTTGTGCTCTTACCAATTCTCTGATCCAATATTTGTTCAACTTCTTCAATCTACTTCTTAGGATAGTCCTTTGATATAATAATTTCATCATCTAACTCATGATACTTGTATAAATCAGCAACATTAAATATAGGAGATATATCCATGTCATCAGGTAACTCAATTTCATAAGTGTTTACACTGTCAAACTTCATCAAGATCTTACAAGGTCCAAACTTCTTCATCTTCAACTTACTATATGTTTCAATAGTAAATATTATTTTCTTCAAATGAACCATCACCTCATCACTGACTTGAAAATCATGATGTCTTCTAGACTTATCAGCATTATCCTTATACTTTTGATTACTTTGTTCCAACTTCAACTTTACCTCCTTATGCAAAGATTTCATGAAATCAGCAAATGCTTCCCCTATAGCACTTCTCTTGTCTTCACCAACAACATCCATCAAATTTGATATTCCTCTAGGTTGCATTCTAGTAATAATCTCAAAATTTGTCTTCCCAGTACTCCTATTCAGAGAATTATTATATGCAAATTCAGCTTATGTCAATACCATCTCCCAATTACTTGGCTTATTCCCAACTAAACATCTCAGAAAATTACCCAAGCTTCTATTCACAACCTCTATTTGTCCATCTATTTGTGGATGGAATGTAGAACTAAACTTCAACTCAACATTCATCTTCTTCCACAAAGTATTTCAAAAATAACCAAAAAACTTACTATCACTATCAGAAATAATACTTCTTGGTAATCCATGCAATCTCACAATCTCTTTGAAGAAAACTTCAGCAACATTCTCAACATCTAATGTCTTCTTATATGGTATGAAATGAGCCATCTTAGAAAATCTATCCACTACAAAAAATATGGAATCATATCCTTTCACTATCTTAGGTAATCCAAGAACAAAATCCATATTGATGTCACTCCAAGGTTTTTCAAGAACAGTAATAGGTGTATACAAACTAGTATTTTGAGTCACTCCTTTTGCAACTTGACAAACTCCATAGCTCTTTACAAATTTCTAAACATCCTTATACATTTGTGGCCAATAATACTTCTCTTTTATCAATTCCAAAATGTCCAGCAAATCTACCCATATGATTTTCCTTAATTAGATTCAACCTCATAGAAGTTCTAGGAATACACAACTGAATACCCTTGAACAACATTCCTTCTTGAATGAAATACTCATCATACTTACATGATTTGTTAGATTTGGTGATCTGCACTCTCTCCACGCCTTAGAAAAATCAAGATCGGCATAATACAACTCTTTCATTTCATCAAAAACAAGAACTTCAACCTTCATTTCAGTCAACAAAGAACATCTTCTACTCAATGCATTAGCAACTCTATTAGTAACTCCACTCTTGTGCTTAATTACAAATGTAAATTTTTACAATTACTCCACCCACTTCATATGTCTCTGATTCAATTTATGTTGACTTCCCAAATATTGTAAAGCTTTATGATTAGTATACAACACAAACTCCTTAGGAATCAAATAATGTCTCCACTTCTTCGATGCTTGAACAATAGCGTAAAATTCTTGATCATACATAGAATATTTTCTTTTAACATCATTCAACTTTTCACTAAAGAAATCAATAGGTTTACCTTCTTGACTTAATACAACTCCTATTGCATTACCACTTGCATCACATTCAACTTGAAATACTTTATTGAAATCAGGAAAAGCCAATATAGGTAATTTAGCAACCTTTTGTTTCAAATCTCAAAACTCTTATCAGCTCCATGTGTCCACTTGAATTCCTTTTTATCTCCCCTCATTGTCTCAGTCATAGCATTACAAACAACACTAAAATTCTTTATAAACTTTCCATAAAAACTAGCCAAACAATGAAATTATCTTACCTCACCCACATTCTTAGGTGTAGGCCATTCCAAAATTGCTTTAACCTTCTTAGGATTCATCTTCAATTGATCAACTGAAATCCAAAATTCCAAATACACAATCTCCTCTTGCATAAAAGAATACTTTTTTAGATTAATCAACAACTTTTTCTCTTTCAACCTATCCAATACTTGTCTAATATGCTTAAGATGTTCTTCCTTAGTCCTACTGAATATTAGAATTTTATCCAAATAAACAATCACAAACTTACCCAAAAATCTTTTTAGAACTTCATTCATCAACCTCATGAAAGTACTAGGTGCATTGGTCAAACCAAAAGGCATAACCCACCATTCATACAAACCATCTTTTGTCTTGAAAGCAGTCTTCCATTCATCACCTTCTTTAATTATGATCGGATGATACTCACTCTTCAAATCAATCTTGGTAACATACTTTGTTCCACTCAAATAATCCATTATGTCATCCATCCTCGGCATAGGAAACTTGTATTTCAATGTGATTTTGTTAATAGCTCTAGAATCAGTACACATTCTCCATTCTCCATTCCTTTTCGGTAAACTTTTATTGCAGTACAACTGACTTCATCTAGACTTTCAATCAAAGGCAGCAATGTTTTTTTCTTCCCATTTACCCAAAGAGTACATTGATTCAATCTTCCATCATACACAGCATATCTATCATATTTCCAAGGTCTACCCAACAAAATATGACAACAATCCATAGGCATAATATCACATAAAAATTTATCAAAGTAATGTCCAATTTTGAACTTCACAAGGCATTTCTCACTTACCAATATCTTATGCTCATCTTTGATCTGTGAAACATGATAAGGTTTGGGATGTTTCAGCCTCTACAATTGCAACTTTTTAACTAGCTCTTCTGATGCCAAATTTGTTGAACTTCCACTATCAATGAGCACCTTGCAACATTTTCCAGCCATCTTACATCTGGTCTTGAAAAGACTTATTCTAAGGATAGGCTCCTCATCACTTCCCTTATTACATAAGGTTCTTCTCACCATTAGATTTTCTCTAGCCTCAGGTCCACTAGGTGAACTCTCAATGTCTCCTTGAATCACAACATTTCTATTATTTTGGCCACTTTTAGAAGATCTTACTAGTACATTTGACCCCATTTTAAGACCAAAATTTTTGACCATCTATTAAAATGGGGTCAAATTGGTCGGAATAGGCAAGGAAAAATATCTTTTTTTTTTAATCCATGCCCGTGTTGGTCAAAATTTTGACCAATACGGGCTTAAACATATTTAAAAAGAAACATTTCCGGCTTTATGTCTTTCATGTGGGTTCATTTCCATTTGCATAGGTTCATTTGGGTTTTCTATAAATTTCTCATAGTTTTTGCAGAGGGTAGGGTTGGTGTTAAAAGTGGATCTAGACCCTACTATAGCGAAGGGATGTTGGTTGTACTAGGTCATCAACTAGTGAAACCCCATTATTGCTAGTGGGTAGTTATCAAATCCTTGATTTAAAATGGATACCAAAATCTCTATTAAAATTGTCATCTACTTGGATGGATCCCTAAAAACTAGTTAGAGGTAAAGGATCTTTATTTACTTTCTATGTCTAGTTTTCGATATGGAGGATTAGATTTTAATGGTTTTAAATTTTTATTGGTAGCACATATCTCCTGGGTAATTAATCTATGTTCATTTTGAATATTACAAGTGACTTTTGGCAGTCAACAGTACTATTTCCATCTCTCAATATTTCCCCCCTAGTGGTAGCATTTTTTATGAATAGAGCAATCTCTGTGGGTTGAAGATAGTGCACCAGTGAGCAACTCCATCTTTTGAACCTACCACAAGCTATGTTGTAACATCCTCCATTGATTCGACAAGTGTTGAATAATTTTTGGAATGTCAACAACATCTAAATCTGATGTGTGGTAATCCTAAGACCATCTCTTTTGTTGAATGAAAAATTTATGATTAGGAACTAATGCCAAATATCTATTTTGTTGGGCTTAGTTGCATCACAATCTCTTTCCAAAGAGGCAAAGTGAACCATAAGATCCATTATGATCGTGACTGGGTAAGTGTGAAGTTTCTGGCACTTGGGGATGACAATAAAACCAAATTAAAAAAGACCAATGAATATGCTAAGTGTCTCCAAGACTAGAATTGTTACTAAGAGTTGTAGACATTTCAAGGGTTCAACTTCTATCTAACATCACTTATAGATCATATATTTCAATTTTTACTTGGGGCTTTCTAATTTTCTGAAAGCAATTGGTTTAATATAATTTGAAAGTATTTTGTTTCATAAGCCTTTTCCAATTAAAGAGCTATATCATTGTTGTTAAAAGTAAACAACATTAAAGGATAGAAGAGGAGTGAAGTGTATAGTGTAATATTTAGTACTATCATATTGGTACTTTGTCTGCAAGGATTTGACATTGATAGATTCATGAAGTGTACTATTATATTTTTTTTTTTTTTTGTAAGGATATGATAATGATAAATTCCTAAGCCTTATATGTGAATGAGATATTTTCTTTAGTCCCAAGATAGTTTCTTTCTTCAAAAAGATCTTGAGTGGCTTTTATTTAACTTCTTATTCAGTTAATTTTGATAGATTAGTCTTTATATTCTTGAACTTTGTTATCCCTTTTTTCAAATGAAGTGTTAACTTTTAAAGGGCCTTGGACTTTTCCATTGGAAATTTAGAGTTTTCTAAATGTTGATGTCCTATTTTTTTTCTCAATGTGTCTCTATGTTCATGTTCTTGATTATGATCAATCATTTGTATGCATGGAAAGAAGACTATCAACTGGCATAGGGACTATACCTCTCTCTGTATTTTGTAAAAATTTTGTTTTTGCATGACTTTTACATGTCCTACCTTTTCTTCATGTATTATGCTACAAAATTGGAATTGGATTTTTGTCTCCTTGTGCAAAATAAAGTGTTCATGTTATTTATTGTTCCTTTATATATCTAATGATATGGTGCAAAGTTTATTTTGTAATTTATGTTGTTTCTAATTTTATATTTTTGCAAACTAAATGAGAAATAAATGTGACTATTTTCTTACAAATTATTCATATGTTTGAATCAGACTAGGATAAGATATCTGACTTTGAAATGAAGTTAATGGATATTGACACTGAACATTTGGGTATTCTTGAGTTAGAGTATCAATCCATTGTGAGGATGCCATCACAAGAGTTTTCTCATATCTGCAAAGACTTGAGCACCATTGGTGACACAAGTATGATGTTGGGCCTATTTTGTATATTAAGCGAGATAGGAAAGGAATTTTACTTTGTTCAAATAATTTGTATCTATTTCAAGGTTCTAGGTTTTTGTACTTCACTATTCTCATCTGCATTCTTGTAGAATTTGTCAAAAATACTAGTTAAAATTGTCTTACCAAATTGTTCCTTTTATTGTTATGTTTGCAGTATGACAGTTTTATTTAATAAGTGTGATTGCCTATGTGTTTGGGGAAGTACTGTAGAAATAGAAGCAATTTTGTGATTTTAAGCATTTATAGCTCATTTTACTTATCCCAGTTACCCTTTCTTTAATTCTTTTTTTTTTACCTCTATTCGATTGCTTCTTTGTTTGCAAAGGAACTAAAATGTTGATTGTTTTGATTATGCTAGTATCTAAAATGAAATGTCTCATAGAGCAACACTTTGTTGGGGGCTATACTTGTACAAGTTTTGTGTGTTAGTTTGGGATATCATATTGTGCACTGAATGAATCTAGTTTTTTATTTGTTTTATGATAGTGAAATTTTTATTTGAATTGGTACCAAGATTCGCAAGAGGGAAGGAACATTAATGTTGTACGGTTATAAAACCTTGATCATGCATTTCCCTATTGTTGATGTGGGAGTTTTTGAAGTTTTGGACACAAAAAAATGGGCTTTTTATGTGACTTTTATATTTTAAAATTTGCAGAGGTACTAATACATTGTTATTATTTTTCATCCAGTATTTATTTATGTGACCAAGGAAGGGGTGAAGTTCTCTACCAAGGGTGATATTGGAAGTGAAAATATTTTTTGTAGGCAAAATACCTTAGTTGACAAGGTAACCACTTTCTAACTTTCCCACTTGCACACAAAATTGAATGGCTTCAATTGATGACATTTTATAATTCTTGATGTATAAGCAATATATAATATATTTTAATTTATTTCCAAATCTACTTTAGGTAAAAAGCAAATGATGCTCAGTTTTGAAATTTGAGGGTCTTGAGTGCACAATTTCTGTTTCAACCTATTCTACAATATGGCACTAGTTTTTAATCTTCTAATCTTGTGTTTACTTTTGTATGCAACCATTAATATCTTCTTGTTTTAACTTGACAACTACTCAGTTTTTGTGTTTGAAAATTTGACATACATTTTCAATTAGTTAGTAAAACGAATCAAAAATTTATTAGTTGTATTGCCAGTCTATATCTCATAGAGCTTACTACCTGAATGTATTGGATTTATTGAAAAGATCTTCTAGAGTCTAAATAGGTTTACTACATGCATGGAAATCTAAAACTACAACTATTCAGGGAATAAATTAAACAACTCAATCATGTCAGAAAGGTGAAAAGTTGCAATATATGGAGTAATTTGCATCTTTCTAATATCTTTAATATCAAAACTTTGAAGCCAAATAGATAAGTTATCAAGGTGGATATACAAATGGATATGGTACTTTTGAAGACTTCGGGACATAGATGTACTCTAAAAAGTGTATTTTTTTGGTGTGTTGCTTTCTTTGTCCACATGCCTCAATTTTAAATGTAACTGAATATGGTATGCAACCTAAAATTGCAAGTTGCTCAGTGTCTCTCCTAAGTATCAAGGTTTTAATGTGAGAAATGAAATCTTCTCTATTTGAATATCAATAGTAGCTTGGTTCATTGGTCCTCTTTTGTGTGAACATCACCAGGATGAATCTGGAAACTTAAAACTTAAATCAAGGACCAATACTCAACTTTTTTGCAAAAAGAATCAAGAAGTGAACCATTTGAATATGCTCTTACATATCTTAATTTATGCAAGAAACAGGAGTTGTTGGAGAATGTTTATGGTGTCGAACCTCAGAGCTTTTCCTCAAGTGATCATTCTAAGATAGGGTGGTGGAAACAATGAATAGATTAGCCAATAAATCAGTGACTTGTTCTGTAATTGGACCTCTAAATTGTGCATTATCATTCTTCAATTATTTAGATATTGGAAACTTTACTAGTATCTTCCAATCTATGATTATTAAGTGGACCAAACTTTTGGTTAACTTTATTGAAGGCAGTTTGCCATGATTTAATTTCTTTTCTATTACCTCATGGAATTTGTTTATTATTCATGAGTTCCTAATTCTAGACCTTTAATTAGCTTATTAATAACCTATGTTATTTAGAAAATTAAAACTTGACTAATAATTACTAGTCCATGATCTTAAGGTGGACCATTCCATTAGGTAATTAGTTTGAAGGAAATTTTCTATAATCTAATTTCTTTGTTATTACATCCTAGAATTTGTTAATTATTCACCTTTAACCCATCATACTCTCTTACCTATATGTAATTAGATGATCAATCTTAACTACTATTCCAAGTCTTGTGAAAGCCTTGTAGTAAGTTAGTCATACTTTTCCCAAACTTGAAGCATTTTCAGAAGCATTTTGATGTTCCTTGAATATCATCTCAATGTCCTTCCTCAATTTTTTGTTATCTTCCTCAATCCAAGAAGATTCGCTAATGGTTGACACATTATTTGGGTATAGATTTTTATGTTGATGTTGTCTTTCAATTGACACAAAACTTCTAAGCTGATTCCTTGCTTGATTTTCGTGATCTAAAGCCATGTCAACATTTACACTTTTTGTTGAAAATGATGATTCATTTCCAATAACTATATCATGCTCTATCTTTGATTTATTCTTGATGCTTTTAAGACTCTTCTCTAAGATAGGGTTATCTTCTCCTTCTATTTCTTCAGTCTCATTTAAAAAGTATGAATTCTCCATCACACTAACATCTTCTTCCTCCATAATTGAATTATTTGTATTTAGGTTCTGGTCAAGTTGATCAGCAGTAGCAACACCTAGTGCTTGGGCATGACCCTAATCTCCTTCACACACAAATTGAAACTCCTCTCCTCCATCCATGTCCAACTCATGAACTTTCTTAGAAGAGTCATCTCTATTAGGATCTTGTGATGTTGTATCTGATACTTTTACCCTCTCTTTCTAGTCTTTCAAGGCATCACCAATGCTACAAAAAGGATTGGCACTCATTCTTTCTAAAGATTGCAAATGTATTTTAGATGATGCAAGTACATTAGGATCAGGCATGCCTTCCTTTCAACTATCTGGAAATGATGATGGCACTTAACGCACCTCCAATAGAACTATGTCCATCTACATGACTATCTTCAAGAATAATATCATTTTGAACATCAAAAATAATGTTGTTTTCTAATCCTTGATTTGTTTTATGATAATCATTGCTTTTTCCCATATTTGGAATATGTGGAAAATTTGGAAGATTCTGAGAAGCCCCAAATTGGGAGGAACTTTCATAAACTTCAACTAATTGTTCAACTCCTCCAAATGAATTTTCTTTAATTTCACCATTTTCAATATGTTCATCTTGCTATTGCTCCATAGAATCATTTTCAACTTGCTTGCAATCTTCCATGTAAGAGTCTTATTGTGTTGATATCCCATCTTGCATATTATTTTCAGTGGTCATATCATCGAGGCATGAATCAAATTCATCCTTAGCCTCATTTGAACCTGCAGTCTCATCCATCTCCATATCATCATTAGGTTTGAATTCCTCCTCCACATTGTGTTGCATCCCTGTAGGTTCTAAATATGCATCATCTTTGTTCAGGGTTAACTCCTCAAGAATGTTAGTCACATCAACACCTGAATTGTCAAGAATTTTCATGTCATCATTTTCAGCACCTTCCTTTTCATCCTTATTTTGTTGGCCTATTTCACCATCATCCATATCCTTCTTTGCTCTAAGCTCCATAGAATCTACACCCATCTACTACACAAAAGATCCTCTTTCATACTGCTCTTTTTTATTTTCTAGCTAAACATCATCCTCTTTGTTCCATAGTTGTTCATCAACCACCTTGTCATCCTCATCTATCTCCCCCATAGCTGAATCTAGATTTACATCCTCATCATTCTCCACACTATCATCCTCTGAATCCTCATTGACATTGTGCATATCACTTGCAGAAAGGTCTTGCTCCATTTCTATGCCTTAATCATGTTCACTGGGACCTTTTGCAGATGTAGAAGGTTCCTCACTTGGCTAAGACATGAAATGCAAAGGATGGTAATTAAAAATCCTACAAGCTAAATGAATGGACCATAAAAATGAAACCTCAGGGATATTTGAAAAAATTGAGCATAGCAATAAAATCCAAAGTGTATAATAAATACCTTGTTAAAACTTCCAAGAAGTTGATAATCATCTTGGATCTGATCACTTACATCCTTGGCACCTTCACCCTCTCATATGCCTGTTCCAGTAGCATCTTCAAACTTGAGATTATCTCCCTCATTCTCCGGATCTTCTTTAGTTACATAAAAACCATCAATATACAATGCTACAAAGATGTTTGAGAGGATATAATCCAATTTCACTACCTACACAAACACAAAGTAGGGGTGTAATATATGATGAGAGGTGTAATGTATGACACTATAGACATGCCATAAAAACAAAAAGAAAATTTGAAAATCTAGAAAATCTAGAAGGTCAAATCAAAATCCCTTCTCAAAATAGTTGGCTAATTAAGGACTAGCAAACTGAACAGAATGCCTATCAGGGAACAAAAAAGAACTTACTATCATATGCATGTTTACATAATCAAAAAGGACTACCTTTCTAGCACTTATGATCATATGCACAAATAAATATAAACTTCCTAACATTTTTTCTATGGAGATACAAAGCTCTTTTTTATCCTGAGCTCCATAGTTGATGAGTTTAACTTCTCGAGGCACCTATTTTAATTCAAATCCTAACCCACAAATAAAAAGCCGTAAGATTTAAATTAAAATAGGTGCCTCAAGAAGGATGACTCTCGACATATTATATAATATATACAATCTAGTTAGGAAAATTATTGAACTCCTAAATATTAGATCAATTTGAAGGGAGAGAAAGCAATCCAACTTATTGAGTCATCCAAATCATTGAATGAATGAATTAAAGATTTTAATTCAAATTTTATGATCTAATAGATGTAATTAAAAGAAATCATTCAATTCCTTACTCTGTCAAAGAAATTCAAAGCAAGAGGTGGCAACCAACATGCTCATCTAACTCGCTCATGTGATCCATTAAGCCCCACAATCCATTTAAGGACACTGTCATGCCCAAACCACGAGGGCAAAAACACACACAAAATTTTTTTTTTAATAATGATAAAATTACTCTAAGTTTGAAAAATGATTGTGATTGCAGTTTAAGTCAGTCTCTCTACATTACGTCTGAAGAGTATAAACAAGAGGACGGTTATATTATTAAGCTTCAAAACTTAAATTATAAGATTTAAATCGATAAACTTATGTTCTTACATTATCTTTCAACAATAAGAAAACAATTATTTAAATGACAAGGCAATTGTATTCGAGTTTAGATTCATTGAAAATGTATAATCAAAATCAACTATAACTTTTTAGACAATAATCAATTTACAACCCAATCGATATTGAAAAGTCACTTTAAGGAAAAAAACAATTTGACTAGCATTCAACTGAATATATGTATATCAAATCGATTACTTTAACCTTTCAACTATTTTTAACAAATTAATAAACCATCAAAATCTTACTAAATATAAATCAAAATACATTTAAACTAGTTAAAATCATATCAATGTAGCACTAACGTTACACTTATTTAAAAGATGGTAGAACCTATGATTAATATTAATTTAACATATTACTTAATTCATTACCAAACTACACTTACCATTTTAATACTCATGAAATCGCAAATCCATTACCAAATTCAATTGGCACAAAAATAAAATTTTATTAACAACTAAACTATACAAAAGAATATATATATATATATATATATATATATATATATATATATATATATATATATATATATATATATATATATATATTCGACAACAAATCTAATCATTATGTTATGACTTTCTAAGTTGATTTACAACTAAACTAATTGCAAAACTAAACTGATCACATCTAATGAAATCTAATCTTTAAATTAATTAAATACTATTTACCATTAACAAAACAACATAATCTAACATAATTAAAACAAGCAAACCTAAACTATAACTAATCAAATTAAACTTAACCAATTAATATTTAACTATATAAACATTTAATTACTAAGCATTAATTTAACTGAATAATAACGAACCCTTTCTAAAATTTATTAAATAACTAAATTGATTTAACTTAAACTAGCTAATCTAAAATATCTTGCAAATCAAATTAATTAACTAACTACTAAAGATAACTTACAAACTAATACAAATAAATCTAAAATCTATCTCTAATTTATTTAAACATTTATCAAAACACCATTACAAATAAACAATAAACATTATTAAAAAAAACACTAAATATAAAACTTCCTACAAAACTACCCTATACCCCTAAGACCCTACACCCTATGCTATGGGCGGCGCTTCCCAAGGAAGCGCTTCCCAAGCGTTGTCCTTGAAACAGTGCACTGCCCCACACAACCTGCGCAGACCTCACCAAAAGGTGAGTCGACCACAAAAAGGGGACGGCAGACTTATAAAGTCATGCCAAACAATAAAGGCCCCAACCACAAAAGGTATGTGATCCAATCGCATGGGGGGGGGACGAGACATGGGGGTGGCCAGGGTGACGTCACCCCCACTTCATGCTAAAAGATAGCAAAAAAATTTAGAAACCCCAATAACTTGCTTTCAAGTTGACGTGCAAGGGGAAAGAATAAATGATGAAAAGACAATAAAGTTTATTAGGTAGGTAGGATAAAAATAGTCATAACAAATTTAAAAGTTATTCAAATTAGAATGTATTTTATATTTTAATTTCTTTTTTTTTCAAAGAGGTCAAGGGGAATATTCTCTGTGAATTTAATATTGAACTGTAATAGATAGTTTCATATTTTGGTTCTCTCATACATTTTCCAGAGAGATAAATGGACACCTACAGCAAGTTATTTCTTGCTCTTATTTATTTTATGTTATTCACTTGATTTCTGCTTTTATAATCTAGAATACTCAAGATAAGTTAGTGCAAGTATATTTGAAATATTTATAAATTAAGTATAGTCTTTAAAATGGTGATTCACTTAGCATTCAACATTAAACTTAGTACAATGGACATACATTCCATGATAAAGCTTGATATGAAACTATCTGAATTTTCTTTTCCTATCTATGCATTATGAAGTTTAAACAGCACTCTCTCAAAGACTGACATTGTATTCTCATGCAAATTTAAATTTGAATTTACATTTACAGCTACTATACACTAGAACCAAAATGATAGAAATAATTCAACAAGGATAATCATTTCTATGAATAATATCTCTGCTATGCTATCAACTTAGTTTGGAGAAATACTTTGTTTATCACTCAATTATCAAGCATTCTAATTTCTTGAGAGATGTTTCTATCCAAGACAATGAGACAACCAAATTTTAGGCAAAGGACTTCTCTTCCTTGGTGTTCTTATACTACCCAAAGGTGGTGGTCACAATAATGCATGGTAATTTGATCCCTTAAATAACTTGAACTGCAATAATCTAACCATAGCCATTGTTTTCTTTCCTCCATCATTATTCTCATTTTGAACATAAAAGAACTGGAAAAACCTTGCTTACTAAGCTATCACCATTTCATCCTAATCTTTGATGTGCATCCATCCAAAATAATGTATTACAAAATTTAATCACACACCCAACAATTATGCTCAAAACACCAATTTTATTGGCAAACCTGATTCAAGGCTCAGCCGGGAAAGAATCAGGAAGAAAACCCGGCTTCGTTGCCATATACAATAAGGTTTAAAAATACAATTTACAATAGGATCTCAATCCTAAATTTCAACAATTTTATCCAATTTTCTTCATGATCATAAACAAGGAGTTTGTAATGTTTTCTGAATCTCATTTCCAGAACCCTGGAGAAAACCAATATCTGATCGGGTGACAATCAAGCAGAACCAAAAGAACATCAAGCATGCATAATCATACGTGGTTTACACAATAGGATTCACAATGAATCAAGACTAGGGAAAGGTGGATTCTTCCAACTGGAGAAGTCAAGCACAACACCAATTCAGATGCCCAATCGGGGCCAATAACCAAGAACTTCTGTTCTTCCATTTAAACTTGCCATACTCATACTAGGTTTGTGCTGACGGGTAGGGGGCCATAACACCCTACCCTTTATCCCTCTTCCCATCCTGAGAAGAGACTCTACACAGGTTGGAGTCCAACTAAACAGACCTCTCCCAAAATTGGTCACTTTTGCCCTCTCCTAGGGTGAGTAATACCAAAACTACCATGCAAGGAAAACTCAAAATTTCAAACATAACCAAGAAAGGAAAACAACCAAAAAGACATGGTTTACAAATCTTCCCAACATACCCACAACCATACAACAGTGAAACAACAACAAGGTAACAAGAACATGAAACAAAACATAAGAACTGAATAAGGGAGATGGGAGTTTCCTACCTTCACAAGAGGTAATGGCAATGAACCAGTTTGAGTAGAGTATCCCTCCTTCCTTCAAGCTTCAAAAAATCTTCTCTAAATGTAGAGATTGGGTCCCCAAAACAACTAGTCCAAGGAAGGCCTCCAAATAAGCCTCCAACTCAACCACCCAAAAGGAGCAATAACTATTCCCACCCACTAGCCATTCTAGAAACTCCTAACTCTACCCTCACTATGGTTAAACCTTAAAAGAAGGTGGGGTAAGACAACTCATGACAACCACTTGCAATTTTCGCACAAAGGAAAAAAGGGGACTTTTGAGTGACCTCAAAAGTCAAAAAAAGTAGCTTAGGGGTTGGAAAAGACCCCTAACCCATACCCACACCCATTTGTTAGAAAAAAAAACATGTTTTAAAGCCTTAGGGAAGAGGTTAGAGTCAAATAAAAACTAGAGATAAAATAGGTCTATCTAACAACTCTAACTTTCAAATTAAGCACAAAACTGAAATAGGGATGACTAACCCTAATTAAGAACCTAATAGAAAATTGACACTAACTTGAACCAACTTGAATCCAAAGGTTAAACAATTAACCCTAACTAGCATACCGAAGCACATAAACATTTTACGAGTATCAAGCGACACTGAAAGAACATAATTACGAACAATAGGGTTTCCAAATTTTAGTACATGGAGATCAGTTTTGTTCCTCTGTAGGGTTTCTCGGATAAATATCTGCACACTCATTGCACACATCAGTAGTCCCATAAAATCACATGTATATAAACGCATATGTATCAGAAATTTTCATAAATTAAAACATACATCAATAAGAGTTTCTTCATCCTACATAATTCTTAACCATTTGAAATATCTTAAATCAAATCTCAATTTTACTGATTTCATCAACATACATATACATGATCATTAAATGACAATCATCAAATATATCTGGAAATAACATCACACAACATGAAATAATAAAATATGTTCTAAGCATCATATAATGTCTCGACATCTCGAGTCGCGGATAACAAAATAAGAGTAATGTATCACTATGCTACGATGGGTCGGGGCGAGGCCTCACAGACACCCTGCCTCATAACTGTCACCAATGCTTAGATTCAGAGCACTCTTCATTGCCTGGTTGGTTTACTCCAAAATTCCCTACATTTTGCATCCTGGCAACAACAACAATATCAACACCCTTTCTAAGGCTAACTTCCTACGTTATGGTAGAGATTTTCCTAGTCAGGTTCCCACTGTTCGATTCACTAATGGAAAACTTACTTCAAATTATCTCAGTATGCTTCACTTATTAGCAGTGAAAATTATGGATTTCAGTGTTCTAGATCATAAATTGTATTCATGTTTGAAAAATAAATGATCTTTATATCTTATACATGAACTGTGTGAAAAAATAGATGTTTATTAGTGCATATCAACTGTCTTAAAACTCCAATCTTTATTTCTTGCACATTAAGTGTTGCAAAAAGCTCGATCTTTATTTCTTGCATGTGAAGTTCTTTACAAGTTCAATCTTTGAAGACTTTGTAATATGCATATGATAATGCCTCCAAATGTTTTGGCCTCTACATATGCTCAGCATATGTTATGCCTAAAAGATTGTTTTTCATGACACTACAATGATTTTTTCATTCTGCTTGGATTTATCCTTTTAGCTCTGCCTGAAATGATTCAGCTCACTACTAAGAGATATATCAAATTTCATTGTTCAAATCTATAGATCATTTAATAATTGACATCCTTTAATTTTCTTCACATTATCTATTTTCAAAGTTTAATCTATGTAAATTCTGTAATATGTACTATTTGCATGACGCTCCAAATTATTTTGTTCTCCATATATGTTCAGCAAATGGCAATGGCTGAAGGAATTTGTTTTTTAGGTCCTCAAATGCTTTATATAGTTTACTTGAAATGATTTAACTTGTCACCAGTACAGATGTCAATATCTAGTGTTTAGATCCATAAAAAAACCACCACCTTTAGTTTTTTTTAGATGGTTTGTTTTAAAAATATAATCCTTCTATTTAAATTCAAAAACTAGCTGTAGTGGCTGAAATATTTTCCTTTTTCATGTCATCAAAAAAGTTTTTATTCCTACTTGAAATGATATATTTTCTTCCCTTGTAGTATTGATCATGTGGAGTTTTTTCTATAGCATCTGCACTGGGCATCAAAGAAGCAGTTCCAACATATTTGGATGACAATCTAAACTTGGATGATTTGCTTACAGGAGTAAGCTTCACTTCAGCTAGCTCTGGCTATGATAATTTTACTACAAAAAGTGAGGTAGGCATAAATAAGTCTTTTTAAAGCATTTCCATTTAAGCATTAAAATGGTTACATTACCAGTGCATGTAATGTGGATACTTTGTTGTTTGGGTTGAGAGCTTTAATACTTTGTGGGGGTTGTGCAGAATGTGATAGCATTGTGGAAGCAAGTGCAGTATTTTAGGGAATATACATCTTGAATAACAACCATTGTTAGGTCAGAGCATGCTTCAAGTATTGTAAGCAATGTGCTTTACTACTTGGCATGAAATGTTAATAGTAACCGTGGTATGAACTATACCATTCCTTAGTATATAGATATTCTGATTAGGAGTAGTATTGGCTCCATTATAGTAAGATCTTCAAACCCTAATTCTATTCCATGTTGTTTCATTGATGGTTGTTATTGGTGTTATTGATGTGAACTATCATGATTTTGATCGACTTGATGATGTTGTGTAATGTTCAAAGTTTGTAATCTAATACTATCAATCTATTAGGATGGTAGTTGTTTCACTTTAAAAGTCCTAAGCTTTTAATTTTTGGGGGGTTACATTTAATTTGCATTTATGTGGTATGGTTAAGAATTACTATTCCAATATTCAGAGCATTGATGAATGACTACAATATTACTAGTTTTAAAAGGCCTCACATGTTAGAGATATAGATAGTGCAAAGCCATTTGTAACATTAAAATGGAATTGGCTATGAAGCATCACAATGATTCTGGATGACACATTTATGTACATTTAAAATGCTCTTTCTATTAGCTTAGAAAATGATAGAGATGTTAAGGTAAAATCTTTAATGCTCTACTTTCATCGTAGTCATATCTTAGATAGGAATAGTGTTGCAGTGCATTATTTTGGTTCATTATGATATCATTTGAATTCAAATGAGTGGTATTTAAGTTGAATTTATGATTCTATATTTCAGCAAATTAATAGGGAAAAGGATCTAGTACTTGAGTGTATTTTGATGGTTGTTGAGTGTATTCTAATGGTTGTATAGTTGTTGTGGCACCATTTTTCAACTTGTTAAAATGAAGTGAGTTGTAGACAGGGGCTTAGCATGTTCTTGAAAAGGACAATTGTTGCATCTTCATTGCAGCCTTTTAATTTCAAAGAGTTAATTTGAGTAGTCTTCACCAACTGTAGATTGCATCAAGACTAGGACATCACCCATCCCAATACAAATCTAACTCCCAAAAATTATGTCCAGTTTAACTTCTTAACCCATATTATGACCAATTGAAGGCTTACCAAAATGATTGGTTGTTAAGTAGCATAAGGTGTAGTTGTGTATAAACCTTAAATTACTAGCACCCTTTTTCCAACTAGCTACAATTATGTATGTCATGTAGACGATGGGCCTGGCATGTTCTTGAAAAAGAAAATGTTACAACTTATCTGCTTATGTTTTTTTATCTTCATAGTCTTAAGTAGTCTTCACCTACAATAAAATGACATACATTCATTTGTGAACTGAAAAGGAGTTTGGAATTATATCTTATGGACAATTCCATCAATTGGAAATATTGCAACTACTATACTCTATCAGAGCTTACTTAAACAAACTAACCATTATTATTAGTTTTTTTAGGAGTTGATTGTGTGAATAATTTTTATTATTAGTGTGTCTAATTATACTACTTAATCCATCATTAGCATTTATTCTACTCCTTTGCATTTACATCTTGATGATGATCCAAAATGTTGATGATAGAAGATGTTCACACCATCAAATTCAAAAAACAAACTAATAATATTGATGAATTGTTGAAATCTGATAGCTCTAAAAAGACCATTTTTAAGTATCAAATAGCTTATTCTAATGTCTCTTGGTATACATGATGTGTTAGGTTTTGTACAAGTTTTTTAAGAAACTTCAGCATTTTTTTATGTTGCCATGTCAAGTTTTTTTATTGTGGCAAAATTATGTCGAGTTGGCATTTTCCAACTACAACCTCAAGGATGCTGCTTTTTAATAGAATAATATTTTTGAAAAGAAAACGGGCTTCACTATTGTCTTCCCAAGTGAGACAACACATATTACCCAAATGATAATATTAATAGAATAGCAAGAAATTAGTCAAATAATAGTTTAATCCAATTGTAAAAATAAAATTCAATTAAGTTTGGCAAGGAATGATCGAGAAAAAAGAAAATCAAATAAGAAAACTCTTACCCAATATAGAAATTGCATAGTTCCCCAATATTATTTCTACTAACCTCTCTTATAGCCACAACATCTACTTGTGCAGTTAGATCTATTTGCTTCAGACTCATGTTATGACAACTCACAACAACTTCCTCTCCAAACACCACAATAGCACCAAAAGGCTCACCATCTTTAGATTCTATAGCATTGTATGCTTATTTTATTGCCTTGGATAAGAACTAAAAGTCCCTGTTCTCAACCACTAACAAAAACATAAGATATGCTTAGCTATTAACTTTCACAACCAGGCAAACTACATACTAGACTATTGCAAAAAGAGATACCATTATCTAGAGAGATGATAAAGTTTGCGGCTCATGTAGACCTTCATCATTTAGGTCAATTCTTATCTGGCATGCAAGAAGATGCTCCTCAAGAAGCTCTGCAAGTCCTAGATATTGTGTTACACAAGTTGCCTACACACAAGTGCCTTTACTTAATTTAATTTGTTTTCATAGAGGATGAATAGTTGGATGAGAAGGGAAGTTATTAAGTTTGATTTGCATTGTAGGTATTCTCTTGTCAAAAGATCTTTTTACTCTCCTGATTTGGGAAGGAGGCAATAGCTTGGTGAGGGTCTAGAAGCTGGCATGGATTTTACCAGAGCATAAGACCAATGCAAATGGGATTGTCACTTATTATTGCTAGGAAGGAATAGAAGTCCAATCTTTGTTGAAGTGTTTTTTCTTGTTATTTTTGTTGCTCTATTATTTGTTAACCTTTTACTAATTAGGATAACTATTATTTCTTTGTTAGCAAATGTTTCCCATATCATTATATTATATTCTGTATCAGAAAGGTGTAATTATTAAATTTACACTTGAATGGTGACCTGCAAATAACAATCGACAACCATCTCCCTTGTTGTAGATTTGTCATCAACTACCTTCATTGACCTACTGAATGTTATTGATTTTGTGCTCAGCTCTTAAATAGCGACATGGGATCTAGACCATTGTCTGATGCTGATCATATCAAGGTATAAGGTTTCACGAACACCCAGTTGGATTATATAAGATAATTTTAAAATGTGGATGCAAATAATGAATTTAGTATAATATAGTCATTATGACTTCTCTGCTGAGAAAAATTAAGAAGGCCTTGAGAGGTGTGAAATTTGAGGTCACACATTGAGCAAATATGCAGAGGAAATATTGTATTTTTGGGTTGACTTCTCAACCCACTCAGGAATTAACATAAGATTCTCAAGATGCTTAATATTAGTAATATGAAAATGGAAATATTCTTATTACAAGAGGCTACAAGTTACCTATATATGGTACACAACATCTTGTTCCTTATTATATTGTTTTTATAGGTTTCTTGTGGATGATAAAGGAACAATGAAATCTATTGTGGAGTATTTCTAGGAGATGTATGGATTTACCATACAGCATACTAGTTTACCATACCTACAAGTTGGAAATCAGCAAAGGCCAAACTATTTGCCAATGGAGGTATGCTTTTGTAATTCAAATAAAATCTTTTGGAATAGGAAGTTCTTTGTAGAAGTTAGCTATGTTTCTATCTATTTATGTAGAATACTCATTGGTGTAACTAAATAGGTCTGTAAACTAGTAGAAGGCCAACGCTATTCAAAATGTTTGAATGAAAGGAAAATTACCGCCGTTCTGAAAGTTATATGTCAGCATCCTCAAGAACGAGAGATGGACATTTTATAGGTATTCTCTCCCTGCACTGAAGATGTCTTTCGTTATAATTTAAAAAATTATTTTTTCTATTTTGTGCAGTGTTTTAATATTAGGGAATCCAGTACAATAATTGATGCATACAAAAATGTGTTGCCCAAATGATAGCTAATTATAGTAGCTAACATGCACTCATATTTCTATAATAGTTGCTACCTATCAAAATGAATGCAGCAAATAATTATTTATTATTGAGAAATGCACATTCAGAATCCAAATCATGAAAATATAACTTTATTAACACATTAGCATTCAAAAGTATAGCTTTGCAAGCCTCCCAACAATTACAAAAAAAAAATAACAAATTAAATTTAGAACATGCCAACAATAGTGTGAATATTGATCTGGAAGTCATTCCAAAGTCAAGGGTTTGCCTTATCACTTAGGGAAGTAGCAACTTCTAACTTGAGAAATAGAAATGCAGCAAATAATTCTTTATTATTGAGAAATGCACATTCAGAATCCAAATCATGAAAATAGAACTTTATTGACACGACAACATTTAGGAGTATAGCTTTGCAATCCTTGCAACAATTACACAAAAAAAAAAATTAAAAATTAAAACATGCCAACAATAATGTTAATATTGATTTGGAAGTCATTCCAAAGTCAAGGGTTTGCCTCATCACACATCTTTGAATTCTTCTCTAATCACTTAAGGAAGTAGCAGCTTCTAACTTTCTTTTGAGACCTCCACCTTGTATTATTGTATATGGATGGATATAGCCAACTATTGCCCATGATCTCAAAGTAGTGGTTTCATCAACAAAAAGCATGTGAATTGTTAGATAATTGTACTGGCTCATGCAGGGATCTATAGAAGATTTTTTAATGAGATGTATTGGAGCTATTAGAGAGTACTAAAAAGAGCTCCAAAAGCTCAAGATTCCCTGTCACCCTGTATGGTTGAAGTAATGGCTACTTAAAGCTATTTAAAATAGTAAATATGAAATCTAAAAGTAACAGCTGCTACAGTGATGTTACCATAGTAGAAAAGGGCATGGTAATGGCCCAATTATAGGTAGTTATTTTTTAATCCTACTAATCAAGAAATAGAATATATTATAATGTCGCTAGGGGACTGCTGAGATAGCCATGTGATGCCTAATAAGTAAACACGACAAGTATAAAAACTCCCAAGTTGATTTATGAAGATTGGCTATGCTTAGTAGATAGAGATTAGAACAAATACACAGAGAACCCACAAAATTCAATCCCAAAATTGATTGAAGAAATCTCTTTGGGCATGCAGGATTGCATCTGCCCCATATGTTTTTAGCATAGTTAAAGAAGAAAAGGATTTATTAGAGTACTTTGTAGCTTTTAAGACTAATTTTTTACTTCTTTCTATGTAGACTGTATTCCACAATGCATGTGATTCTATTGACCTAAAGGATCCTAAACCACACATAATAGTAGTCTCCTTTGCCCAAGATAATACAACTTTGTTTGGATTTAAATAAGAAAATTGCAGCAACATTATTAGTATGCATTTGTATCTGCTCAGAAACTTCTTATCTAAGAAAGCCTTCCTCATAGTTGTGAGCTTGTCTATTTCTCCTTTACATCAAAGGTTCAATGCGAGCATGTTGCTAAGAGTCTGCCCAAGGTTACAAATGCAAAGTGAACTAGTTTTTGATTGCCTCTTTTATTAGAGTAGATTTACCTGTGGGGTGTAGAGCACATGGAGAGCTTGCCCACTTATTTAGAGTTTTATTTCTCATCCTTTTCTTCAATATCATATCACAGAAAATACAAAGAGCTCACACAATTTTGTATGATCTCTTTCTAATTTTGGTAGATAGAAAACTATTATGGCTTGAGACTATGTTCAACATAATTTACAACCTTAACAAGATTTGGAATCTCAGTTTTATACATATGTGGCATTGGTTACAATAACAAGAATGTCACTACATCATCTAGATATATTCAACAAATCAATATGCATATCCTACAATATTGGCTTGCCATTAGATGACATTTCATGGAGGCAGTCAATAAAATAATTCAAATGCCTTACCTATTATTCCACATTTTTCATGCATGTCTACTATTGTAGTTGCAACTTAAACAAATATATTCCCTCAATATATCTATTTTGTGCATATCCAGCAACCATGGCTTTTGATGACCACATTACATTCAAGCATCCTGTCAAACAGTTCACATGACTTATCTATGCTTCCATTTTTCAAGCATATCTCCCAAGGAAAATGTTACTACTTCATCTACACCATCTAACAAAATCCTTTATGCTTTGATGGATGCCTATAGCTTATTCCAAAACTCTCATTCAGTAGTTATGACATGATCAATCAAGAGGAAATAGTTGAGATCTTAGAGTGACACAATTTTCAGATGATCATATGAAATGAAATGAGTGTATGAGTAGAAAGAAACTAGAAAGACATTGTGTACAGATGAAGACATGAAATGGATAGTTTTGGAGCACTCAACACAGACACTCAGCATTCAGTGCATATCATCATTCAAGATCAAATGGGTGCGTGGGATTATATGCATAGTGAATAATAAAGGAGGGAATTGAACCCTCCTTGAGGCTCACAGTTGTTGAGGTCCACTTTAGAAATGGCCCTTCCTATGAAATTTTTGTCTAAAACCTTTCTAATGAGATAATGTGTTATGAACTCTTCATCAGTGGGATGGAACATGAACCCAGGGGGCAGTTGTGCATCACCCATATCATGATTGTAACTAAAGTTAAGAGCCTCTATTATTGAATTATCTTCCCTATCACCCATATTCATTTCCTTTACTATGAAATGAATATGGGTGATAGGGAAGAGAATTCAATAATAGAGGCTCTTAACTTTAGTTACAGTCATGATATGGGTGATGCACAACTGCCTCTTGGGTTCACGTTCCATCCCACTGATGAAGAGCTCATAACACATTATCTCATTTGAAAGGTTTTAGATAGCAATTTCACAGGAAGGGCCATTGCTAAAGTGGACCTAAACAACAGTGAGCCTCAAAAAAAATTCAACCAAGCATTGGTCAAAATTTAGACCAATGCTTGGTAGAAAAATGTCAGGCATTGGTCTCAAAATTTTGACTAATGCTTGGTAGAGCATTGGTTGAAATTTTGACCAATGCTTGGCAGTTTTCTACCAAGCATTGGTCAAAATTTTGACCAATGCTTGGCAAAAAATGTGCTAGCAATTTCAAAAAAAAAATTGACCAACCAGTAGGTTGGTCAAAATTTTGACAAGAAAAATTTTGACCAATGGGTTGGTCGAATTTGGTATAAATTTGGTCTAAAATTTTGACCAAATTTGGTCAAAAAATGACCTCAAATGTACTAGTGTCTACATTCAAAAGATCTATGTCCTTCTTTATCACATCTAAAACAATTACCACTAAAACCACCTCCAGGATAAGAATTACCTCTTCCTCAATAAGATCCAGTACCTCCTCAATATGAGCTACCACCTTTCCACTTGATCTTGTCTTTGTCATCATTCTTCCATTCAAATTTTCCTTTATCTTGCACAAAATTATTAGATATGCCACATTCACCATAAGATCTGCCTTTTCCTCTCTGGAATCTACCACCTCTACCTCTTTGTTTTTGTTCATGCTTCTTTGTCAAGATCTCCTCAGCTTTCAAGGCATATTGATATTCTTCTTCCACCCTTTCCAACTTCACAAAACTTATTTCATCTTGAATTCTAGATGTAAATCCATTTATGTAACTTGCAATTTTCTCAACATTATCATCCACATGTCCAGATCTGATGTTTAATCTATAGAATTCCTCTATATACTCTTTCATAGTCATGAGCTTTTGTTTCAAATTTTTCACCTTTCTCAACAAGCTAACTTGGTAATCAACAGGAAGGAATTTGTTCTTTACCTTGTTTACCATCTTTGGCCAAGTTCTGATCTTCTCCTTTCCTCTCCTTTGTCTATTAGTTTGCAAATGTTGCCACCATAGTGAAGCATGACCTTTCAACCTAGTAACTGTAATCTTCACCTTTCTATTATCAAGAGTGTTTTCATACTCAAAGAACTTCTCCATGTCTGAGATCCAATCTAACTAAGCATTGGATCCAATTTTCCATTATAAGGAACAACTTCTATAGCAGGCTTTGAATTTTCCCTAGGCAATACTCTCAACAATCTTTCCTCATCTTGATTTTCTTTAAGTTCCAAATTATGGTTTGTGCTACTGCTTCATCATCACTTACATCATCAAGATGTGTTCCTCTCCTTTGGGTTGTCTCCATAGCATATAATTTGGCTGCAATTTTTCTCAACTAATCCAATATAGCATTATCAACATTTCCTCTACCACAATCCATATTTACAAATCAAGTCCCTACAAGATCGTAACCCTCTACAAGTTATAGGTCAAATCCACATATCTGCAACCCTACAACCAAATCCAAATTAAGGTTCTACAAGATCCAATCACCACAAGAATGAACCTCAAGCTCTGATACCACCTAACACAAGGAAGGATAGGGAAAACTAGGGCCAATGGCACACCTAGATCTTCAAACCACCCTACAAGAGTTAACACAACAGAAGAAAACACAAAGAATAAAAACCAAAGGAGGAAGAAGAGTGAAATACTTTTAATGAGTCTTAAAATATTCAACATGCATGCATAGCTATAAGGCCTTCTCAGTTACGGCTAGATACAAATACATTCATATACAAAGATCTAGCAACAAATTCGTACTTTCTAGTTCTATTCTCAAATCCTCTCTTAAAACTCTTAACTCCCCAGCTCCTAGCCTAAACACTCTATTTATACTAGCCAAAATGTCTTAAAGATCATTCTATAACATGGAGAAGCCACAATTCAGCTCTCAAAAAATATTAAACGAAAATAAACCTAACATTAAATACACAAGTTGGCCTGCATCAATCATCAATTGTCCTAAAATTGATGTTTGAGAAAAATCATGATATCTCCTAGCTCTGAATTAGTTAGAACTCATACTTTGAACTGTGGGTAGATATCTAGATCCTCTAAAACCCCTTAAATTCATAAAGTTTTATTCATCAAGGAAAACTTCACATCCATTCCAAAAGTCAAGCCAGAAAATCGTTGCATAGAACTACTAGAAATTGATGTTCAGAGAGAATTACCATATCTCCCAACTCATAAGGAGTTAGAAATTGCACCTTGGACCATAAATATTAATCTAGGTCCTCTTAAATTTTTATATTTTGATACCTCTCATTCATTATGTAAAATCAGTTACATGTTTTGCAACAAGCACCCAGAAACCAAAAAATGCAGTTTCAGCAAAACACAGTTTTAGTAGCAAGATAAGAACTAAAAACATGTAGGATAGCAGTGCAACCCAGGATGCTCTTGCATAAATCAAGCATTTATGCATTCAACCCATTGAATGAGTTTATGCTAGATATTCTATTGCATTTTCAACATTCAAGATCTCCCTTCATTCATTTTAAAATCCTTTGTTGCATCTTTTATCTCCATTTATTCAAGATCCACAAAGGTGGATTTTAGGTATATAAATTCAAGAAGGTTTTGGTTTCACTTTGATTTCCTTTCTAGAGTTTTTGAAGTTAGGTCAAATATATTACATCTACATACTTTATTATATTCAAAATTAGAGAGCATATTCATATATTTACACTTTTTTGTGTTATATCTATAACTACTACTTGCTAGTATTCTATTTCAATTCAAGGTTAATTCCTAAACTAGGGTTTAACTAAGGCAAACCACCCCCCCCCCCCCCCCCCATAATAGAAAATATAATCCCTTTATTTTGTAGGTTTTGGATCTCAGATTGGAGAATAAGTAACAGATCCAAATACCCTTTTGGGTTTTTACGTAGCAAACCATCATCAAGTGTGCACTACAACCTTAAAGATTTCATATCACCCCTAATAGATCATTGAAAGATTTATGAGTTTTGTCTATCTCACAGATTTAAGCCTAAATTTTCAGTTATATCATCTTCTTACATCATTCAACAATAGATTTTTAAGTTTGTGTTCTATAAGATATTATCTTCTTATATCTATTTCCATACATTCAATTTCAACATTGCTCTATTTACATATTTTTCCCTAAATCCTCTTAAGATAGGGGTGAGAGGGAAGTAAATTCAATTTATTCATTGCTTTGTCTATTAGGTTTCAAATTGATACTTCACCTTGTATCAATCAAATCCAATTAGGGGTGTATCTTAGTATTCCCCCTTTCAATTAAGTAGGGTTGGTTTACTTCCATTTTCCTACCCTACATTAATTGGTGAACCTAAGGTGTGTCTTCTTTTCTTGGACTTAGGTCATATTGTCCTTTTTATTGCATTATAATTCAATTATTCTCTTGGTTTGCATATATCTTGCATCATGAAGATCTTTCGGTGTATGGTTATCTTTTTCAATATTATATTTCTTGCATCTCTTTATAGCACTTATGATGTTAATGAGAGTTTTATTCATTTTAGAGTGTTTTTGGCTCTTCATACTCTCCTTTCTTATGCTATTATGAGGTTGACAAATACATGTTTTCCTTCTCTTAATATTGCACTTAGGTATTTGTGTGGTTGTCTTATTATCTCTTTGTATTATGTGAGAACCTTAGTTGAGGATGCTCCTCCTCCTAACCCTCTTAATCCTCCTTCTTCTTCCTCTTCTCTTAGCACTTATTCTACATAAGTTCAAATTCAAACTTAAGTTCATTATTAGGATGTTTCTACCTTTCTTGAGGAGCCTATTTCTTCTCCTACCACTCATAATAGGGGAAAATATAAGGCCCCTTGTGTTCCTCCTTTTATCATTCCTTACTCCACCTTTGCACATGATTCTAATGAAAAATCTTCTCGTGTTCAAGATCTGATGAATAACTACCATAAAGTTTATCACATGGTTTTTAACCAGGATTACACTAGCTTATGACTTGGTATTAATGAACAAGGTATTAAAAATCATATTCATGTGTCTCCTAAGATAAATAAACAAGGTCTTTGATATTCTACTCTTATAGTGCAAGAATATTTTGGACGACCCCCTCTTCATCTTCACTTACCTACTCCTTATCTTGATTATCTCAATACTCTTCAAGATTTGGTTTTGAAGGTGTATATTCAAGTAGTTGTTTTTGAACTAAAGAAATATCCTATACCTCTTAAAGATTGTTTTTTGTCTTGTCTTGTTCTTTTCATTATAATAACGATCACATGATGAAGGCTACTCCCCTTAATACCATAAACTCATAATAAGAACAAAGAAATAGCAAAAAATGTGAGAACAAAATATGGACTTCTTATTATTGTCACAAATGTGGAATTATAAAATTCACAATTACAATATGCTAACCCAAATGGGCACCTTCATTACAGTAATTTTCAAGACAAAGCTGAGAACTACTACCTAGAGTTGTCCTAGACAATGTTTAGATCTTTCTTAAATAGGCAATTTTGTGTCGCTTGGGAAGGTTCTAAATAATGAACTTAATCCCTAGGGCTAACATACCCTAACAATACATATAGTGTTAGCCAAATACATCTTTGAAAATTATTTTAGATATTTCGGGTAGCCTAACTTTGAAAGGCCATAACTCACAAATTGTTGCTTTGATTGGCTATTATAACAACACTTCAGAAATGCTAACTCCTAATCTATAGGCTTGGAATCACGCAAACACCTTCCATTTTGTTTTTGAACCTCATTTAAGCAATTTAAGGCCTCCAACAGTGAGCCTAAAGAATTTTTTGCAAACATTTCCACTGAAAATTTGTAATAACTTCTCTAATACTTAAGCTATAGCAACAAGATTTGCATGGTAGGCTTATAACTATAAAATGAACCTTCATATAGAAAATGAAAACATTCTAAGCTTATACAAAAATCTTACTAAAAATAGCAAGTTCCCATAAATAGTAACCTCCCTATCTACTAGTCCTTATTAAAATAGAAAAGATTGAAAATAAAATATTTTTGGGTGATGCAAGATTGCTCTTACACCTAGGATGCTCCTGCATCAGACACCCAGGGTAATTTGAGAAGTGACTATGTCATGTCTAAGGTGTTCTAAAGAAAACCAAGAAGGTTAACTTCCTCCCTTGCTAGCCATGATGAATCCTCTATTGGCCTCCCTTTCTATTTGACCAGGTATTTCTCATAAGTTATGTTCCTTGTACTTTTTCCAACATGACTATCTAGTATCTCCTTAATCCCCTTTATAGCCGAGCTAGCTACTGGAATACTCCATTATGCTTCTGCAACTTCATCTCCATCACCTCCTTCATAGTACTCTATCAAATCTAAAATATTAAATACCAGTAAAATATTCAATTCAGTGGGAAACTCCACTTCATAAGCATTTTCAAAATCATGCATTTTCACTATCTTGCATGGTCCAAACTTCTTCATCTTCAGCTTATTATATGTACCCACTAGAAAATGCTCCTTTCTCAAATGAACCATAACTTCATCTCCAATCTAAAATTTCTTATACCTCCTTTTCACATATGCTTTAGCCTTGTATTTTGTATTCATATTTATGATGTGTTTCCTCACCTCCTCATGGATGTTCTTCAAATGATCAGCAAATTCTTTTGATGCAGCTTATTTCTCCTTTATCCAACTATATCAACTCAAAAGCATTTATGGGACTACTCCCATATACAATTTGGAGTGGTGATTTACTAGTACTCCTATCTAAAAAATTATTATATGAAAATTCTACCTATGGTAAAATTAGAACTACAATTCACAACTTTTGTTTTTCCATTTGTCTATGGATGATGTGATGAATTGAACTTCAACTCCATCTTCAATTTCATCCATGATGTATACCAGAAATACCCAACAAATTTGGTATCTCAATCTAAAACTATACTCTTTGGAAGACCAGGTAGTCTCACCACTTCTCTAAAAAATAATTCTACCACATGAACAGCATCACTAGTTTTATTGCAAGGAATAAAATGTACCATCTCAAAAACCTATCAACCACCACAAAAATAGAATCATGCCCATGCTATGTCTCGATAATTCAAGAATAAAATCCATGCTGACATCCTCTTGTGGCTTCTCTGGTATAGATAATGGCTGATACAAACCTATATTCTAATTCACTCCTTTTTCCATCTGACATACTCTACAACTTTGTAAAAACTTCTTTGCATTTTTTACAAATGTGGCCAGTAATAATTCTAAGTAACCAAAGCTATGGCTTTATGTCTGCCAAAATGTCTAGCCAATCCTCCACCATGCTTCTCCTTGATGATATTCTCTCTCATTGAACTTTTAGGAATGCACAATTGGCTTCCTGTAAACAAAATACTATCCTAGATCATGAAATCTAACCACTTTGTCATGTCAAGTGTAAAAATTTTCATACAAGCCTTCCATGCTTTACCAAAATTAAGAACATATGGATACAAAGTACTGAGTTCCTTGAACCCAACCACCCCAATCTACATGTCTATCAGAAAAAGTTGTCTTCTACTAAGAGAATCTATAACTTTGTTAGACTTCCCACTCCTGTGTTTCAAAACAAATGTATAACTCTGCAAAAAATGAACCCACTTCAAATGCCTTTGGTTTGATTTCCCTTGACTATTTAAATATTACAAAGCTTGATGATCAGTATACAAAACAAACTCCTTAGGAAGAAGATAGTGTCTCCACTTCTTCAATACTTTAACTATAGCATAAAATTCTTCATCATAACAGAATATTTTCTTTTTGCATCATTCAATCTCTCACTGAAATAAGCAACAGGTCTACCTTCTTGGCTCAAAATAGCTCCTATAGCAATACCACTAGCATCACAATCTACTTGAAACAACTTGTTAAAATTAAGAAGTACTAAAATAGACTGCTTATTAACCTTCTATTTTGATAGATTAAAGCTCTTATCTTCTCATACAATCCACTTAAATTCTTTCCTATCCCCTCTCATTGTTTCAGTCAAGGGTTCACTTTTTGTAGGTCCATTTTTAGACCTTCGACTAAGAGTACAAATTCTAGTACACCAACTCCTTTACAAAATTGCACTTCTTCAGGTTTATCACCAAGTTTTCTGCCCTCATTTTATTAAACACCTTGTGAATATGGATCAAATGCTCCTCCAATGTCTTACTAAAGATCAAAATATCATCCAAGTAAATAATGAAAAATCTATCTAGAAACTCCTTCAGTACCTCATTTATGACCTCATGAAAGTGCTCGGTGCATTGGTTATCCCAAAAGGCATGACTAACCACTTGTACAATTCTTCCCTTGTCTTGAAAGTAGACTTCCATTCATCTCCTTCTCTGATATGAATTTGATGGTACCCACTCTTCAAATCTATCTTTGTGAAATACTCAGCTCCAATCAAATAATCTATAATATCATCCATCCTTGGCAATTGAAATCTGTACTTGACTATGATCTTGTTGATAGTGCAAGAATCTGTGCACATCCTCCATTCTCCATTCTTCTTTGGTGCTAATACAACTAGTACTACACATGGACTTAGACTTGCTTGAATCAACCCCTTTTATAACAACTCATGAACTTCTATGTTCAACTCTTCACTTTTTATTGATGTCATTCTGTGTGCTATCGTATTTGGAAAACTAGCTCCTAGAACCAAATCCATCTGGTGACTAATCTTCCTCATTGGGCATAATCCATCTAGTGCATTATTTGATACAATATCAAAAATCTCTCCCAACATATCTACAACTTTTGCAGGTATCTCCTCTATTTCTTCTTTACTATCTTTTATAATTATAGCTAAACACATATGCTCATGCTTCATACTTTTGAGAAATGCTTTTCCACCAACAAAAGATATTCTAGCAGCACTATATACATTTTCTTCTTTATACTTCAATTACTTCAACTTATGCTTCACTCTATCCTTGGTTAAAGTGTAGGTATTTGCTCGCCCATCATGCACAGCATGCCTATCAAACTTCCATGGCCTATCCAACAACATATGGGATATTTCCATAGGTATGATATCACATAGTACCTCATCCTAGTAGCTTCGAATCTTGAACTTCAAAGAGCACTACTCATTGACCATGACCTTTTGGTCATCTTGCACCCAAAAAATATGGTATGGATGTGTGTGTTTCTATCTCTTCAACTTCAACTTTGTGACCATCATTTCTAACACCAAATTTTCAATACTTCCACCATCAATGATCACATCACAACACTTATCTTCACATCTGCACCTTGTGTGAAATAACCTCCTTCTTTGATTAGGTTCATTCTAACACTCAGTAGGACTCAATTTGTTAACTAGGACTTCTCCTCTTTCAACATCTTCAAAATGTGATGATCTGACATCTTTATCAACATGTGTAACTCTGGCCTAGTCTTTTGTTCTTCAAATTGTCATTTCTTAGCATTGGGAACATTGAAATGCTCTATGCCCTTCTTCTCCACAGTGAAAACATTTCCCACAGAAGTCTCCTTGTCTACATCCTTGTCCTCTATCTCTTCCACTCTGATCTATATTTTTATGATCATGGAAATGATTGGAATTGTTTCTCCTATGGTTCTAACGACTACTTCTAGCCTCATCCTTGTTCTTTTGATCATCATTACAACCTCCTTAAGTTCATCCACTAGATCTTCCACCGTGAACTCTTCAACTATTCTTGTTATCAAACTTCTTGCTTAGTTTCTTCTCAACACTTAAGGAAAACTAGTATGTCACCTCAATACTAGTCACACGAACAAGACTCATCTCATCTTGAATGTTTGGTCATAACCCGTTATGATAACAAGTGACTTTCTTCTTATCAGCTTTTGCATGGCCAGTTCTAATGAGAACTTGGTAGAACTCTTCAGTATACTCTTGAACCAATTTTCCCACTTGCTTCAACCCTTGTATTTTCTTCAATAGATCAAGTTCATAATCTATGGGAATGAACTATCACTTCATTTTAGCTACCATCTTATCCCATCTAGTGATTTTGTCCTTTCCTCTTTTATTTTAATCCAACTGAATCTCCTACCACCAGATCTTTGCATGACCCTTCAGTTTGGCCTTCACAAACTTGACCCTATTTGGATCTTTGATATCTTCATATTCAAAGTACTCTTCCAATTCATTGATCATGTCGATCAAATACTCTAGGTTTAGATTTCTCAAAAATGTGGGAACATCAAACTTAGGTCTTTTTCCAATATTGAAAATGACCCTAAAAGCTTCATCTCCTATGGGTTAAGAAATTCCTCTACTGCGTCTGGGTTCGCATTTCCTTCTTCTTCTCTTTTATCCTTATTTTCATCATCTCCTATGGAAAGATTCATTCCTCTATAAATATGCTCGTGCATCACTTGTATTTGCCTCTAGAGGGTTCTAAAATCCTTAGGTGTAATGCCTTTGACTCTTCCACCACATTCTCTTCATGGAGATATTTTTATGCTTTTGCTGAAACCCTAGTGCAAATTACCTCACAATTGGCAATTTTTCTACATGCTCAGCCCAAACCACGGTCCTAGTGTGAACTACTTCACATTCAAAAATCTATCCACACACTCAAGAACTCTAGCTTTGATACCACTTCATGAAGGGTACTCCCCTTAATACCATTAACTCATAATAGGAAAAAGAAACAACAACAAATGTGAGAACAAAATATAGACTTCTTATTATTGTTGTAAATGTGGAATTATAAAATTTATAATTACAATATGCTAACCCAAATGGGCACCTTCATTATAGTAATTAGCAAGACAAAGCTGTGAAATATTACCCAGAGTTGTCCTAGACAATGTTCGGGCCTTTCTTAAATAAGCAATTTTATACTAACTGGAAATATTCTAGACAATGGAACTTAATACCTAGGGCAAACAAACTCTACCAATACATATAGGGTCAGCCAAATACATCTTTGACAATTATTTTAGATATTTCAGGTAAACCCATATAGGGTCAACCAAATACATCTTTGACAATTATTTTAGATATTTCAAGGATTGGCTATTATAACCACTTTTTGAAAACACTAGCTCTTGATCCACAAGCTTGTAACAATGCAACACCCTTCTGTCGGGATTTTGAACCTCATCCTCAATGCTTGTTCATAACCCATTAAGTTATTCCAATGGTGAGCCTAAAGATTTTTCTATAAATATTTCCACCAAAAATTTGCAATAACTTGTCTGATACTTGAGCTGGAGCAACGAGATTTTTATGGTAGGCTTATAACTGTAAAATGAACCTTCATGTAGAAAATAAGAATATTATGAGCTCATATGAAAAACTTACTAAAAATAGCAAGTTTCCATAAATAGTAACCAATATATCTACTAGTCCTTATTAAAATAGAAAAGACTAAAAAGAAAATATTTTTGGGTGATGCAAGATTGCTCTTACACCCAGGATGCTCCTACATCATCACAACATTGTCAATTGTTTACATTATTTTTGTATGTGATGAAGGACGCTCTCCTTAATCCACAACACATAGCTAAAAGAAAGAAACAACATCAATTGAGAGAATAAGATATGGTATTATCACTACAAATGCATAATTATAAAATTACAATATGAAAACCCACATGGGAGCCTTCCTTACAATACTTTGCAAGACAAAGTTGTGACTATTGCCTAGAATTGCCCTAGATAACCAAAAGGTCTTCCTGATATAGAAATTTTCACCACATGGAAAGGTTCTAGACACTAAGCCCTAACCCTTGAGGCCAATCAACCTCATATTATATTATTTTATTATGCTTTATTGCATAGGATTTCTCCAAAAAAATTTAAAACTACATTTTTTTATGGGTCCACTTCAAGAGACCATAACTAGCAAACTATTGACCTGATGGGCTATTATAAACCTATTTCAGAATCCTTGGCTAAAGATCTACAATAGCTGATTGTGCAAGCATCTATCAACTAAGGTTTCTCCTTATTTTAGACTAATTTAGGCCTTCATCCCTAGACCTGAAGCTTGGATAGCCAAAATTCATACCAAAAATCTGCAATAACTGCACTAATATATATGATATGACAATAAAAATCATCTGGCAGGCTAATATATCCAAGATGGACCCCCATATATGAAATTAGAATAATCTCAGCACATAATACCAACTTATTAAAATCAAAAAGGTCCCACAAATAGAAACTCTACAAAGGAATAGCCCTTAATGGAAACATAAAACCAAAAAATTGGAAGTAGAAATATTTTTGGGTGATGCAAGATTTCCCTTACACTTAGGATGCTCCTGCATCAAACACCCAAGGTAATTTGAAAAGTGACCCTATCATGTCTCCAGTAATTAGAAAAAAACCAAGATGGTCAACCTCATCCTGTGCTAACCCTGATAAACCCTCCACTGGCCTTCATTTCCATTTGGCCAGATACTCTTCATAGGTTATGTTTCGTGTGCTTCTTCCAACATGAATGTCTAATATATCTTCAATTTCCTTTGTAGATGAAGTAGATATTGAAATACTCCATTGTGCTTCTGCAACATAATCTCCATCACCTCCTTCATAATATTCTATCAATCCTTAATTGTTGAGTACTAGTAAAATATTGAGTTCAACTAACAACTCTACTTCATCGGTATTTCTAGAATCATACCTTTTTAGTATTTTGCATAATTTTTAGCTTATTATATGTACCCACTAAGAATCTCTCCTTCCTCAAATGAATTGTGACTTCATCTCCAATCTAAAATTCCTTATACCTCATTTTCTCATCTATCTTAGCCTTATAGTATGTATTCGTCCTTGTAGTGTGCTTCCTCACCACCTCATGGATGTTCTTCAAATGTTTAGCAAAATTTTCTTCTTTAACATTACTTATCTCTCCTTTATCCAACTGCCTCAATTTAGAAGCATTTCTAGGATTGTTCCCATATATAATCTAAAATGGTGATTTACTAGTACTCATATTGACAAAATTATTAAATGCAAATTTTGTCTATGGTAAAATCAAATCCCATTCTTTTGGCTTATTCTTAATTAAGCATCTCAGTAAATTCCCCAAACTTTGGTTCACCACCTTTGTTTTTCCATCATTTTGAGGATGATGTGATAAAGTAAAGTTCAAATTTTTCTTTAATTTCTTCCATAATGTATACTATAAATACCCAACAAACTTGATATCTCAATCAAAAACTATGTTCTTTGCTAGACCATGTAGTCTTGCCACGTCTTTATGAAAAAACTCTTTCAAATGAACAACATCACTAGTCTTCTTGCAGGGAATAAAATGTGCCATTTTCAAAAATCTATCAACTACCACAAATATTGAATCATTCCCTTATTGTGTCCTTGGTAAACCAAGAATGAAATACATGCTGATGTCTTCCCATGACTTTTTAGATACAGGTAATGGTTGATATAACCCCATGTTTTGCTTCACTCCTTTCACCATCTGATATACTCTATAGCTTTGCACATACTTCTATACATCTTGCTACAATAGTGACCAATAATTATTCTTAGCAACCAAAATAATAGTTTTATCTCTACCAAAGTATCTAGCCAATCCTCTAATATGTTTCTCCTTGATGAGATTCTCTCTCATAGAACTTTTGGGAACGTACAATTGGCTTCCATTGAACAAGATATCATCTTGGATTATGAAATCCAACCACTTTGTCATGTCATGTGTAACATTTTTTGTACAAGATTTCCAAGATTCACCAAAATCAAGATCCTTTGGATACAAATTCTAGAGTTCCTTGAATCCAACCACCTTAATCTGCATCTTTGTCAGTAAATGTTGCCTCTTACTAAGAGCATCTGCAACTCTATTAGACTTCTCACTTTTTTGTGTCAAAATAAATGTATAAATCCACAAAAACCAAACCCATTTCAAATCCCTTTGGTTTAATTTCCCTTGAGTATTTAACTATCACAAAGCTTGATGATCAGTATAAAAAAAAAACTCCTTAGGAAGAAGATAGTGCCTCCACTTCTTCAATGTTTGAACTATAGTATAAAATTCCTGATCATAAACACAATATTTTCTTTTGGTATCATTCAACTTCTCATTTAGTCATCCTAATAGATGCAACCTTTTTTATCTTGCTTGGTGAGTGATCATGATTGGGATCATGAGTGGTCTACACCCTTGAGGTGATTGGATTTATATTTGTGGTTGGAGCATTATCCCCATCAACATGGTGGGAGCAAACCTATGGGTTCCATGTGGTTGGGAGGTGTAGCTACCTATACCATCGTTGGGGATCGATGTATAAAGAATGTATATTATTCCAGTGTGATTGGTGCTTAATGTTCACTTGGTATATTCGAGATTCTAGAGTATGCTTCCTTGTGATTGATGCTTTCATTAGAAAGCTTGGATATCATGTTTAGATTATGTTAGTATATTTGACACATTCCTATATTATGATGTTTACCATATGATTAGATGATGTAATTTTCTTAGTTGGATTATCTATTACTTATTCGTTTAGCATGTTAGATTTCTTGTGCTTATGATGTTATTACATTTTAGTAAGTGACATCCTCATAAGACAACTTTGACTATCCAATTGGCAGTTTTGGATGTTACACGTGGGGGATGGCTAGGGCCTTCAAGGTCTCATGATGTTATTATGGTTGGGAGGAACTGCGCATAATTTTTGTTGTTTTTGTACATTATGATGTTACTTTTAGTACATCTCTCTACTACTATGTTTCAAATGCTTAGATGTAGTTTATGTCTTGCAACTATTGTATTTGGGTGTCCAAGCCTCAATTGTGGATCTGGTACTCCTCAATGTGGAGGAAATTTTCTTTTCTACTTTTTTATCTTCTTTTTTTCTTTCTTTTTGTAAATCCTCATGTGAGATTGTACTCTCTCGCGTGAGACTTTGAATTTTCACATGGGGCCTTGCAGTTCTTCGTAGGACTCATTGTACTTCCTTGCGTGAAACTTGGTATTAGTGTAGAGGGAATTTGTTGGCTAAGCAAAGTGTTTCCTTGCATGAGAGGTAGATCTTTGCATGGCAAGGTGTACTTTCTTTCATGGCCTAGAGCACTTCATCATGTAAGACTGACTATTGTGTTTTCTTGTGCAAAAAATAGGGGGCATCTCCATTATTTTCTAGAGAACACAATTTGGTGTTTCGAGTACCCTTTTGGATTGCTTGTATTTATAGGCTTCGATAGATCATAGATTTTCATTTTTTATTGTTGTCTTTGGTTTTTAGTTCTCAGTTTGCACGTGTTAGTTTGGTTGTGGCATTTGGAGATCCATTGGTTGACTAGATAGTTGGTTAAGTCTTATGTTGTGACTTTTTTTATCCTTATATGTTGTTTGTCATGTGCAACCATACTTGTTTTTTTTTTTTTTATCTTGGCTTTTATTTATCCTTGTTCCAAGGATCTCTAGGTGGGGCATTACAAATATGCAATAGGTCTACCTTCTTGGATCAAAAAAAATCCTATTGTAGTACCACTAGCATCACAGTTTACTTGAAACACCTTATTAAAATCTTGAAATTCTAGAATAGTTTGCTTTGTAACTTTCTATTTCAACATATTAAAAGTCTTATCTACTCCTACTATACACTTAAATACTATTCTATCCCATCCCATTTTTTTAGTCAAGGGTCCACAAATATGACTAAAACCTTTGATAAACTTTCCATAAAAACTAGTCAATCCATGAGAATTTTTTTACCTCGGTCACACTCCTTGGAGTAGGCCATTTGATGATAGCCTTCCCTTTTTCAGGGTCCATTTTCAAACCTTCTACTGATACTACAAATCCCAAGTACACCAACTCATTCTTCACAAAACTACACTTCTTCAAATTTATCAGCAACTTTTCCTCCCTCAACTTATCAAACACCTTAAAAATGTGCATCAAACACTCCTCCAATATCTTACTAAAGATATGTGGAAATAAGGAATACTAAGAGGGGGGTGAATTAGTATTCTACAAACTTTAGCCAACTAAGTATTATTAATTTCCTTATAACTTGCATATGAAAGAAAACTAATTATATTGAACAATAAACATAATCATGCAATAAGAGAACTCATAACAACATATTTTGTTAACTAGGGAAACCTTGGCAAAGGAAAAATCCTAGTGGGGATGGTAGCCACGAAATGATCCACTAATCAAAAGTATTTGGTTAAAGATATTGACCCTGTTAGGAGTCTATTACATCTGTATAGTGTCTCGGTCCTTGTTAGAGAACTTAGACCTTGTTAGAAGCCTCAATCCTATTAGGAGTTGCTTCTACCCTGTTAGGATTTGGTACATATACAAATACAAAATGATGTACAAACTGAGCCCATTTCCCAAATATGTAACTTACAATGTAATTTCTTAATGCAAAAAGTTAGAGATAATATCCTATTTCTTGTTACTGAAATCTTCAATAAATGATAAATAATTTGTTGTTCTTCACAAAATTTACTATCCTCTGATGAAACATCAGAATTCACATCACATAAAGTTCTCATAGTATTCACAAGAAGAACACTTTACTTCGCATATTTTTATCTGCCTTCATACCTTTGTAATTCACAAAACATTATCCAGTCGGCCTTCAAGCTTTCACATGCTTGGCTGAATACAAAATTAACTCTTTACCATGATGGTGGATGTGCTTGGAGGGATTGTTCCCTTGTTCATTTTGTGTGGCTACGGATTGACCCTATGCAATGTATACAACAAGTGGGAGATTGTTGAGATAATGGGTGTTGCACACATTGCATAATATTGTTATATTTTATTATTTTATTTTTATTATGTAATGTTGTACCTAGATGGACGTGCAACATGTAAAGATTCCCATGGAATATTCTTGATGAGTTGTATTGTAACATTGTGATAATAATTGATGTAATTATTTAATATTGGGGAAAAGAATTAAATGCCCAATATTAAATGTGGGGTCAGTGGGTTAGGTAGCACATGGTATTAGCACATGTTTTATGTAATACCACTTAGTGGTTTTGTGGGACTTGCTATTATATAAGCAGCCACAAGGGTAGTTGTTGTAGAGTAGAGAGACAAGAAGAAGACAGAAGGCAAGAGTCGAGGGGGACAAGGCTTGAGAGGTTAGCCAAGGGAGCATTTGTGAAGGTTGGAAGCATGGCATGGGATGTGTGGATTCATGCTTGTTCACATAGGTTGTTCGGTTGTGGCTATGGCCATGAAGGCTTCCATGGTTGTATGGCAATGGTATTTTTGCTGAATAATATATGGTGATGGATACTTTTGGAGGCTGAGTTTTTCTCTCAATGAGGGTTTTCCAGGGTATATCTTGTGCCACATTTTTGTGGGTATGTTGTCTATTCTCTTGCATGTGGATTTTAATTTTGTGTTTATTCTAGATCTATTATGGGTTATGTGGAAACGGTGGTTATATTCTTTCTTGTCAAGTTTCCTTACAAGTGGTATCAGAGCTATGGTTTTATTATTGTAACCCTAGATTGAATCCATGGGAATGCATGAGAGGATAAAAGAAAGGGCAAGATATATGAATGATTTATTGCAGATCTAAGGATTTTGGATTTGCTGTTATAATGGGATGTTAAAATATTTGGGCATGTAAAATTGTTGGACAAAAGAATTTTTTGGATGTTTCATTTAAATGAGGGTTTTGGGGGGTAGCTTGCATAAATGACCTCATGGGTAAAAACAGACCTCACCATTGGATCCGGGTTGACATTTTTATAAATTTTGATATATAATATGCCCTAGTTTGGCCATGTTCAGAGGAAATGAAAATTTTGATATATAATATGCCCTAGTTTGGCCATGTTCAGAGGAAATATAAATTTTGATATATAATATGCATGGTGCACTTGTTATCTTCATGGTATGTGGAGATGGTTCTTCATGGTATGTGGAGATGGTTCTTCCTGGTATGTGGAGATGGTTTTCTTCATGGTGTGTGGAGATGGTTGCATCTTGAGGACTTACAGGGTTCTTGGAAAAGGTGTGGTTTATGCTTTTATTTAGCATGTTATCCTTGGTATGAGGATGGTTTCATTATTATGTCATGGTATACTTTTGATATGCATTTAGAGTTGTGACATGTTATGGTGTGTTCAGATAGAGCATGTTATCTCTTTGGTTGAGATGGTAAGATCATGTTGTCATGTTTATGTTCCTGAGGCCATGGTTGGAACTTTGACATTGATCTTAGTTTAGTTTCTTGGTATTGAGTACACTAATCATAAGCTGGATACTTCATGTTATTGCTATGTTTCATTTGGAGTTGGCATGGATTGATTGGTTACAGGTGCTCATGGATACTTAGAGACGGTGGTGATGCTGATTTCTCTTGGATTAGAGAAGTATTTGTTGGGATGGTTGATAGTTTCAGCAAGAAGTCTGAGGGGCAGTCACCTGATATGGACTTGAGAGGAGATTGTTCTTAGATGAGTCTTGGTTGGAGACTTGGGTATCTTGATGAGCATTCTCATTCCCCACTCTTGGTCTACTCGGCAGTTTGCTACTTGAGAGGTATAGCCCATTATTTTCTCTCAGTTGCATCATATTTATGCTTATCTTTCATGGATATGGATCTTGAGCTATGGTACATGAGTTAGTTCTAGAGGGTTCATTTGAGAGATGGTTTAGCATTCGTTATCTCCATGTGCATATGTTGTTATGTTGGTTGAATTTGGGAGATGGTTTTATATTGGGCATATTCCTTGGATTAGGAATGGTTTTATTGAGTTTGATCTTCTTGTGAGAGGCTTACATCCATGATGAGTTATATGGTATGGTTTGGGTGTTGTTAAGGCTTCTTGTTGGGGTTTTATGGAGGAGATCATACTTACACAGTTTACATCTAGAGGTGTGTGTAGAAGGACATGATACATGTTATGATTTGCATGGTTTCTCTGGTCTTGGTTATCTTCCTGGATGTTTAGTTTTTTCTACATTGGATTTGAGATTGATTAGAGATTGTGATCACTAGTTTGTGCTCATGTATGTCATGTGAGAGATGACATGGTTCTTTCTTTCTCTTTCCTCTATTGGTTGTGGAGAATTTGGGAGACTGTTGGAGACTTGTTATGACAGTTATTCTTGCAGGATATTGGATTATGTATTGTGAATGTCCTTGATACTACATGGATTCACTTCTTTGAGATGTGTTGAGTGGATTGGTTATAGATTTGACATTATCTTTTGTAGTGGGAGCTTCTTGGTATATATGTGGCAAGTATTGCTCTTGAGGCTTGTGATTGCAGGTTATAGATTGGATATGTCAATAATATGAGATTCACTTGTTATACCTCTGAGGTATGGATAGTTGGATGAGTTTGGCACTTTGTTGTGGGTGCTATTTAAGCTATGGATATTTTGACAACTACGGATACATGTGATTACCTTTGGATCAAGTTATTTGTGCTTGGAATTTTAGTTGGTACAGAATTTTATGATCTTCTAATGCGACAGTTTGGGTGGCTTTTTCTTTGGATGGCTTCTATGTATGTCCAGTGGGAGTGGCATAATAGGAGGTGAGATCATTCATGTTCGAGATGCTGGATACTTTGATTTTGTTGTAGGTACCAAGATGGAGAACTTGGTGTATTTTGATCCATGATGGTGGATGTACTTGGAGGGATTGTTCCCTTGTTCATTTTGTGTGGCTACGGATTGACCCTATGCAATGTATACAACAAGTGGGAGATTGTTGAGATAATGGGTGTTGCACAAATTGCATAATATTGTTATATTTTATTATTTTATTTTTATTATGTAATGTTGTACCAAGATGGACGTGCAACATGTAAAGATTCCCATGGAATATTCTTGATGAGTTGTATTGTAACATTGTGATAATATTTGATGTAATTATTTAATATTGGGGAAAAGAATTAAATGCCCAATATTAAATGTGGGGTCAGTGGGTTAGGTAGCACATGGTATTAGCACATGTTTTATGTAATACCACTTAGTGGTTTTGTGAGACTTGCTATTATATAAGTAGCCACAAGGGTAGTTGTTGTAGAGTAGAGAGACAAGAAGAAGACAGAAGGCAAGAGTCGAGCGGGACAAGGCTTGAGAGGTTAGCCAAGGGAGCATTTATGAAGGTTGGAAGCATGGCATGGGATGTGTGGATTCATGCTTGTTCACATAGTTTGCTCGGTTGTGGCTATGGCCATGAAGGCTTCCATGGTTGTATGGCAATGGTATTTTTGTTGAATAATATATGGTGATGGATGCTTTTGGAGGCTAGGTTTTTCCCTCAATGAGGGTTTTCCAGGGTATATCTTGTGTCACATTTTTGTGGGTATGTTGTCTATTCTCTTGCATGTGGATTTTAATTCCATGTTTATTCTAGATCTATTATGGGTTATGTGGAAACGGTGGTTATATTCTTTCTTGCCAAGTTTCCTTACAGGTATATGTTGCCATAAATGAAAACTCTAACTATTTTACAAATTTTTCTACCTATCCAAATTTACAACAATCTCCCCCTTTGGTATTGATGGAAACATATCAAAAAATTGGCTAAGTCCCAAAATGTTGACTAAAAACATTACAAGAACTTGGCCTTTGCAAAATTCAAAAAAATTCAAAAATTTTGGATCGTCATATTTTATAACCATCTTTCCTTATTTCTCCTATTACATTTTAACTAAAATATTTCACATGATCATATTAGTACTTACTCCCCCTTACATTACACTTTATATAATTTTCCTATATTACTTCCCCTTTGGCATCAATGAAAAAGGTGTCAAAACTTATATACAAGTCAAAATTTTGGTTCTATACCTCTACATTAGGTTGATAGAAATGTCATAAAATCATCAAAACTTGCATTCAAATTCTTAAATTTCTTCCCCCATGAATCTTGGACTCCTTCAAATATGTTGAGAAAGGCGCAAAGTCCATAGGTTGCAATCTCAACTATAGTTAAGTTAGAGTAAAACAAATCTCAAATGATATCTTAACCTTAAGACATTCTTCAATTTTCTTCTCTAATGTTTTTATTTTCAAAGATAAGTTTTCTCTAAAAAGTGAGAATCATTTTGCAATTCTTTCCTTGTCCATCTCAATGATCCTTATCTCATCATATGTTCTCCCAATCTTGACTTCAATATCTTTAATCTTCTCATTGGGTTTTTTAATATGATCGACTAAATCTTGGATCTCTTCATGTTTCTACTTCAGCTCCTTATCATTTTCTTGAGTGATCTTGAATATCAAAGTACACTTTTCATACAGTACCTTTCCTTCTTGCTCACAATTCCTCAGCTCCTTGATACATGCATCAAGAGCTCCCAAATCATTTCCAATATTTTGACAAACTATGTCAAACATTTGTGCATCATGCTTGGCTTGTGCTTTAACTATTGCTATGTCAACAAGATTAGTAAATTTTGTATCAAATGATTTTAGTAATTCCTTGGCTCTTAGCTGCAAATATTGTTCTATCACTAGTGAAGGAATTGTACTTTGCATTATGTCCAATACTTTAATTAGAATATTTTCCAAACTATGCACTTTCTTATTTTTCTCTAGTAGCTTACTCAAGGCTAACATGTGTCCTTTATGATCATCATCATCATCTAATGCTATTTCTACTTCTTTTGGCTTCTTTTCTTGATTGTTCTTTTCCTCTTCTTCTTTCTTTTTTTCTTCCTCTTCCTTCTTCTTCTTCTCTTCTTCTTTCCTCTTCTTCTTTCCTCTTCTTTTCTTCTTCTTTCTTTTTCTTCTCTTCCTCTTCTTTATTTTTCTTCTCTTCTTCTTCTTGCTCTTTCTTTTCTTCCTCTTCTTTATTTTTTATTTCCTCTTCTTCTTTCTCTTTCTTTTCTTCATCTTCTTTCTTTTTCTTCTCTTATTCTCTTTCTTTTTCTTCTCCTATATTTTTCTCTTCTCTTCTTCTTCTCTATTTCTATTTTCCTCTTCTCTTATTCTCCTCTCATCTTCCTACCTTTTCTTTTCTTTCTCTTCTATCTTCTTTTGTTCTTCCTCCTACTTATTTTCTTCCTCTAATTCTTTTTCTTCTTCTTCTTCTTTATTCTTATCTTCCTTTGCATTGTCAAAGCTGGTATAATTGGCTAAATTGTCAATAATATTTGTACCATAATCCTTAAAATAATCTTTATATGTATCAATAGTTACCTTAGTGTTGTAAATATGCATATTATGTGTAGAACTTGTTATTTGTGGAGTAAGAGATACATCTTTTATGATTGTATCCATCTCCTTTTCTTGACCTATCATCAATTTCACAATTGTTGCCTTTGTTTCCTTGTTTAGTTCTTCATGGTTTCCTCTCATGATGCTATGGGCCTTGTCTTATTTCTGAAGAAAGGTGCAAGGTTACTCATCAAGACTTGGAAATGATTGTCATCTTTAACTACACAAAGTTTTATGAGATGATTCTCTCTTATCTTCTTGTCTTCTTCTACATCTCTTTGTTTTATGTTGATAAGCCTTTATAGAATTCTATTGGAATAAGACCTTGTATATTTGTAAAGTTCTTATCATTAATAATCAAATTCCTTATCACAATGTTTTCTAACTCAAATCTTCCAAAATTTCTATAAAAATCATAAAAATTGTTAAGTTGTTCAAAACTTCCCTTGTTGATTATTGCATCATTTAGGTTCTCAATTCTTGGCTTCCAAGCCTTCCTACTTGTGGGTGTCTTTGTTTATACCTTTTTTATTTCACCTTCCTTTAACTTCATTTCCTCATCTGGTGATTCTAATTTAGATTCAACTACCTATGATTTTCTTCTTGAAACAAGAGTTTGTCTTCTCTCTTCTAGTGGTCATGTATCCTTTTGCTTTACTCTCTTCTATTGTTTTGGAGGTTCTATTTTCTCCTTTTTAACTTCTATCAGTCTTGTGGACTTTTTGGTGCTAGGAGGAGTGGTTTGTTATACCTTCACAATGTTGACATCATCTTCTTCATTCTTCTTTTCTACAATAGTAGGTTGCTCTTGTGAGACTACAGTGTATGGTGCACTAGGAATCTAAGTAGATGGTCCTACTACTATCACACCCTCTACTGATCTTGTAACTTTTGGTAGTGTAGCAACTAAGACTTCTGATTGTCCACTTGCCCTCATCTCTCTGGCCATAGTCATGGCTTCTCTTTGTTCATATATTTTCATGCATGTTTCCTTCATAATGGATTCAATTTTCTTATCAACTTTCTTTTTCATATCCTTGTTGTATAGCTCAATATGCTCTTCCTTCATTTTGTCTTCATAAGTCCCCCATTTAGGACATTCTTCATCTCTTTCTAACTCAAGGATTATCTTTGCATATCCTACTATTAATTCTTTAGTCATTTCATAGCCCATGGGGTCAATGAATTTGACTCTTGGCTCAAATACTTCCATGCATGTGGCATCTATCTCTACCATGAAGCAAATGTCATTCTCATATTTCTCAACTAGTGATGGTGGTATTATGTATATATGTTCGTTTCAATCTAAAAACTTTTTGTCATTCTAGAGATATCTATTGTCACAAAGGTTTTCACCCTTGTCCAAAGTTTTTACCTAAGGACAACCTTGTGAAACATTGAAACAACCTCCAAGCTATGGGACTTGAACTATGAGGTTAAGTCTCCAGAGAAGGCCAGCTTCCTTTACTATCAAGGTGCACCTAACTACTCTTGGAGAGGAAAAGGGAGAAGGAATGCATAGAAGCAAATCTACCTATTCTAACCTAAGGAGGGTGATGCACCAAAAATAGAGTGTTCAAACCAATATCTACCCATACATGCACTATTGAACCATCATGACACCAAACGATATACACATCCAGACTTGCTTCAGTCTAACAATCACATACAGATCAGAAAAATCTAAATGAATGACACAAGGAAAGAGAGGATTCACTTATATACCATTCATAGGCTAAAAGAGATATAGTCATGCAAGATTGTAGATATCTAAAATACACCAATGAGAGGCCAATAGTTCTTCCACTTCACATCAATGGCTAAAGGAGATAAGAATGTCATACAGTTCAGAGGCAAAGGGGATTTATAGTGAAATTGCAAAGCAATATCAGAGAAAATAGAGAAGAGTCAACCAGTACAAAATCTATAAAAATTAGCTTTTATAGCTTAGGCATAACTGAGATGTTCTCTATCTGAAGTTACTCCACAACCATTGCCATTAAGTCTTGATAAAGATCTGGAGAAAATCTGATCTGGGTACAGATTCACATACAATGAAACCTGATATTTTGTTGAAATAGGGCCCTGACAAAAACAGCACCATTAACCATTTTGACCAAGTAGGTGGATGAACAGGGGTGGTGGAGTGTTCTCCTACTATTTACTAGGTTTAGCATTCATTCAAGAGTGGTTGGAATTGATCATAAGGATCAAATCATGCAAGAAAGCTAGATTTCCTTTATTTATGGCTCATCCATTAGAAAATTCAGCAGGTCAACTAAGTCTTACAACCAAAATGGGTCGTGTGGACCAATGGTCTTTTATTTTTCTACCACCTTGCAAGGCCTTTTTGAGTTTGACCACCAAACCAATTAACTACACCACCTTCCCAACTTAATTGTGATGTCACATAACTGTCGGCCTTAATTGCCAATGCTAACTGTAGCATTATCTCCACGGGCCCACGAGGACACGTTTCCTTTAGGCACTTCCCCACATTGTTTAATTTCCTTGCATCTTCATATTATGGGAAAGCACCGATCATTGATCTCTGTAAGATCAATGAGCATGAAAAATCCTCCTTATATTGTGCTTGCCCTTAATACTTCTGGGCCCACGAACCATTTAGCATACACCTCAACATGACCTGGCCCCATCTGGTGTCACCCTACGGCTTCATAATAACCTGACCCCACAAGGACACATGGCAGCGAGGGGCTTGCCCATATTGCTTAATCTCCTTGCATATTCATAATGCGAGAAAGCGCCAGCCCTCGATCTCATCACATTGGATGGTGTACATAACCCATACCCTTTGAACCTACATGAATATCCTCTGTGATGTCGTTAGGACATGTGTCACCAGGGCGCTTGCCCGCATTGTCTGGAAGTCTAACAAAAGATAGAATGTGGGAAAGTGGGCACCAATCAAAATGCCAACTGGACTGACATTTCTTCCTTTCTGCAGCCCACACAAGAACATTTGCCTCACCTACCACGTGTTGCAAAGGGCCTTCCCCTCATTAATGAAAGGTAGTGCATTTTGAGAATGTGGGAAAGCACCCACCGTAGATCACAAAAGATCTGACAGCACGAAAAGTTGCGAGCCAGTGGAAAAAAATTAGAAAATAAAAGAAATACCATAAAGTTTTAATCATTTTTTATTTTGTATTTCCAGGGCATTTAAATAATATTAAAGATCGAAAACGGCCGTTGGGTGGGCTCAAGTATTTGAATTCAAAATTTTGTCAAGGGGGCAAAAATAGGTAACAATATCCTCTATCATCCTTTCCACTAATTCTTTTCTGTAATGATGAGTGGTCATGTTCATGGTGCATTTGTTTCCATTCAACTCATAATCAGGCATACCAGGAAACTTCTTCATAACTTGAAAGAATAGATGTATAATCAAATACTCAAATCTAAATGTTACATTCTTAGTCTTCTTAATCCTTTCAATGTTATCCAAGATTTGTTGCTTAAGGATTTCACACATATTTACTTTCTCTCTCTTTACTGCCACTAGATAAGTTAAATAAATAAATCCAATGGGAACAGAATTTATTCTAGAACTATATCTTATACCCAATAATCTTACTCAACACTCTAACATCAATTTCTTTAATCAAGTCAAGTATCACATTTCTTCCATTAGACTTGGTTTTTAGTGTAGTTGCCACTAACTTTTTCACACTATTATTCGTTCACAAGGTTACAACCCTTGTTGCTAAGACATGTCAAATTGTGAATCATATCATTATCTATAATTAATGGTATATCTCCTACCAAAACATATTCTCATGAATATGACTAAGAATTATCCTTGTCCATTCATGGTTGTGAAACACAAAGCAAAACATATTTCCGATAATGTTTAGCTCATCTAGGTGCTCATAACCTTGTGTCAGGGAAAAATCATTATTGCAAATCAAACTCAATTCCTTGTGGATATCACTGTCACCAATACTCTCAAACTTATATTGAATATAGGCTCTAATGTCTCCTATGTATAAAACATTCGGCAAAACTTATGAAATTTCTCCTAATGGGTCATCTTCTAAAGACACATAACGATGTTTCTTGAACTTGTATCTAAGGCTTTCATTCACATCACAAATTGTTGGTGTAGTCATTATTTCTTATTAAAACCTTAGAATTTCAACTATGTGGGTGATAAATATCAAATGATTGTCCTTCCAATACTATGTGCAAGCTTGATGGATCTTTTTCTTTGACAAATACTTATTGGAAATCTTCGTTATGTTCTCTCAACTAATCTTTTTAACTATTATTATTTCTATCATTTCTTCTAACATTTTTGTTGTTATTCCTTTTGAAACTTAGATTATTGTTGATTTTTCTCATATCCATTTTGAAAAAAATTTCTATATGAACAAAATTGTTACATAATTTACATACTGGTGTATTGTTCCTGTAATTAGGTCCAGTGTGGTTAACAAGTGCTCTACAATTTCTGGCAATGTGTCCAATGTTGTTACATTTGTAACACACAATGTTGCTTCTTGTTCCATTTGTTTCTTCATTTGATCTCCTTCTTTCACCTTCAGGGTTAGTACATCTAAACAATCTACCATTGCTATTATTATTATCAAATTTAGATTTCTTACAATCAATTGCTCTATGACTAAAACTATGACAATTATAATAATAAAAATTATTACTAGGCTTGAATGTCTTACCCATACAATTTCTCTTCATATGACCAACTAATTCATTATATATAAAGCATCTACCTTTAAATTCATATCTTACTTCCTTAGGTAATTCACATTGCTTAGGTTCATCAATTTTCTTAGGTTGATTTTCTTACTCAACTTATTTTGATACATCTTTAGATTGACTTGATTCAATATTAGTATGGTCATCCTTCTTATGTTCAGGATGTTCAACAACTGGATGTGGTTCCTTTCTTCTTTCAAACCTCTTTGTTGACTTTTCTCCAATAAAATATTCAAGACCAGTCTTATCATAGGAAGGTCTCTGAAAATATAATTTCTATCCAATTTTCTCACTACTGGAATATAACTTCTCTAATTGTTGCTTAGTCTAGGTTAGCTCTTCTTTCACAATATTATTGTACTTGTCAAGTTTTGCATGTTCTAGCTTCATAGATTCAAGTTTAGATGTAACTTTTGTAAGATAGAATCTTATATTTGCATTCTCATATTTCAGATTTGACTCAATTTTGCTATCATCTTTCTCCAAACTTAGCTTCAATTAAGTGATTTTAAACTCATGTTTCAAAATATCATTTTCTTTCATCAATCTTGAAATTTCATCATTATCTCTTGTCTGATATTTAGGTTCCTTCCCAGTTTTCACATGATCGATCTAATCTTTCAATTTCCCCATGTAGTCATTTTCATCTTCAGATCTTTCTTTTAGGTTGTCTTTTTCTTCAGTGAGAATATCAATCTACTCAAGAGCTTCTTCAATGTTCTTTTGTAACTGTTCCATATCCATTGGGATCTTACTCAAGTTGTTAAGCCTCTTTTCAATAATTGTGATATGACACCAATTGTTAGAAATAGTGAATACTAAGAGAGGGGTGAATCAGTATTCTAAAAACTTTAGCTTGAAACTAGATATTATTAATTGTCTTATAACTTGCTTATGAAAGCAAACTAATTATATTGAATAGTAAACATAACCATGAAATAAGAGAACTCATAACACCATATTTTGTTAACTAGGGAAACCCTGGCCAATAGAAAACCCCAATGGGGATGGTACCCACAAAATGATTCACTAATCAAAAGTATATGGTTAAAGATATTGACCATATTAAGAGTTTATTACATCTGCATAGTGCCTCGGTCCTTGTTAGAGGACTTAGGCCTTGTTAGAAGCCTCAACCCTATTAAGAATTGATTCAACCCTATTAGGAGTTGGTACATATATATATACAAAATTGTGTACAAGATAAGTCCACTACCCAAAAATGTAACTTAGAATGCAACCTTAATACAAAAAGATAGATATAATAACCTCCTCCTTGCTTTTGATATCTTCAATATCTGATATGTCACTTATTGTTATTCACAAACCTTGATATCCTCTTGTCAAACATCAAAATTTGCATCACATAAAGTTCTCATAGTCTTCACAAGAAGCACACTTTACTTTGCATATTGTAATTTGCCATTATACCTTTGTTCACAAAACATTTTCTAGTCAACCTTCAAGCTTTCACATGATTGGCTAAATACAAAATTAACTCTTTCTCTCTTAGGTTTAACATCTAGGATGTCATCCCTAATTAGTAAAGTAATTATTTTGTAAACAATATAATTCCTTAACTCATAATTACCCATTTTCTATTATGCCATGTTCATGTTTGTATGTTGTTGCAACTGGTAAAATTGTCATATCTTCTTCTGTAATGGCCGTACTGAATCATGCACTTACATAGGTCATACTAAAACTCTTTATTGTATGTACCAAATTTCACATGTGCCAATAATGCTTATGTTATATGTTCATAACAAAAATATCTTTGGTTAGCAAATAAACTATCTTGTACTTGGACAATTTTCAAGTCTAGCTATAGAATCTTCTTCTACACATAATGCCTTCTTCATACAAGGTATATTTTTCCATAAATGACAACTCTAATTCTTTTAAAACTTATTTTGCATACCCAAATTTCTAACAAGATCAAAATATCAACTAGGTAAACAATGATGAACTTACCCAGAAACACCTTCAGTACCTCATTCATGAGCCTTGTGAAAGTACTCAGTGCATTGGTTATGTCAAAATGCATGACTTACCACTCATAGAGGTATTCCCTTGCCTTGAAGGTATTCTTCCACTCATATCCTTCTCTAATGTGAATCTGGTGGTACCCAGCCTTCAAATATATCTTTATAAAATACATAGCTCTGCTCAAATAATCCATAATATCATCTACCTATGACAATGGAAATATATATTTGATTGTGATCTTGTTGATAGCTCAAGAATATACACGCATCCTCCATTATTTATTTATTCATAGGTTCTAATACTTTTAGTACATCATATGGACTCAAACTCTCTCAAATCAACCCCTTATGCAACAACTCATGAACTTATATGTTCAACTCTTTACTTTTTGTTGGTGTCATTTGGTGTGTTGCCTAGTTTGGAGCACTAGAACCTGCAATCAAGTCCATCTAGTGACTAATATTTCTCAATGGGGGTAATCCATCAAGTACATTGAAATATCTTGAAACTCTTCCAACAAATTTTCAACTTATGTATGTACCTCCTCTACTTCTTATTTACAATCTTTTAGAATTACAGAAAAACACATATGCTCAAACTTCCTACAATTGAGAAACTATTTTTCCATCAACAAAACATATTATGGCAATACTACATACATTTTCTTCTTTCTCCTTCAATGGCTTCAACTTATGATTCACTCCATCTTTTGTCAAAGTGTAGGTATTTGAATGCCCATCATGTACAAGATGCATGTCAAACTGCCACAACCTGCCTAGAAACACATGAAATATATCCATACATATGATATCACAAAGAACATCATCCTAGTAGCTTCCAATCTTGAACTTCACTATACACATCTCATTGACCATGACCTTGTGGTCATCCTACACCCAAGCAATATAGTATAGAAGCGGGTGTTTTTGCCTCCTAACATTTAGCTTCGTGACCATCTTTTTCTGACACCAAGTTGTCAATTCTTTCACCATCAATGATCATATCACAATAATTATCTTCACTTCTACACCTAGTGCAAAAAAAGCTCCTCCTTTAATCTAGCTCATTCTTACCACTCAACAAGACTCTTTTGTTAACTAGGACTTCTCATCTTTTAGCATAGTCAGAATGTGAGGATTCAGCATCTTTATCAAGATGTGCAACTTTGATCTAGCCTTCAGTTCTTCTACTCAAATGCCATATGCCCTTTTTTTCTATAGTTAAAATAGGTTCCATGAAAACCTCCTCTATGAGATCCTTTCCCTCTTCCTCTTTCTATGTAATCTTTATTATTCTGATCATGGAAATGATTATTTCCCCCTGATTCTTGGCCTCAACCCATTAAGATAATGGGAAAATTTCTCCTTATCAGCTTTCGCATGGTTGGTTCTAATAAGAACTCAGTTGAAATCTTTAGTATACTCTTGAACAAATATTCATGCTTGATTCAACCCTTGCATTTTCTTTAGTAAATCAAGCTTATAATCTACATAAATCAATCATCTGCTCCTATTTGGTGATTTTACATTTCCCTCTCCTATTTCACTCCAATTGAATCTCCTACCACTAAATCTTTGCATGACCCTTGAGTTTGACTTTAACTAATTTGATCTTATTTGGATCTTCAATATCCTCATACTCAAAGTATTCTTCTAATTCATTGATCCAATTAATCAATTCCTTTGTGTTGAAAATTCCCATGGATATGGGAACCTCAAATATAGGCCTTTTCCCAACCATGGGAATGGCCTTAAAAGGATTTTGTTCTTCAAGGTTCAAAACTTCCTTCGCTCCCTAATCAATGTGGATTTTTCCTTCTCTTTCATCCTCACTCTCATCGCTTATGGTGAGATTCATCCATCTACACATTTTTTCTTACAATGATTTTGTTTGTCTCTAGAAGTCTTGAACCTTAGATGTGACACCTCTAGCACCACACTCTCATTGTGGAGAAATTTTTTAACTTATGTTGGAACCATAGTACAAATTGTATCTAAATCAACAATTTGTCCACATGCTCAACCTAAATTATGGTCCTAGTAAAAACATCCTTCCATTGGATGATGAGTTTACACACTCAGGAACTCCTTCTATGATGCCACTTGATGAAAGATGCTCCCCCTAACCCACAACAAACACAAAAGAATAGAGAAACAAAACCAATTGAGACAAAAAAAAATATGGGCTTCTTCATATGGCCACAAATGAAGAATTATAGAATTACAATATGAAAACCCATATGGATGCCTTCCTTACAACAATCTACAAGACAGAGTTATAACTTTCACCCAAAACTATCTTAGATAACCTATGAGCCTTCCTTATATAAGCAATTTTCACCACCTGGGAAGGTTCTAGATACTAAGACCTAACCTTTGAGATCAACCAACCTCATATTATATTATTCTATTGTAGATTATTACATAGTGTCACTAAAGATAAATTAAAAATGATATTTTCAGATGGGTCCACTTCTGGAGACCATAACTAGAAATTTATTGACGTGATGGGCTATTATAACCCCATTTCAAAATCCTTGGCTAAAGATCTACAATAGTTGATCATGTAAGAATCCATTAGTTGAAGTTTTGCCTTATTTAGAAGTCATTAAGACCATCATTGTTGGACATGAAGCTTGGATAGCCAAAATTCATACCAAAAGTCTACAATAACTACACTAATACGTATGATATCACAAAAAAAATCATCTAGAAGGTTGATATGTTCAAGATTAACCTCTAGATATGATATTAGAATAATCCAAGTACTTAATACAACCTTACTGAAATTAGCAAGCTCCCACAAATAGCCACTCTACATAGTAATAGCTCTTATTGGAAATACAAAATTGGAAAACTAAAAGTAGAAATATTTTTGGGTGATGAAAGATTTTCCTTACACCCAGGATGCTCTTACATCAATATGTTAAAGAAAAGGGTTCAATGGGTATTATTCCTTATACACATGAGGTGTTACAATTTCTACATGATTTCACTTAGTCTTTGTTCTCACCTATTGGAGTAATTTCCCCATTATCTTATATAATGTGTCATTGCAATCTCTCAATATATTTCTTTCCCTTGTCCTTCACTAGTGGGAAAGGTTTCTTTCTTCCTCTAAAGATCATTTCTTCTTTCTCTATATTAGCTTTAACTTGAAATCTTATGTGAAAAAATATTTTTCCATCTCTTCTACACTCACATTTATTTTTATGTATGATACCTTATCTCTATGAGATGTTCCATAGAAATATAATGACTTGTTTTCTTTATCTCCCTATAGATTGATATTGTTTAATGGAGCATTTTCAAGTATAGGTATGTTTTTATTTTCTATATGCATAATGTTATCTTAATGTTTCTTATACTATGATCTTCAATAGATTCTTCTTTTTTCCTCCTTTTTAAGCATTCTTATATTGTTTAGAATCAAGTGTTCACTTAATAGTATGTTTTTATATTCTTCTTTTTGGATACTATATGTTGGCATTTTATGCATGGCTATCAGTTTTTTCTTATGGCTCATCCTTATGTTCTTCATGACTTTATTATATAATCTACTATTAATCTCCTTTCTTGTCTCACACTTGGGTGGCAAGAGCTTTTGTACATTCTTGTCTTTTTTTATGCATCTAATTTCTTTAAGCTTATGTGGAATTTGTTCATTATGTGACGTTATTCTTTTCTTTATGAAGAAGCATGTCTTTGATATGGATTCTCTCTTTTGTAAGAGGTGCATGTCCTAAATCATCACCTCTTCTTTATCAAGTAAAGCTATGTCCATTATATATACTTTCCCTTTATTGGAGATTGTTATCATTTATCCAAGTATCCATGTTCCTTCTATATTGGAGGCTGAATAGATGTAGTCTTGTTCTTTTTTCCTTCTACTTGGAGATGCTATCTTAATTAAGAACTCCTCTTAGGTGGACTTCTTGTTATTAATATTTCTCCCCTTTGAGGATCCTCTTTCCATAGGCAATATATCTCTTTCACAATTGTCTATATTCTTAGATTGTAGGTCATGACTCCTCACTGGGAATATTGATGAAGACACAAACCACAACCAAAAAGAATGCAATAGGAGAAAAGGGGAATATTATTATCGATAAAATATGCTACTGCATTCTAGTACATGTAAACAAACCCAAATACATGCCCTATAGGCTTATAATGGTCAGATCTTAGAGAAAAATCCTCCTCGTAGTACCTTCTCTCAAACTCCACCAAGAACTGCCTTTACAATACTAGAAATGTTCTTAAATAAACCCCAATTAGGTTTAGGGTTAGGAATACATTATAGAATATGCCATTTGGAATCCATCACCAAAATAGAAGGTTCTAGAAATCATGTTAGAAGCCAGTGTAAAATTAGAAGAATTTAGAAATCATAGTCCAACTTTCGGGAGACATAACTTTTGATCCAGGACTCTAATTGATGAACCATTTACATTTCTAGAAAGGTCTTGAAGTGCTCTATAGCCCTATTGATAATATTATCTTGTCCCCCATTTTTTGAGCCCATACGAGGTCGTTTAATGCCTCAAATTTAACTCAAAAGCACTCTTAGTAGGTCTCCAGGCAACTTAAAACTGCAATAACTTTCAAACTATAAAGCCTTTTAACCTGATTCTTTTTATGGAGTGTTCTAAATTAAAAATGTAATCATCCCTCCAACTTACACCCTCTAACTCATCATAATTATGGCTCAATTACAAAATAACCCATTTTTGTATTGACACATATCCCATGGTGCTCAAAAACTCTAACCCAGAAAACCAATAGTGGAACTATGAGAGTTGGAATCTTTATTTGACCCAAATGGGTATCCAGAAATGAAAAAACTTTAAACAAAAACAAACACTAAGCATATTTTTGGGTGATACAGGATTGCCCTTACACCACTAGATGCTTCGGCATCAGACACCCAGGGTAGATTGAAAAGTGACCCTATCACTTTATAGTTGGTAGAGAAAAACCAAATGAGAAACCTCCATTTTAGATATCCAAGTTGAGTCCTCCATTGGTCATCCTTTTGACCTCACCAAGTATTCTTCATACTGCATGTTTCTGGTACTTCAGCCCACACAACTATCTAGAATATCTTCAATCTATTCCTTCACCAAAGTAGGAATTGGACATGGCTCCAACATCAACCCCTCATCTGCACCATCATCATGATATTCTATTAAGTCTATAATATTGAAGATAGGAGAAATGTGAATCCCATTTGGCAACTCCACCTCATATCCATTCCCTATGTCATGTTTCTTCAAAATTCTGTAGGGACCACATTTCTTCATCTTCAGCTTGTTATAGGTAACCACTGGAAAGTGTTCCTTCCTCAACTATAATATAACCAGATCCCCTACTTGGAACTATTTATGTCTCCCCTTTTGATCTGCCCTAGCCTTATACTATTGGTTCATCTTGGTAATATGTGCATGTACCTCCTCATGTAGATTCTTGACATGTTCAGCAAATTCTTTTGCCTCAACACTTGTCCTCTCTCCTTGCTCCATCTTTATCAGCTCAGGTGTAGTCCTTGGACTATTCCCATACACAATTTGGAATAGTGATCTACTAGTACTCCTGTTTATAAAATTATTGTAAGCAATTTCTATTTGTGGTAGAAGTAAATCCCATATCTTGGGCTTATCCCCCACTAAACACCACAACAAATTTCCCAGACTTCTATTAACCACTTCTGTTTGTCCGTCAGTTTGCAGATGATGCATGGAATTGAACTTCAATTCCATCCTCAATTTCTTCCACAAAGTCCTCCAGACATACCCCACAAATTTAGTATCTCTATCAGAAACAATACTCTTTTGGAGACCATGTAGTCTCACCACTTCTCTGAAAAACAAATCTACAATATGTACTGCATCATGAGTCTTATGGCATGGAATGAAATGTGCCATCTTGGAGAACCTATCAACCACCACAAATACTGAGTCATTACCCCTTTGTGTCTTGGGCAATCCAAGAACAAAATTCATACTTATGTCCTCCCAAGGCTTTATTGAAACAGGCAATGGTTGATAAATTCCAATATTGTGACTAAATCCTTTGGCTGCTTCACATACTTGACAACTCTACACAAACTTCTTCACATCCTGAGACAATTAAGGCCAAAAATAATGTTCTCTAATAATGACAATAGTCTTATCCTAACCAAAGTGTCATGTCATTCCTCTACTATGTTTCTCCTTGATCAAGTTCTCCCTCATATAACTCCATGGAATACATAATTGACTACCCTTGAACAACATACCATCCTTAATCAAATAATCTAGCCACCTGGTCCTATCTAGAGTAATAGGTTCTTTACAAGCCTTTCATGCTTCAGCAAAATCAGGATCGTCAAGGTACAAATTCTTGAGTTCATCAAACCCAACCACTTCAACTTGCATTATTGTCAGCAATAACTGTCTCCTACTCAATGCATCTACTACCCTATTAGACCTTCCACTTCTATGTTTCAATGCAAATGTATAGCTTTGCATGAACTCTACCCATTTCAAACACTGTTGATTCAATTTACCTTGGCTATTTAGGTACTGCAATGCCTGATGATCAGTATACAAGACAAATTCTTTTGGCAATAAATAATGCCTCCATTTCTTTAAGGCTTGAACTATTACATAGAACTCTTGATCATAAATAGAATACTTCTTCTTTGCATTGTTCAGTTTTTCACTAAAATAGGCAATAGGTTTACCTTCTTGGCTCAATATAGCCCCAATAGCACTGCCATTAGCATCGCAATCCACTTGGAACACTTTATTGAAATTACAAAGTACTAACACAGGTTTCTCTATCACCTTCTTCTTCAACAATTCAAAACTCCTTTTAACTCCTATAGTCTACTTGAACTCTCTTCAATCCCCCCATATTGTTTCAGCCAAGAGTGCACATATGCCACTGAAATTTCTAATGAACCTCCTGTAAAAACTAACAAGACCATGGAATGACCTCACCTCAGTAGCAAACCTTGGAGTAGGCCGTTCTAGGATGACCTTTACCTTCTTTGGATCCATTTTGAGACCATCAGTTGATACAGCAAACCTCAAATAGACTAACTCCTTTTTGACGAAGCTAAACTTCTTCAAATTAATCAATAATTTCTCTTCCCTCAACCTTTCAAGGACACTACAAATGTGCAATAAATGTTCATCCAAAGACTTGCTGAAAATTAAAATATCATCCAGATAGACAATAACAAATTTTCCCAAGAATTTCCTTAGTACCTCATCCATAAGCCACATGAAAGTGCTTGGACCATTGGTCAGTCCGACGGGCATGAATAACTACTCATATAGGCCCACCTTGGTCTTGAATGCAGTCTTCCACTCATATCCCTCTCGTATATGTATCTGGTGATAGCCACTCTTGAGATCTATCTTTGTGAAGTACTAAGCTCCACTCAAACAGTCTATAAGATCATCCATTCTTGGAAAAGGGGATCAATACTTGATGGTTATTCTATTTATAACTCGAAAGTTTGTACACATTCTCTACTCTCCATCCTTCTTTGGTGCCAGTACTACAAGTACTACACATGGACTTAGGCTCTCCTAAATCAAAGCTTTCCTCAACAACTCTTGAACTTTTCTGTTTAGCTCCTCAGTTTTAGTAGGAGTCATCCTATGAGTAGCCTTGTTAGGAAAACTAGCTCTAGGGATTAAATATATTTGATGACTAATTTGTCTTACTAGTGGCAACCCTTCTGGAATATTATCAGAGATCGCATCTCCATACTCACTTAATAGGCCTGAAACTTCAAGTAGAATTTCACTACTTCCTTATATTTTCTAGGAATCAAAGCATAACACATACGTTGATGTTTCATGCCATCCAAAAAATGTCTTCCATCAACAAGACATACCCTAGCACTACTGCATACCTTTTCACCTTCCTTTATCAAGGGCTTTAGTTTGTGGCAAACTCCATCCTTTGTCAGAAAGTATGTATTTGCATGATCATCATGTACAACATGCCTATCAAACTGCCATGGCCTTCCCAATAATAAATGGAAGACATCCATTGGAATGATGTCACAGAGAACCTCATCATGGTAACTCCCAATCTTCAACTTCACTAGACATTGTTCACTAACAAAAACCTTATGATCATCCTTTACCCAAGCAATCTGATAAGGTTGGGAGTGTTTCTCCCTCTTGAGCTTTATCTTTGAAATCATTTCTTCTGACACCAAGTTGTCAGTGCTTCCACCATCAACAATCACATCACAACATTTACCCTTGCACTTGCACTTGGTACAAAATAAACTCTTCCTTTGTCTAGGTTCAGTCTCACCTCTTAGTAGACCCTTTCATTTAGTAGAACATCTCCTCTTTCTACATCCTTTGAATGTGATGACTATGCATCCTCATCCACATGAGCAACCCTTGCTTGTCCATCAACTCTCCTATCTGTCCTTCCTTGGCATTGAGGGCATTCAAAGGCACGATAACCTTCTTTATTGCAATGAAAATAGGTACCACAAAAGCCTCCTCTTCCAAAACCTTGTCCACGTCCTCTACCTCTTCCTCTCTAATCTCCAAAGTTTTGATCATGGGAGTGGTTCAAACCCTTGTTCCTCTAGTTTTTTCTAGTATCCACATCTTCATTTTTCCTCTAGTTCTCATTTTGGCCTCCAAATGACCTACCACCACCCCTTCCACCTTGACCACACCCTATTTGCCTTCCATCAAGCCTTTTATTTAGCTTCTCCTCAACTCACAGGGAAAATTGGTATGCCTCTTCAATGCTAGTCATTCTAACCAGACTTAACTCCTCCTAAATGCTAGGTATTAACCCACTAAGGTAATAGGCAACCTTCTCCTTGTTTGCTTCTACATGCCCTACCCTGATAAGAACTCAATAAAATTCCTCTGTATATTCCTGGATAAAAATTCTTGCTTGCTTTAACCCTTACATTTTCTTGAACAAATCAAGCTTGTAATCAACAGGAATGAATTGCTTCTTTACTTTGTCCACCATGCGATCCCATCTTGTGATTTTCTCCTTTCCTCATACTCAAAGTATTCCTCTAGTTCATTGATCTAGTTGATTAACTCATCCAGGCTTATACTTCCCGAAAACATACCCACATAAATTTTAGGTCTTTTTACAAGCTTAGCAATAGCCCTAAAAAGCCTCTCCTCTGCCTTGTTTAGGACTTCTCCATCTCCTTCCCCTTCTAGCCCAATATTTCCTTCTTCTTTATTTTCTTCCTCACTTCCATCACCTGCGGCAACATTCATCCCTCTATGGATCTCCTCCTGCAATGCTTGGACTTGTCTTTGGAGAGCTCTAACCTCAAGAGTAATAACTCTAGCCCTTCCACCACACTCCCTTTATGGAGGCATCTTCTTGTCTCAAACCCAAAACCACACAATCCTAGTACAAACTACCTCATAGTCGGTGCTCTATCTACACACTTAGGAAAACCTGCTCTAATACCACTTGATGAAGACACAAACCAAACCTAGAATGAATGAAATAGGGGAAAAGGAGAATATTATTATCACTAAAATATGCTACTACATTTATTACATGTAAATAGACCCAAATACATGCCCTATGGGCTTACAATGGTCAGATCCTAGAGAAAAATCCTCCTCACAGTACCTTCTCTCAAACTCCACCAAGAACTACCTTTACAATGCTAGAAATGTTCTTAAATAAACCACAATTAGGTTTAGAGTTAGGAATAAATTCTATAATATGCCATTTGGAATTGACCACTAAAATAGAAGGTTCTAGAAATCACATTAGAAGTCTATGTAAAATTAGAAGAATCCAAAAATGATAGTCCAACTTTCAAGAGGCATAACTTTTGATCTGGGACTCCGATTGACGAACCATTTATATTTTTGGATAGCTCTCAAAGTGCTCTATAGCCCTATAGATGATCTATGCTCGTCCCCCATTTTTGGGCCTGTACGAGGTCATTTAATGCCTCAAATCTAACTCAGAAGCACTCTTAGGAGGTCTCTAGGCAACTTAAAATTGTAATAACTTTCAAACCATAAAGCCTTTTGACCTTTTTTTTTTGGAGTGTTTTAAATTAAAAATATAATCATCCCTCCAACTTACACCCTCTAAATCATCATAATTATAGCTCAATTACAAAATAACCCATTTTCTACATTGACACGTATCCCAAGGTGCTCAAAATATATAACCCAAAAAACCAATAGTGGAACTATGAGAGTTGGAATCTTTATTTGATCCAAATGGGTATCCAAAAATGAAAAAAATTAAACAAAAACTACCACTAAGCATATTTTTTGGTGATACAGGATTGCCCTTACACCACTAGGTGCTCCTGCATCAAATATAGTCCACATTGTTTCTAAAAGGATATCTCATTATTGCATAAGTATCCTCTTTCTCTTCCTTCTCATGCCCATTTGATATAGGCATGATAAAAAGGGAGTAGGGAGACTGGATCTTTTCAATAACAACATGTGGAATAAACTCCACTTATAACCGTCAACACTCCCTACTGAAATTTGCACATGGAAACAACACATAGATAAAATTAATACATAGAGAACACAAGGCTAGATGTAGCATATTTGAGGTGTGATTATTTAACTTCACATATAGAACAACCACAACATGATTGGTTGTGAGGCCTTCAGTGTTGCGGCTTTAAACAACATAAGAATTATTCAAATTCATAGCCTTAGTTTGCATATTATATCTTACACTCTCCAAGAATGTGCTCCTCTCCTACATCTAACCAAGCTTCTTTTATAGCTAGATAAGTCACAAGTCTTCTAGTCAAGCATTTAATGACAATTTAGGGCCATACTTAGAAGAGTAAATTAAAAACTCATCAAAAGAGTCATATAAAATTATGTGAACTTGAAGGTAAGTCCACATGTGTGTTAGGCATCAGCTCCTAAATGCACAAGATTTCACATAAGCAACTAAACCATGTCAATCAAAACAATATGCTACGTAAGGTCGAACAAAAGGAAAATAGGACCACAAAGAATGGCACAGAACTCAAGAAATATCTAACATAAGAATTTGCACACTTAGGAAGAGGATCAAAGGTAGGTCCTTGACATAATGAAAACTACACATAACAAGAAAATGAATCCATAATAGTTACTTCATCAACACCAAATTGGTACAAAAAATTGGAAGTATTTTTGGTTGATGCAAGATTTATCAAGACTAAAGATGTTCCTGCATCAGACACCAAGGGTTAATAAAGAATTGATGTCCACATCAAGAATGACTAATATTTTGACCAAAACAATAGAGATCCAACTCAGCTTATGTAATCAATGAATTTTATTCAATTGGTTTGTTTTTCCATTGAACTCGGTATTCCAAGTAATCTTTTCCTCTAGTGCTCTTACTTATTTGGCTATTCAAGATCTTTTCAATGCTATATGTTTTCCTCTTAGGGTAATGAAAGTTATCTTTCATCTTTTCATTTGATTCAAAATCTCAAAAATATTTGCAATGTTGAATATAGGAAAAAAATTCATTTCTTATGGTAATTCAACTTCAAAAACATTTCCACCATCAAACTTCCTTAGAATCTTACAAGGACCAAATTTCTTCATCTTCAGTTTATTGTAGGCACCGACTGCAAATCTATTCTTCTCTAAGTGAACCATTACGCATCACCAGCTTCAAAATATTTAGGTCTCTTCCTCTTATCTACTCATTGTTTGTATTCCAAATTATTGTCTTCCAAGTTCCTTTTAACTTTCTCATGTAAAGTCTTCATGAAATTTGCAAATTCTTTAGGTTCAGCACTTTTCTTTGTTTCAAGGTTCAAATTTCTCAATTTAGTAGTTCCTTTAGGATTTTTATTCTAGTAACTATCTCAAAAGGTGTCTTCTTAGGGCTCCCATTCATAGAATTATTGTATGCAAACTCTTCTTGTGTAAGTATCAAATCTTAATTAGTGGGCTTATCTCCAACCAAAGTTCTCAACATGTTACCAAAATTTTGTTCACAACTTCACTTTTTCCATCTATTTGTAGATGAAATGTAGAACTATACTTCAACTCTAAATTTAACTTCCTCCAAAGTGTCATCTAGAAGTAACCAATGAATTTAGTATCTCTGTCTAAAACAATAGTTTTAGGAAATCTATGCATCCTCACCACTTCCTTAAAGAATAATTCAACTACATGTACAGCATCAGATTTTATTCTTACAAGGTATGAAATGTGTCATCTTTGAAAATCTATCAACTACCACCAAAATAGAATCATTGCCACTCTGAATTCTAGGAAAACCACACAAAAAAATCATATTGATATCTTCCCAAGGCTTATCTAGTATAGGAAATGGTGAATACAATCCCAAATTTTCACTAGTTCCTTTTGTTGTTAGACAAATTCTGCAACTTCTTATCATTTTCAACACATCTTTATATATCTGCAGTCAAAAGTATATGTTTGAAATCAACTTTATTTTTTTATCAATCCCAAAATGTCCAGCAAGTCCACCACTATGCTTTCCCTTTATGATGTTTTCTCTCATAGATCCTCTAGGTATGCACAATTAGATTCCCTTGAACATGTCTTCCTAAATGAAATAATCAATCCATTTGTGCCTCACCATCTATCTTTTAAAAGCTTTCCAAGGTTCTAAAAAACTAGGATCAGTTCATACAAATACTTCAAATTATTAAAACCAAGTACCTCAACTATCATTTCTGTCAACAAATTCCTTCTTTTGCTCAATGCATCAAACACTCTTGTGTTTCAATGAAAAGGAAAATTTGTGCAAAAACTCTACCCATTTCATGTCTTTGATTCAAATTTTTTTGACTTCCCAAATACTACAAATCTTTATGGTGAGTATAAAACACAAAATCCTCAGGCATTAAATAGTGTATCTATTTCTTCAAATCTTGAACCATAGCATAGAATTCTTGGTCATAAACTAAATATTTTATCTTAGCATCATTCAATTTCTCACTAAAGAAAGCTATAGGCTTTCCTTCTTGACTCAAAACAGCTTCATTAGCATCACATTCAACTTGAAAAACTTTACAAAAATCAGGCAAAGCAAGGGTAGGCAATTCAACAATATTTTGTTTCAATCTTTCAAAACTCTTAGGTGGCACATGTGTCCATTTGAAATCTTTTTATCTCCTCTCATAGTTTCAGCCATAGAATCACATATAGAACTGAAATTTTTGTTGAACTTTTTATAAAAACTTGTCAATCCATGAAATTATCTTACCTCTCTAACATTCTTAGGAGTATGCCAATCAAGATTAACTTCTACCTTCTTAGGATCCATCTTCAAACCATCAATTGAAATGACAAAACTAAGATACTCAATCTCTCCCCCTATAAATTAACATTTATTCATGTTAATCAGCAATTTATCTTCTTTCAATCTCTATAATACTTGTGTAACATGCTCAAGATGCTTGTCCTTAGTCTTACTAAATATCAAAATGTCATCCATAAATACAATCACAAATTTATCCAAGAATCTCTTCAAAATCTTGTTCATCATCCTCATTAAAGTAAAAGGTGCATTAGCTAAACCAAGGCATAACCAACCACTCATACAAACCTTCATTGGTCTTAAAAGAAGTTTTACATTTATCCCCTTCTCTAATTTTGATCTGATAATAGCCACTTTTCAAAATTTTCCTGGTAAAATTCTTCACTCCGCTCAAACTATCCATTATGTTATTCATTCTAGGGAAGGAATCTATATTTCAATGTTATCTTATTTATAGCTCTAGAATTAGTGTATATTCTCCATTCCCCATTCTTCTTAGGTGCTAACATAGTAGGTATTGCACAAGGACTCAACTACTCTCTAATCATACCATTCTCAAGTCATTCTTGCACTTGCCTATTCAATTCAATTTTTCATCAATTGTCAATATATATGGTTCTTTGTTAGGAAAATTAGCTATAGGTATTAAATCCATATAATTAATTATACTTCTCATAGGTGGTAAACCATCAAGTACATTATCAAAAATTATGCCTTAAAATTTTCCTAACAAAGATTCGATCTTAAATGCATGCTCTAACTCATCTTTGTTCTTAGTCTTTCTACGAATCAAAGAAAAACAAACATTATGTTCTTTCACATCCGTAGCAAATTTATTACCTTCAACCAAATATACTTTGACTATGGTGCAGTGATTCACTTAAGGTTTATCTATCAAAGGTAATAATATTTGTTTATTTGCATCTACCCAAATAGTATATTGATCCAATCTACCATCGTCTAAAGCTTGTCTATCATACTGCCAAAGTCTACCCAAAAGAATATGACAACAATCTATGGGCATAATATCACACAAGACTTCATCATGATAATTTCCAATTTTGAATTTAACAAGGCATTGTTCCCTTAAAAGTAAATTATGCTTCTTCTGGATCCATGCAACATTATAAGGCTTAAGATGTCTTAGTCTCTGTGACTATAACTTGTTATCCAACTCCTCAGATGCCAAATTATCAAAACTTCCACTATCAATGATTACCTTGCAACATTTTCTGGCCACCTTACATCTAGTTTTGAATAGACTTCTTCTTAAGACTCTCCATCAACTTCCACATTCCACAAGATTTTTCTAAGCGTCATATTCTCGCCATTTTTAGGTTCATTAGGCTTTCAACTACTTCACAAGCCAAAGTGCTTCTACAATTACCTTCAATTTTATTTCTAGAGTTAGTACATTCAAAGGCCCTATGTCCTTCTTCTCTGCATTTAAAATAAGTATCTTTAAACCAAGATCTTTCTTCTCTTTTTCCACCATTATTACTCCAAGTGTAACCAGTATAGCTACCTCTATTGTCGTTACCTCTTCTACTAGTAAGTTCTTCATTCCATTCTAATTTTCCTTTATCGTGCATTGCATTGTTAGGTCTACTGCCTTTTTCATATATTTTGCCTCTACTTCTCTGAAATCTATTGCCTCTTCCTCTCTGTCTCTAATCATGATTCTTTTCCAATCTTTCTTCAACCTTCAAAGTGTACTGATATGCTTCTTCAACACTTTCCATCTTAACATAGATGATCTCATCCTAAATTGATGTCTGTAAACCATTCAGGTATATTGCCACCTTCTCAACTTCATCATCTACATGTCCAGATCTAATATCCAATTTTTAGAATTCCTCAGTATATTCCTTCTCACTCATGTCCTTTTGTATCAAATTTTGCATATTTATCAACAATTTAACTCGATAATCAACAGAGAGAAAATTCTTCATTTTCCCAATCATTTTTCTCGATGTCTTGATCTTTTCTTTTCCCCTTATCTATCTCTCACTTTGCAAATGATCCTATGAAAGTGAAGCACGTCCCTTCAACTTTTTGATTGTTATCTTAACCTTCTTATCATCAGGAGTACCTTCATACTCAAAGTATCTATCCATCTTAGCAATCTAATCTAACATAATATTAGTTTTAAGTCTTCCATCATAGCAAGCAACTTCAATAGCAGGTCTAGCATTTACCCTAGATAAAACTCTCAAAAGTCTTTCATCATCTTGTTCAACCTAAGGTTTGAGATTAAGATTCGGTGTTGCTTCATCATCACTAACATCTTCAAGATGTACACCTCTTCTTGCATTGTTTTCATGGCTTCAAGTTTTGCTACAATCTACCTTAAAATATCCATAATAGCCTTATTAGCATTCTCTCTACCACAAACCACCTTGACAATAGTTCCTACAACATCATAACCTCTTGCAAGTTATAGGTCAGATCATAGATCTGTCACCCTACAATCAATTCAACAAGGTTCTCCATAATCCAAGTCACAAGAAAGAAAGAACTCTAATACCACTTGACATAGGGAGATGGGATCTTTTCTATAAAAACATGTGGAGTAAAATCAAATTACAACCTTCAACACTTCCTACTTAGAATTACACACAGAAGCAACAAATAGATAAAATGAACCCACAAGGAACACAAGTTCAAATGCAGTATATTCTAGGTGTGATTATTTAAGTTCACATATAGAACAACCACAACGTGCTTGATTGTGAGGCCTTCTGTGTTGTGGCCTTATTAAAATTAAGAATATTTCAAAATCATAGCCTTAGCTCACATCCTCTAGCTTCCAATCTAATAATATGCTCCTCACCTAAATCTAACCAAGCTTCTTTTATAGCCAACTAAACCACATGTTGGCTAGTCAAGCATACAATTACAATTTAGGACCATACTTGGAAGAATAAACAAAAATTTGCACAAACAGTCATATAAAATTACACGCACTAGAAGATAGGTCCACATGTGTGCAATGTAAGCAACCAAAATTGTCCCAATCGAAACAACATGCTACACAAGGTGGAACAACAAGAAAATAGGACCGCAAAGAATGACATAGAACTCAAGAAATATCTAACATAAGAATTCATGCACCAGGTACAAGGATAAAGGATAGGTCCTTGACATGCTGAAAATTTTGCATAACATAAAAATGAAAGCAGCAATAGCTACTTCGCAAACAACAAACTGGTGCAGAAAATTAGAAATATTTTTGGTTCATGCAAGATTGCTTAAGACCCAATATGCTTCTGCATACATGTATGCATCCTTCTCATACATAGTTTTTGCTTGCATGGAGTAGCAAGCACAAATTCTTAGGTTTGGAGTACTTTAGCCTTAGATGCTAGGTGTTGTTTCTAAGTCATTCTCAAATATATGCATTATTACTTCATCTCTCTTTGGCACATGCAAACATACATGCTAAATCTCATAATGGGCAATGTAGACAAACTTGTTTAATCTCATTCACGGGTAACGTATCCAAATACATATATGCTAAATCTTATATGTGGGTAATGTATAACAACTTTCTAAGTCCCAATATAGGTGAAGCATTCAAACACAATATGTTAGGTCCCATACATGGGTAAGACATCTTCTACACAGGGCCATGTCATAGTAATACAATGGACGTCGATCTATGGATGGAACATTGATGAGTTGACTAGCGATTACCACCCCATTCAACTATTGAAATGCTATCTTTTATAGCATATCTCTTGGTGATTCACAATGGGGTGGACACTCTATGGGGTGAGGTAATCACTATTTTTTTTTGTCTCTTTTGCTTTCATGCTAGTAGAGATAGATCCAGAAGCTATGTCTATTAATGGTATTGCTCTTTCATTTCGTATGGCATCACTTATGCTCTTGTAATGGCTTTCCAAATATGATATTAGTGAGAGAGATGTTTATTTAGCATATAGTTTTCTCACTAGTTGATTTGGGCTTGTTTAGTACTAGCATCTTCATTGTGTTTTTATCTTTTTGGCATTTTCTTTTTCTTTTGTTTTCATTTGCATCCATGTGCATGTATGTAGAGGTAATACCCTTGGTCATAAGGGCTTGTTCCCTTTTATTAAATGATGTACTATCTCGTTAAGATTCATTGGACTCTTCTTTTTCTTCTCCCTACTTACCGCAAGCATGGGTTGATCCATCCTTTTGATAAAGTGAGGGCTAAATGTACCATCTTAAATTGGAAGTACTCCAATTTAATAAAATTTTAGCACCTATTTAATGTGAGATCATTGATCTCCTTCTTTCTTCCATTTCTTCTTTATTTTCATCCTTTCTCCTTGGTGGAATTGGGGTAAAACCTAATAGATCCTCTGTAAAGCCCATATTTTCATGGTGTTAAGCTCTTGAGGTAGGATTTGTTTCCCTTGGTCCTCCCTTACCTTCATTTAATCCACTTGGAATCTAATCCTCACAATGAAATAGGATTCCCTCATAATCTAGACCTAATTTCTACGAATTGAGACCTATTTTGGAGCTCTATAACAACCCTAGGGGTTTGTGCACCTTATCATCATGGGAACAATGCACCCCTAACCAATCAAGGGTGCAATCTGCCCCTAATGGGCTAATCAAGAGTGCAATGTGCCCTTGTCGAAGCCCCATTTTGGCTGCTCTCTTTGGGTCTCATGTTTCAGGATCTTTAGGTTTTAACTTCTAGCTTGGTCGGCCTGTAGGAATTAGTTAATTCTAATATTTATATAAACCCTTCCATTTTCTCCATTTTCTATATTTATCAATCAATTTGTAGTGCCCACCTATAGTTTGATTTTTCATTATATTTACCAAGCTCTTTTATGCCTATTTCATGGATGTGTTAGTTTCAAGGATATTATTTCATAACTTGAACTAGAGATATATCAACGATGATTACTTAGTTGACTATATTCCATGTGTTGTTTAATGATTATGGTTACTAGTGCATTAATGATGCTTTAATGATTCATAGTTAATAAATGTGATTTCTTTCATAGTAATGTCAGATGATGCTTTAATGATGATTACTTCATATTTGTAACAATGCATTATTTTATCTGAGTATTTGATGTTTGGCTTATAATTGTTATGGTACTTACCCCATACTTGCATGTGTATGGTGTGTGTGTCTATTTTATCTTTCTATTTGTCATGTTTGATGTAGTTAAGGGAGGGAGTTGTATTCACCTACTAGTCGGGATCTACATAATGTACCACTCCTTGTCATTGCTTATTTAGTTTAGATATATTTATATACATGTACATGCTCATATTTTATGTAGAATGTAGGTATTGGGCATCGACTTCCCTGAATTATCGAGATGAGTGTGCCTTATCACAATAACTCAATGGTAAGAATGGGGAGATAATGTCCAGGTCCAATCCTAGCCATAGCCTAAATACTTGTCTTGCAAAGAGGACTCGTAACTGACTTTCTACCCTTTTTAAAAACTATGAGTTTATCTTTGTCTGTGTTGTTTGATTTTGACCTTTGGTCTATTTTGGTAATATTGCTTTTATGTGAATTTTGCTATGTGATTTATTTAGTAAGTGATTTAATTATAATATTTCAGTTAACCATATAATATTGAGAATTATTAAATTTTATTTGATTAAAAAGAAAATATTAAAGCATGAAAATATTTAATTAATTAAATATGTGTTTTAATTAGAAGTCTAAATTTAAAAAATTGGTTAAAGAGAAATTAGAATATGATGATATTTAATCAATTATAAATTAATTAAATGAGTACTTCAGTTTAAAAGATTTAATTTAAGAAGTTTAATTTTAAAAGTTGGAGAAAAAAAAATTAAAATATTAAAATATTAAAGATATAATATTTCTTTATTATAATTATTTATTTAATAATTATTAAATTAGAGTTGCATTTAAATAATGAGCTTTGATTATTATTATTAATTTAAATAATAAACTATGCTTTAATTAGTGCCTGCACTAATTAATAAATTGGAGAGAAATAAAATATAAAAGAATGAAATTTAAAGATAAAGTTATAGCTCTAATTCTAGCATTGTTATATTTATTTAATTTAATGATAATTATTTAGGAGTTTTATTTTAATAATAAACTCTAAATAATATTATTAATTAAATTAATAAATATATTATTAAAAATGCTTCAAAAATTAATTAAATAGTGAAAGTTAATTATTTAAATTAAGATATTTGTAATTAAATATCTAAAAGAGTTGTGCATAAAAGGTAATAAAGTAATAAATAGTAATTGATCAGTGAGTTCTCTCTCGTGATTGCACAATCGGAGTCCCAATTTAGGGGAGAACTCTCTATCAGAGGTCTAGAGCTCATTTTGCAATGACACATGTTTTGGGAAGAAAAATTCAGAATTGGATCAAAAGAATTGTTAAGAGTTTTTGAGAGTTTGAATTTGCATGCATTCACAAATTATCTCAGATTTTCACTGTGGTTTTGAGGCTTTGGGAAAGAAAATACAGAATTGGATCAAAAAAATTGTTGAAAGTTTCAAAGGGTTTGGGTTTGCATGCATTCACAAATTGTCTCAGATTTTAGCTATGATTTTGAAGTTTTGGGAGCAAAAAAATAGAATTGGATCAAAACAATTGTTGAGAGTTTCGGAGGGTTGGAATTTGCATGCATTCAAAGATTGTCTCAAATTTTAGCTGTGGTTTTGAAGTTTTGGGAGCAAAAAATCTAAATTGGATCAAAAGAATTGTTGAGAGTTTTAGAGGGTTTAGATTTGCATGCATTCACAGATTATTTCAGATTTTTGCTGTGGTTTTGAAGTTTTGGAAGCAAAAATTCATAATTGAATCAAAAGAATTGTTGAGAGTTTTGGAGGGTTTGGATGGGTATCTATTCACAGATTGTCTCAGATTTTAGCTGTGGTTTTGAAGTTTTGGGAGCAAAAATTCAAAATTGGATCAAAAGAATTGTTGAAAGTTTCAGAGTGTTTGGATTTGCATGCATTCACAGATTGTCTCAAATTTTAACTGCGACTAAGAGGTAGGTTTGAAAACCCATTGTAGAATTTTATTAAAAGATCTATCTACTTTGTGTCTTCCTTGGTGTTTGCATATTGCTTATTAATTTACTATATTGATTATTGAATAAAGAATTATGTTGTAGATTTTGGAAAATGAAAACTTATTAATCAAGAAAACTTGACTGAGGAAAATTATAGAAAAATTGTAGAAAATTATTATAATTATGCTCTTTTAAACCCTGTTAGATAATATAGGAAAAATTTGATAATAAAAAATTGGAAGAAAATAATAAATTGAATAGCTAGGGTTTCAATTTTAAATTTGTCATTAGAACCATTAGATTATCATGAGTTTTCTAAATATAGATAAATATTATTCTTATATCTAAAATAATTTAATTACAAAATTTATTGGAAAAAAGAAAAAGATTAATTGAGAGAAAAACATGTTGTAACTAAACTTATGCATGCATGTGAAAATAAATAAGCTAAATATGGTATGGTTACAAGCATGTGAAAACAAATATGCTAAAAATAGAAAGCTAAGTATAGTAAGGTTACATGCATGTGAAAACAAATATGTTAAAAATGGAAAACTAAGTATAGTATGCTTGCATGATTTGAAAGATCAAAGACATGCAAAAATACTAATTGCATGTTTATTTTTATTTTATAAAAATTTAATTTCATTTTCAGTTTTATTTATTTAAAAATAATAGTAATAATTCATTAATTTTTAAATGAAATAAATAATTAATTTCTAAATGAAATAAATATTATCCATTTAGTTATATAGTGAATATTAGTATTAGTGATTATTTAAGTTTAATTAAACTCTTAGTTGCATATAAATGATTTTATAATTATTAATGCAAGAGGCAAGTTAATAAATAAATATTTAGAATTTTATTATATTTTAAAAGAAGTTGTGATAGAGTTCACTTTGTAATTATTTAGTTAATAACTATTTAACTTTATGAGAGAAATTATAAATAATTAAATTAAATTTATAATTTTATCTCTAATTGCATTATGAATTAAAAGGAAAAAGTAAATATTAATATTGGACTTAAATAGAAGTCAAATTAATATTTCAGAAATGAAATTGATATTAGTATGTAATCTAATAATATACATTTATGTTATTAATTAAATCATTTATGATTTAAGATTACTTAAATTAATAACATGATAATATTGCATGATATTTTATATGCACAAAAAGATTAGAGATTTAAATACTTATTGTTTTAAATAAGTATATTAACATAATAATTTACATTAACATGTATATTCTTCCTTTAATTTCTAAACACATCCTTATGACCCAAATTAAACTAGAGAAATTGGTGGAATTAAATCATGTGACTAAAAACTATGTGTTTTCTAATATTCTATTTATAGTTTTGTGATGTTTATTTTGTTGAGTTTTTCTTTGTGGGTAGTTTAGTTAGCCAAGTTAGGATGTGCACTAGAGGCATTTTTAGATTTCTTTTATGATTATTTGACTAGATGTCATGATGAACTTTATGATTTGAATTGAGATTTATGTTTTATGAGCTTTATACTATTGAGCATTTATGAAAAGTTAGGTTTCGAGAACTAATGCTATTTTTTGGGTTGCCTATTAAGGAACCAAATTCAATCAATATTACTCTTATGGTATGGGACACTATTGTAGTTTGTGATTTTTGAAAAGGTAGTTTAGGTGCATGACTATGAGAGTGGCTTGCAATGGGGGTCAGGGCCCAAAGTGGTTGCCATGGTAACTCATTGTAAGTTGTGTAACAAATGATAACATAGTAATTAAAATATCTTACCTAGCTCTTTTCCTTGAGATATGTATTAAAAAGATAAGTTAGAGATTTTTTCTCGTCCATGCCTTGAGTGCTTGTATAGACTAAGGATGAGACGGAGATGATACCTTAACAGGTATGACTAGTTTCATCATCGCCTAGACTATGGGCCCCATTATTTAATTTATCAATTATCAAATTTCTTGAATCAATGGTTTGCAGTATTTTATTAAATCAATTCAAATCAATTTTCTTGATCAAATTCAATTTATTTTATTTCTAAGGTTGATCATTTTATCCTAAGTCTTATTTAATTAAAAGAATTTGCTCTCTTTTAATTAAATAAAATAAGTTCCTGTTTAATTAAAAGAAAATCTCATTTTTAATTAAATAGTTCATCCACATTTAATTAATTAAGAGAAAAACCTCTCTTTTAATTTAATTAAATATTTCATATTTAATTAAAAGAACTTGTTCTCTTTTAATTAAATAACATATCCCACTTAAATCTCTTTTTGATGAAAAAGTAGTTTAAAAAAATAAAAAATTAAATAAATCTTTTATCTACTCTTAAGATGGGACTTATCTTCATCCTCTCTCAACTTTCTTCTGAACCACTCCACTTTTCTAATTGGTGGATCTTTATTTCACATGGATCATTATTTCTCCACCCTTGATTAAATCTTTTTCCTCTCAATCTAGATCGTCCAATCTTCTTTACAAGGGAGAGCCCTCTACTCATTTTTGAGACACTCATTATTATGCTATTATGATGTTGCAGGTTTAGAGAGTGATTTTTGAAGGAGTTTTGAATATTAAAGCTTTTGTGGAGAACTTCTATCTTCTTGTCTCATTCTCTCTTGCATGCATGGCTTCTATTATCATGATCCATACTTTAATTTTTATGTTAGCTTAGATCTTGCATTGATAGATTAGATCTTGCTTTCATAGATTAGATCTGCATTGTTATTTCTTTTCATAGATTAGATTTCATTTCTTACATTATTTTGCATTGTTATCATTTAGATTAGTTTTTTATTTCCATTTGCATGCATATTAGATCATTGAATCTCTTGTTTCGTGGTGTACTTGCATGCGCACAAACAAGGTCAGACTGAGGGCCTCCATTACAAACCCGTGCACTCCATGAATAGGGAGCTATGAGTCGCCATTCAAGACCTTATTTTTGAGAAATCTTGAATATAATGACTCATAAAAGTGTGCCCACATTTTAGGCATACAATTGTAACTAATACTTAAACTAGATAATAATACTTTCTTAAATGTGACTCAACATGAAGGAACCCTTGAGGAATTGAAATTGTATTTGTAATTGCTTATGTGCATTTGACGTGCATATAAATATTATTTTCGCATTATTGTTACTTTGATGTTGTTTTAAAAAAAATTAAATAGTTCACTAAACTTTGTAACATATTAGGTTTATTTCTTTTGGGTTCCTGAGTGAGGCATTACACAATTCACAAGCTCAAATGTTCAAGAATCCAAGCTCTCAAGTTCTTCTTCAAGCATTCAAGACATTCAAGCTTTCCTCCATTGAAGATCAAGGATTTTTGCATTCAAAATATTTAAGGATTTTATGCTAGATCTTTTATTATATTTTCAACATTCAAGATCTCCCTTTGTACATTTTAAGATTCTTTGTTGCATTTTCTATCTCCCTTTCTTCAAGATCTACAAAGGCAAATTTTGGCTATATACATTCAAGAAGGTTTTGGTTTCACTTTGATTTACTTTCTAGGCTTTTTGAAGTCGATTCAAATCTATTACATATACATGTTTGATTAAATTCTAAATTCTAAGAGCATATTCATATATTTATATTGCTTTGTGTTAGGTCTATCAGTTAGCATTTTGTTTCAATTATTTCAATTGAAGGTTAATTCCTAAACTAGGGTTTGACTTAAGGGGAGAGAATATTTTATGAATGAGAGAGAATAAAAAAGTGAAAAGATGAAGATGTTGAAGATACAGACCGAGTGAACCTTATCCTGAAATTTGTTGAAGAGAACTTGAATGAAGTTAGAGAACTAAGAGGTTGTATTGTTACCAATGCATACATTTGATTATCTCATGTGTAATGTTTTGTAATATAAAATCTCATGTTTATATGTTGTCATCAATGTAAAAGGGGGAGATAGGTAGCCCCAACTAATAATATTTTATTGTATGTAAAAGAGTCATATTAGTTGTTATGTTGTCATTGATGTCAAGCTTTCATTGGTAAGACATTGTGCTAATTTAGTAGAGTGCCATATCAAATTATTGATGAAGAGGATTTAAAGAAAGTATGATGATGAAAGAGTTGATAAGTGTATGGTATATAATGGGTACTTGAATAAGTTGGATTGTGACACTATAGTATTGATTTAATTATTTTTGCAATCACGTGTAGGTTGTAATTAAGTGATGAAGATCATGTATATGGGAGACATTTTGATAGGTGAATGAAGGAATACAGTTTTAATCGAGCTACTACAATTGTCACTGAGCACCTGACAAAGAAGAGTTAAAGTTTAGTAATAACTGAGTAATTTTAGTGTTAACTGAGTGATGTATTGCCCAAGTAAAGTCGTAGTGTTCATTGAGCCTGAACCAGAAGAACAAGTTAAGAAAACATTTAATTTGAGGTCGATATTTGATAAAAATTGAGAATGATAAAGAAGTTAAAAGGATAAAGTCAAAGGTAGTTATGAGATCTACAGTTGGAGAAATGTAATAAAGATCTAATGAAGAATGAAGATAGGCATAAAGTTCAAGGAGAACTTATATACGATGAGTGTCTAGATTCATTGTATCTGAGATCTATGATCGTGATTTAGTGACAAAATTTGGAAGATTCTAAAAACGATAAGATAAGATAAATTTATTAATATCCAACAAAAGACCAATGAGGGTCTTAGAGACTAGAAACAGTACAAAGGGAAATCACCAACAGGGGAGCACCAAATGAAGTCCGTAGAAAGAACATGAAAGCAAAACAACAAAAGAATCAAGAAAAGGAATAACAACTAAGAACTCCTCCAAGGAAAAGAAAAGTTTTCTATTCAAGAGGACCAACAAGACTATTTTTGGTTGTTGATTGTTATTGATTATGTAAATTAAAATGGAAAAAGAGGACATAAGGTGAACCGTGTAGAACTAAAGTGGAAATTTCAATTAGAGGAAGTGCTAAGTGAATGAGAAAGTGTGTGAATCAGTTAGAAAGAGATCAAAAGGAATAAGATAGATCAACAAAGAGATTTGAACAAGCAAGATAGTGCTAAAACTAACAAATCACTTGACTATTACTTTCTTACCATTGTAGCAGATAAAATTTCGTAACTGAATGGACCTAACAAGTCTTTGAAATCCTATATGATAGCATCCATTAGTGATGTTTGTAAGTCCTTTAGATCAAGTCACTCTGTATAAATGTCAAGGAGTGATAAGGTCTAGAATGTCTTTGGTTAAAATCCTCTAACTAGGTTACACTAAAAATGTGCATGTAACCTTTAACAAGGTTAGCTCCTAATAGAGATCACTTTAAAAGAGTAAAATTATTTGGTTTGTTGGTTCCTAGGTGGTTTTTCCCTTTGCATGGTTTCTACATGAAATATTTATGTCAAATGTTTGATTGGTATTGTGTAGTGCCTACCCTAGTTTGCATTTCGCTATGATGGATTTTCATATTTTACATTGTGCGTCCTTGGTGTATTTTCTATTAATTAAGTCTGATTAAAAGATTTAGTTAAATGGAAAATTAATATGATATTTTAATTTTATTTAATTAATTAGAAAATTAATTAAATAAAAGAATTAAATTTGAAGATGAAAGTTATAAGTTTAAAGTTGGAACGTGATAACATTTATTTAACTTAATAATAATATATTTAGAGTTCATTTTTAAATAAATGTTGAATAATATTATTACTTAAGTCAATAAATATTTTATTAATTAAGTTTCAAAAATAAATTTTAAAGTGGAAAATAATTAATTTATTTTTTAAAAAATTCATGATCGTTGTTAGCTTAAAGAATAAATTTGACAATTGAGTGTCAATACACTTAACCATCTTTCCACTAAATAATGTCGAACAAAGAGTAGGTGCCGAGTAACAGTAAGTGCCAAGCTATATCAAGTGTCGAGTAACAGTAGGTGCTGAGTGTAACAAGTGCCGAGTGTAACAAGTGCCGAGTGTTAACAAGTGTCGAGTAACAGTAAGTGTCGAGTGATACAATTTTTTTTAGGTGCCGAGCTATCCAGGAAACAACATGTGTCGAGCATCAGCAATGCTTCAGGAGCCGAGTAACTCAAAATATCAGCATAAGAGTTTGTAATTGCACAAACTATGATGCAAATAGTTTTTGTAGCCGACATAAGGAAAATCTCGAAGGATTTAATGATGAGATCGAATCTTTTATCTTTCCTATGCAATCTACATGCAGCCAATAAGAAAAATGATAAAGGCATGCAACCAATCAGTAAGAGACAAGTATTGAGCGGGAAATTGAGATTCCATGTGGATCGTAGATCCATATCTAACCCTAAGTTCTTGAAGTCTTTATAAGAAAGACGAAATTTCATTGTAAAGATATATGAGTGGACATACAAGGGTGCACCAAAAAAAAAATATTTTCAAAAGCGAGGGTTATCAGATCACAAAAGGATCAAAATTAGAGAAAGTAGAAAAGGTGCCTGCATTCAGCAATCAAAGATTGTAATCTATCAAGTTCATTATACCTAATACTTTCTAGCAATTGTATTAGAATGAAAATCCTATGGTGATAGGTTAGCTTAATAGCTATTTTGTAGATCCTTTAATGAGGTGATTAAAATCCTTTAACAGGGTGACACTTCATGTTAAATTTTTGTAAAACCTTTAACCAGGTCACTATTAATACAGTGTAAAGCCTTTAACAGGGCAGACCATCAGAAGTGGTTGAACAATATTGCTGCAGTAATTTTTGTGGGTACCATCCCCACCCCAGTTTTACCTTCTTATTCCTAGAGGGTTTCTGGGTTACCAAATTCCATTGTTATGAGTTGTTGATGCATGTGTTTAGTTTCATATCTGTTTGATGTATTTACATGCATGCAATTTACTCACAGTTAAAAGTTTTATTGGCTAAAGTATGATACTTATGATTCACCGCCCCCCCCCCCCCTCTCTCTCTCATAAGTACTCTTTCCATATTTGAATATTCCAACAATTGGTATCAGAGCTAATCCAGGTTCTCACAAGGAAAAGCCTAACAGCTTGGAAGAAAAGATCTAAAGATGGAAGCTTTCAAACTTGGAAAGATAATTGAAAATCAGGTGATAGATGTGCAACTTGCTCTACATAGCTTGGAGGAATTTAGAAACAAGTTGAGAAATTCATTAAAAAAAAGGAAGGATCTAGCCATAGCCGAAAATGAGATAAACTACAAAGAGATTGATACCACCAACATATTTTCCAATCGGCCCTAATGATATGTGAAATTACTAAACAAAAGAAAAGAGCAGTTGATGATAAGGTCATGATGGAAAATGACAAAAAAATCTTGCAAACAAACTTGAAGAAAAATGTATTGAATTGACAAGGGTCTCAAACATGCAGATGGATACACTTGCCCAAATGATGAACCTTCATCATGAACTCAATGTGAAAGATATTGAGATCTCTACTTTGAAGATGCAAAATGAACAAATGTAGAATGAATTGAACAGAGAAAGAGAGGTGGCAGAGAATCTCAACAAGTCAAGTGAAGCCATCAAAATATTTTGAGCAATTACTGAAATCCCCAAGATCAACCCATGATACATCAGGACTTGGATACAACACCACTGAAGTTGGAGAATCATCAAAGAGTGCAGAACAAAGAAGTGATAAAGGTAAAGATGTTAAACCTACATGTCATTTTTGTGGAAAGAAAGGACATACATCTAATGTATGTAGAAGCAAGAATGCTCATCAGCATGATAAACCTAAAAGCATAAACTATTGTCATAGATGCAAGAAGCAGGGTCATCAAGCATATGAATGCAAAACCAAAACTACTAAGACATCAAGATTTGATGGACATTGTTATAATTGCAAAAAGTATGGTCATAGAGCTTTTGAATGTAGATCAAAGCCTATGTGGACATTAAATCAACCAGCAAAGACATCAAACCATGAATTTTGGGATTACAACACTAGGTACAGTTGTCACTATTGTCAAGAATATGGACATATACCACAGAACTGCATAAGAACACATTTTAGAGGGAACTACAAAAGATGGTTGAGTCAAACTAAATGTTTCAGTTGCTTAAAAATTGGGCATGTCAGCAGGAATTGCCCAACAAGGTCAAAGGCATCAAGTTCTGAGTTCACCAATGGAAAGGCAAAGATAGATGTTGGACATATCAGAAGTGAAATGAATAAGACATGGAAGAAGAAATATGAGTATCACACATCAAGCGCAAAGATCACTTCACCTAATAGGTCAAGTGATCACACTTCATCAAATTAAGCAAGAATAAGTGTGTGAGATTGATAAACCAAGTTACATCATAAATTAGTCCCAAGACATAGAAGAACTACAAAGAAGAAATCAGCATAAGAAAAGATGCTAAGTCAAAATTGAGAACTTTGCAAGATCTGTCAAAGTTGTCTTCAAGTGCTGAGTTGCTAACAGTGACTGAGTTGATAGATGATGTCGAGCTGTGAAATATCAATGGGAGTTGAGTCATGTTGAAACCCTTCAGGTGCCGAGTAGATAGTTGGCAGTGCACTAAGCATTAATTACTCTATTTTGAAGGGTACATAAATTCAATTTTGGATCATTTTCCCACCATTCAAATGAGAAGCAAAGTCGAGATGAGCGAAGAAGATCAAGATCAGCTCAGAAGCCATTTGTGAAGATTTCAATAGTGATTCAAGACAAGTTTCATCGATTTGAGGAACCACTAAGGGTAGAGAGAGTCATGCGATACATTTGGTCAGCAATGAAGTTAAACAACTTGAATTTAAGCTCATTCCAGAAGTAGCATACAAGAATGATCCTGTAGGTGCATTATCAGTTATTCCAGATAAAGTTGTTATGGTCCAAGATGTTCGCAGATGTTATAACTGCAAAATTGGAGCCATAGGAGATTTAGAAATCTATAATGCATATGACAAACTATGTGAGAACAAAAGATTGAAAGATGAGTTCTTAATAATAGAAAGAAAAGGATTAACCAAAACCTTAGAATTTCTTATTGTTTTCAAAACTGAATGGGTACAGATAATTTTGAGCAGAATACACGATGGGGCTTTTTGGTTAGAGTCAGGGCTAATAAAATTCACCAAGAAAATTGTTCATAGGGTTACTAGTATTCCAACCCTAGATCGGCCAAAGACCTTGCGAAGTGACAAAAGGGAAGTAATAGAGAAAAACACAGGTTCTAAATGGAACAATAGAGGAATGACTATTGACACAGTCATAGATCCCCTACTAGATTTTGCTGTGAGAATCATTTCACACAAATTCTGTCAATCAAGTAGGTTAAGCAGTGTACCTTGTATAGAAGTTGATGTTGCATACAAGATAATCAAAAAGGATCACACTTATGATCTAGCGGAGCTCATGTTTCAACAGATTAATGAAAATCTGGGAGCTATAAGGAAGAGCAAGGGAGCTCAGTGCAAATTTGGATCAGTTTTGATGTGTATATTTTTTTATCTGATGAAAGAATTCCCTTCTATGGGTAAGGTAAGATGGAGTCTAGACAAAACAATTGTTGAACAAATCAATGGATACATTGAACAGATGGGTGAAAATTTTGATGCCCAAATGACTAGTTACTTTGAGGACTTCAAAAAGTCCATGAAACAAAGAATGAGGATTCCAGTCTCATTAACTGAGAAATATGAAAAGGACATTTGTTTTCTTGTAGATATAGATTATACCTATATACAAGCAGTTATACCTAGAGTAAGATGGCTTAGGCCACTAGGTTATGAACTTGATATTGATCAAGCTTCTGTAGCAATAACAACCCTACTTGCAGAAGAAGCTAATAAAAATGCAAAAACTTTTGGAACCTATGATGTTGTTAAATCAAGGGTGATAACAAATTTGAAGACTGCTTCTGCAGTAAAGAAGAAAGAAAAAATGGTGAGACAAATCAAGAGAAAATTTGGTGTTGAAGAAGAAGAAACAGCAGAAGAGGAAGGAGAAGACATTGAAGAAGAGGGAGATAAACCTCAAGATCTGACTCAAGGGTTAGGAGAAGATAAAGAGGAAAGTGTTGAGGAAGAAGAAGCTGACGAAGCACCAGTTAAAAGAAAAGTCACAACTCCTCCTGCTCCTCAATCCAAGGGGAAGAAAGTAGTTGCTCCTGCACCAAAGAGACCTACCACAAGGGCTGCAGCACAAAAAGCCCAAGAGGAGGCAAAAGGAAAGAAGAAAGACTCAAAGAAGACTGCTGCCAAGTCCAAGAAAAGAAAATTTATTCCCCAGCCTGAAACAGATGAGGAGAAGACAGAATCAGAGGACAACAGTCAATTTCAAGTGGTAAGACACAAACCTCAGACTACTGTTGACAAATTATGTTCAAAAATTAGGAATGATGATTTGAAAGGTTTAAAGAACCTGAATTTTTCTAAGCTCACCAAAGAAGAGAAAAATAAATTAGAGGAATTTGTGTATGCTATGATGGTTGAATATAAGCACACAGCTCTAGAATTAGATGAATCTATGCCAAAAGAATTGTATAAAATTGTAGAGGATAAATGGCATTTTTGTTTACAAATGGAAAAGGAGATAAGGGAGTCAACATTAGCTAGATTATTGCCTGATTTGACTAAAGATCAAGTAAAAAATGCAATAAAAAGGCATAATAATAGATTCACTCCCAAGCATAGAGCATTCAGCATATTACAGAATAAAATTGAAGAGGTAGTTACAAAATCCACAAGATTGTGGAAAATAGTTTACAAGAAAATAGAAGATGTGTATAATGAAGAATATAAGGCAAAGGCAAGTGCCAAGGAAAGGGAAAAGAAGGTGTCAGGAACCAAAGAAAAAGAGCAGGAACAAGTGAAGAAGAAGAGTAAAGAAGAAAAGGAAGAAAAGGCACATACAGAGGAGAAAGAGGAAGAGAAAGATACAGCTGAGCCACAAGATCAAAGTATGCAAGACACACAGGTATCTCCTCTTAGTCCTCCTCATGCCACCATCACACCTACAGATATTATAAAAATAAAAAATGTTATAGACACTTCAAATCCAAACATCAATCCATTAACTGTAGAGGATTTAGAAATCCTTGACCAATCATCACTAGTAGCAAAATTAAGTTCAAATCCTGTATTGGTCAGTGTTGATGAATTACAGAATCCAGAAGTTAAGATAGAGATAGTCAAGGTAAAAGCACAAGTGCCACCTTCGACCATACAAACTACTGGTATTCTATTTCTTCCACCCTCACCTCCACCAAGTGTAGTCACTTATACACTTCAAATGCCGAGTATAGCAGCAGGGGAAATAAAAGAAACATCTGAACAACCAACAAGTTCAACCCCACCTAGCGATCATAAAAGGGATACTCAAGCTGAAGAAAAAGATGAGACAAAGAAGAAGGAGGAGACTGCAATACAAACACTGGTTGCATTACCAAAATCTGGTACTCCAACACAGACTCTTCAGCAGCCCAGCACAGATGGGTTACAGCTACAAATTAGGACACTAGGCTCGAGCTCATCAAAGGCAATCAGGAAACTTCACTATGGAATTCCTAAGCTTGATGAAGAAATAAAGATCCCATATTATGAATCTAGCACTCTTACTGAAGAAAAGATTAATGAAATTCAGAGTGTATTGGACAAAACAAGGAGACAAGAAGCATTAAGAAAAGAACACAAGCATAAGCTTACTTTGAATGAAATCAAAGACATATTGACAGAAGCTTTCTGCTTACAGTCTCCAGATGAGTCAAGACCAATTATAGAGCAACTATCTGATATAAGTGACCAGGTGACTAGTGAAGACCAGGAAACAAATGTAAGATTGCTCGAATGGTCAGAAAGGAAATTCCAAGGCAAGGTAAATAGTAAAATATTCGATGATATAGCACAGTCACAAGAAGAACTGGCAAAGAAAATTAAAATAGTTATAACTATACTAGGAAACATCTTTTCCTTGTACAACAAGTTGTGTGATTTTTCCACATTCACACAGGACACTACCTAGAAAATACTGAGCTTGGAAAACAATCTGAAGATTTCTAGCATGCAACTCCCCACAAATCCAACTTAGAGTGAGAAGCATTTTGCCCAATCGCTTCACACACAAAGAGAGTTAGTTGTCTTAACAACAGAGGAGGCAACCACAAAAGCTAAATTGATGCAAATTCAATCATCAATAACTCCTCATTTGGAACTACTTCACAAGGAGCAGATAAATGTAGAGCGAGTCCTCAAGAAAGACCCCAATCTTTCTTCATCCAATGGACTTGTACACCTAGCAGCAGAGATTGCCATCCATCATAAGACATTGGATGTCGCCCTAGCAAATTGGGATGCAACTCTGAAGGTACTCCTTGAAGTAAATAGTACATTTTTGCCCAAGTATGGCAATTCCTTGTAAGACCTTTGACATAAGTGTCAAAAAGGGGGAGAATAAGTATGGGGGAGTGATAAGAAGAGATTAAGTATGAGGGAGTTAAGTATAGGAATGAAATGATAAGTATGATAAAAGGGGGAGATAGCAAATTTTGATCAGTCAGAATGCAAAAACAGGACAGAACTCACTGAGTGTACATACAAGATCAACTAATAAGGAGTCTTAAGGATCTTAGTTAAGTTTTTTTGCCACTCATGTCAAAGGGGGAGATTGTTAGCTTAAAGAATAAATTTGACAACTGATTGTCAATACACTTAACCATCTTTCCACTAAACAATGTTGAACAAAGAGTAGGTGTCGAGTAACAGTAAGTGTTGAGCTATATCAAGTGCCGAGTAATAGTAGGTGTCGAGTGTAACAAGTGCCGAGTGTAACAAGTGATGAGTGTTAACAAGTGTCGAGTGTAACAAGTGTCGAGTGTTAATAAATGTCGAGTAACAGTAAGTGTCGAGTGATACAATTTTTTTTAGGTGCCAAGCTATCCAAGAAACAACATGTGTCGAGCATCAGCAATGCTTCAGAAGCCGAGTAACTCAAAATATCAGCATAAGAGTTTGTAATTGCACAAACTATGATGCAAACAGTTTTTGTAGCCGACATAAGGAAAATCTTGAAGGATTTAATGATGAGATCGAATCTTTTGTCTTTCCTATGCAATCTACATGCAACCAATAAGAAAAATGATAAAGGCATACAACCAATCAATAAAAGACAAATATTGAGCGAGAAATTGAGATTCAATGTAGATCGTAGATCCATATCTAACCCTAAGTCCTTGAAGTCTTTATAAGGAAGATGAAATTTCATTGTAAAGATATATGAGTGGACATACAAGGGTGCACCAAAAAAAAAACTATTTTCAGAAGCGAGGGTTATCAGATCACAAAAGGATCAAGATCAGAGAAAGCAGAAAAGGTGCTTGCATTCAGCAATCAAGGATTGTAATCTATCAGGTTCATTATACCTAATACTTTCTAGCAATTGTATTAGAATGAAAATCCTATGGTGATAGGTTAGCTTAACAGCTATTTTGTAGATCCTTTAATTAGGTGATTAAAATCCTTTAACAGGGTGACACTTCATGTTAAGTGTTTGTAAAGTCTTTAACCAGGTCACTATTAATATAGTGTAAAGCCTTTAACAATGCAGGCCTTTAATAGGGCAGACCATCAGAAGTGGTTGAACAATATTGCTGCAGTAATTTTTGTGGGTACCATCCCCACCCCAGTTTTACCTTCTTATTCCTGGAGGGTTTTTGGGTTACCAAATTCTAGTGTTATGAGTTGTTGATGCATGTGTTTAGTTTCATATTTGTTTGATGTATTTACATGCATGCAATTTACTCGCAGTTAAAAGTTTTATTGGCTAAAGTATGATACTTATGATTCACCCACACCCCCCCCCCCCCCCCCCCCCACTCTCATAAGTACTCTTTCCATATTTGAATATTCCAATAGATTGCATGATATGAGATTTAAAATTAATAGATTAATTTAAAAATGGTCAAGTGAATATTAAATAAATTATTTTGCATTATTTTTAATATTTATTCACCTAGGAGTATGCACACCTCCTTTATGCACGAGTTGTCTACAACACGAGAGTTATCGTACTAATAAAGCACATGTTGTCTACTACCTTATTATTCTTATCTCGTTATCTAGAAGGTCGGATAAGGCTTGTGTTGAGTTGTCAATGCTTATCTTATCTCCTGGTTGTTTCTAGAGACATTCTAGATGCATCTTAGAGGCCTTTATATACAGGCTCTCCTAGTGTATGGGTAGGGGGCTTCTACATGCTTCTACAGGCTTCTACATGAGGCAGATAATAGTGAGCATTCATATTGTTCATTTAAAGCTGGAGTGATGGTACTAATCATTATTCTTTCTCCTTACGAGTTTTATTGTTTTGTATGGCACCAACTACTTGAACTATATCAGCATAGTTTTCAGGTTAGATATAACTTCTCTATTTATTTTTTGCCTTTTAAAGAATACGTGAATTTTCTAATACTATTATCAATTTTAAACTATTTGAGCTACCTTCTCTTCTCAAATGCAAGCATATGACTAGGTTACTAATGATCTAGATAAGAGAATGATCATTGAATAGCCGGTGTAAAGACTTTGGGCATTATTCTTTCTCCTCATGAATATTATATTTTTTATTTTTGTATATCACGGGCTACTTTTGCTCTATTTCAGCACAATTCTATAATAATTATACTTGCTCTATTCCTCTTCATATGGAATACTCAAGTATTCTGATCCTATTATTAAATGGTAAACTGTTTGTATTATCCTTATAAATAAATATTTGAGTTTGTTGGTCCTATTAATAAGAGGTATACTATTTGTATTCATATTATTCAAGCTCATAAGGAAAATAGAAAAGTATTACTATTACATAATACGATAATGATACTCATTATTCCAGTAATAGGTGAAACATTCTCTCAAACACTTGCAACATTTTCTATGATACTAAATTCTTATGCATATCTGTGGAGTTGTCACTTGATCTCCATCTGTAGCAATGGTGTTGATTCATATGTGGAGTTTGGAACTTAATTTGTGAGCCATTCTAATAGAAAGATTGAGTACTATTAACTTTTGGTCCCATAACATGCATTTGGTTGATATTAAAATTTTCTCATCACCATCCAATGAAAGAAATCCACCAAATGAATTTTGTATTTCCCCTTCCAACGTCACTTCTTGTTTCTGTTCCCGGAACATGGAAAAAAATTACCCCAACGTACAACATACCATTCTTAGCAGCTGTTAAAGCCAAGCACAGATATGTGTGGCCGCCAGCGGTTCTAATCGTACGGCCCTTTTGTTTAATGATCGGCAATCATGTAATAGCTGCACGACTTTACTAACACTAGCGGCAGTGATTTTAAATCGATTTACAAAGGTTATGTTTATTTTGTTTTATATATATTGTAAATGTTAATATTATAAAGTTTAATAATAGGTTTATATGATAATATATATAACAATTAAATATTGTACTTTTGCTTCCTATAATAGAATCGTATCTTTTATTGGCACCATTAAGTTCACATGCATGTTGTAAGCTTGCATCCTGGTTTGTGCATCAACTCTTGTCACAATCCAGCAATTGTGCTCTATCCATAAATGGTAAATTAAATTAAAAAAGGATGAAAGAAGATATTAAACTATTAGAATGTAGCCTAAGTCTCCTCTTTAGAGTTTGTTTGTACCTCTGGTGGTGTACTTATTGTTGAATGTGTTTATTGTGGTTATTTACTTTCATTGATGATGATTGGCAATTTTTGGTTGATGTCCTCTTGACATGTGGATTTTGACTTGAACCTATCTCCTCTAGCGCATTCTTTGTTGGCTTTTACCTTCCTTCTGTTCTTGGATCATTATGATAGATGTTATATCTTATGTTGGATGTTATTTGCTAACACGATTCTTTATATTGATGATTAGGATGTGATAGATGATGTTATTCACTTATAGAATCATCTTATATTTTATTTTGCATGATTAGATCTCTTATGTATATGTTGTAGCATGTTAGATTTATTTCTGCATATGATGTAGTATGTTTCAGGAGTGACATTCCTACTATGATAATATCGATGATCTCTTTGGTGACTTGGGATGTTATGTGCGGAGGGATGGCTAGGGCCCATGATGGTCTAATGATTCTATTGACGATTGCACACTTAGATTAATTGTGTTTTATGATGGATGGTTATCTTTTACGATGATTGTTATATCCTTATTGATGGATGGATGTATCATGTATGTTATTAGTTTCATTTACTTTAATGTACTTGTATCATAAATTCAATGAGGATGATGCATCTTTATTTTTACATATGTATATTCTTTTAAGCCTTTTGTACCCTGTGACATGTACAGTGGATGATTGAGCATTCTAAATCTCATTCGCCAAGAGGCATTCAGAACAAATGAATCTTATGGACTTTGGACTTTCTATAATTCATATGGATGTGGTGGTTGTTAGACTTAGTTTCAATTAAATTTAAGTGTGATTCAACGTCATGGGATCCTTATGGAATGTACCTGTTATGTATACTTACAATTGATTGTATGTTATTGCTTCCACTACTATGTGTTTAATGTGTATGATGTTATCTTTCTTGTTTCAAAAAAAAAAGTTTGGCAAACTTAGTAAAACTTTAGGTTAATTCTTTTGCATCCCTTGGCGGGGTGTTACATATTCTGTTTCAAGTTTATTTTCATATTAATTACATAATTTTGCAACTCTATATATACTAAGTGATTTCTTTGATAGTTAGTATAAGTAAGAAAGAGTGAGATAATAGTTTGAAGTAAAGTTGCTATAAGTTTGATTTGAGATGTTAGATGTGGTTACTAAGTTATTGATATGAAATTTTATGAAATTTGAATTGGTACTTAAGTGTTTTAAAAGTTTGTAGGATAACTAGAGATAACTATTTCAAACCCCCCCCCCAACATCCCCACCCCCCTCTCAGTTATCTACCATTATATAGTTTTTTTTATGAATAAGGTTAGAGTTAGATATGAGAATAGGATTAGCCTTATAGATAGGATTATGATTAGGGTTAGGGTTAGAGTTAAGGTTAAGGAAAGACTTATGATAAGTGTTAGCCTTAGGACTATTTATGTTTCGCAATGTAGTTACATAAGGGGTTAGGTTTACAAGGCATATTCTCATGATGGTATTTCTTTCTCCCATGGTATATGCCTCTCAACAGAAGAAATAGTAGGAGTATGATCTTCCTTGGTTAAAATTATGATCTTTCTTAACTAGGTTTATAGTTAGAGCATTGGTTAATGCTAATTATTCTTAAGAGTAAAAATCTAGTATAGAGGGTTCATGATATTGAGGTAATGGTTACACTTAAAATGAATATTATGTTTTAGATTAGGTTCATAGTGAGAATTAGCATATGAATTTTATATATAATTTAATGCCTAGCATATCAATAATATATGTCATGTAAAGGCTTTAATATTAGAAACACAAATTTCAAGATAATTTTTTGCAAATGTTTGCAAGTGTAATTTTAATAAATATTAGCTAAATAGTAAAATTTGATTGTATTATTCTCATACATAGATGAAAGGATAACTATATATCCTAGAACAATTATTTATATGAAGTAATGTACTATATCGAGAACATTTATCTATAATGATGTAAGTACATCACTTATTCTTCAAAGATTAAAATGGTATAATGACCTTTGTTTATACATTGATCATTGTAGACTTCTTTCATCATGGATAGAGCACATCTACTTCTGTAGATATGTCATTTGCATTATCTCTAGTTTTTCTACAACATCAATTGATAGAGTTGCATTCTCAAGAGATTTGATTATATCCATATAGGACTCTAATTATTTGTACACACTTGTCAATTTATGTCTCAAAAATAAATTGAGCCCTATAGAAGAAGTTGGGATGATGTCAACGATGCTTGATTCTCTATCAAATGCTACCATAGTTGAAATAAATAATTTAAAATATTTTAGAAAATAGTAGTACAAAAAAAAAAGCATAAAAGTATACATAATTAGAGGGGTATAAATTCAAAAATCAATAATATTTTAAATAACATTGTTAAAGTAAGATCGTTTTACTTCTTTTTAACTTGTAATAGCACTTACGATTTTTATTTTTATTTTCAAATTACCTTCACAATGCATATGTATATAATATTAAGAGGCATGTCTTCGTAGAGATGTGACTCTTTAACTCTCATTTGTTATCAATAGCATTTTCTTTTTATAATAATTAAGAATATGATAATTTATAATTTTACATATATATATATATATATATATATATATATATAATATAATTTTATATTAAATGAGTTATAAATATATTTCATATATATGTGAAATACATACATCATTAAAAGAGTTTTGTCATACTGAAACTACCAACCTTTAACACTCCCTCTTAGTTAAGAATGATAAACACATGGATAGATATTACACCATTGATAATATTATGAATGGAAAATTTTAAGGATATATTTGATCAGAAGATCTCCACCATTTTGATATCATGAGTATTACCCTCATAACTGTCAACACGTGATATTCACCAAATACTATGAGCATTGGCTTATTAAATATCAATACATGATAGTCACCAAGTACTAAAAAATAACATAATAGCCTCCAACTCCAAAATTCCTCCTTCCAAACCTAAAGCTTCCCATCATTCCTCTTCCAAATCCATTTTAGGACCGTATTTCCATATTCTCATTCCTTCCTCGCTTCCATCCATTCTAGGTCCTTATGTTCCACCTCCAAACTCTTCATCCCTTCCTTCCATTTTAGGTCCTTACATACATCCATCCACCGTATCCATGTTTTCCACTTCATTCCCTCTTGGTTCTAGTCAAGATCAACAAAGGTACACATCCTTGAATTCCTTCCAATGTTCACCATCCATACGCTCTCCTTCATCCACCCATACCATGGCTAATGGAAGCAAATTGGATGCCAAATAAAAAGAGCATAAAGCCAAAAATTCAAAAAAATCCAAGGATCAACATGTCACCTCTAAAAGACATGTCCAAGAAAAGAAAAATCTGATCCAAAATAGCACTCAAAGGCCACAAAGGTTGAAAATACAAAATGCAAAAATTTTGTGGATACCAATGCTACTTAATGTAGCAATGAATCTCAAAGAAAGATTCAAAATGACATCCAATTTTGCTAATCCAAAGGCTTCCCTCATTCCTAAACCATCTGAGCTTCCATTTTCCAAATCCATTTTGGGTCCTTATATACCTGAATCCACCATTCCAAATCTGTCATCTCCTTCATCTATTTTGTGTCCCTATACCCCAAAATCCACACTTACATATCCTCCACAATTTCTTCCTTTCCATCACCCTTCAAGGTGTGTGCCGATGATGATCTTTCCGCCTCCTTCATCCACTCATTCACAAGTCTTCCAACCTAGAATCCATCAACCATGTCTTCCTCCCACCCACTCCACCCTCTTAATCCAAACCTTTTCATAAGTCATTTTCCTCCATTCCCCAATCAACTTCATCCTTCCTTCCATTATCCTACCAACATCTATGAGAAAATAATAAAAATTCCTTTAAAATAGGGAAAAAAAGAAGAAGGAAAAGATCTCAAGGGATCCCATCCATATAAATAGATGCTTGAGTCCTCCCTTCACTCTCCTATCATGTATCCATTGCCTTCCAATTCCACTTGTCCATCCATTCACTTTTCCTCTTCCACTTGCACTCTACACTGGGGGCAAGCTCCAACCATACTACACTTCCATACATACCTTCCATGCTTCCATCTACCGTTCATTATCCCTTTCCATATTTGATCTTGACTTTAACTTTCCTTTCATTCATCCATATGCACTTTCCATGTCCCTTTCTTGTTACCCATACATTCTCCTACATACTTCCATAATCCTTCCATACATTTGATCTTGACATACTATCCATATCTAGCATCTCATAATCCTTGTCATGTTCATTTCATTCATTTTCCATCCATTATCCTACATGCTTACATCCCCCTTTCTAATGTCCTTGATCTTGGTTATTCCTATCATTCCTCCATTTCATATCCCACATGTCATCCATACTCTTCATATCATTATCCCTTTTCCATCCCTCCCTCTCATATCCCATATTCATTCTACTTGCATTCCCATGCTCATGATCACTATTAGAGGCACAATAGAAAAATGTTCATAAATGCTTTGGAAAAGCACATGCCTCTCTTCCTCCACACGCTAGCCTTCATACCACCTTTCCATTTTCATTCATCCTTTCCCACCATATCTACTTCCATTTTCTTATCCTTGGTATGGGGCATATGGACTCCTTCGAAACATGATCCTTGGCTCCACATTTTTTGATCCACCCTCATATCCTTTCACCAGTCCTTTCATCCACCAACTCGCATTGCTTTTCCTCCATTTACATTGCTTTGGCTCTCCCTTGTCATTGGTCTCAATTCATTTCTATCTATTCTATTCATTGTATCCCACCTTCATTCAATCTAATTCTTCCAACTCACTTCATTCAAATTCATTTATCCTCCAATTCAATCAATTTCCCTTCTTCTAATCCTTTTCACATCCAATCGATTCTACTCTAATCATTTTTCATCCTATCAACATCATTCTTCCAATCTTACCCACGTTCATTCTTCTATACACCATAAAATCAAAAAAATCAAAAAAATCAAAAAAAAATCTCACTGTGCAATCAATACTAATTCAATCAATCTAATCTTGTAATCTTGTACATCAATCTTTAATCAATTCATCAATTTGACCCAATCAGCTGATCATCAATTAGCCATATTCAAACATCACTATCATGGGATGAATCCTTTCCAATCCTTGGATGTGCATTACGCTTATCGTTAGCTTTGCCATCCTTAATCAATCATCATCAACCAATCCGTTAATGGGTTTTCAACTTGACTAGAGGCAAACTGTTGGTTTGCTTTTAGTTTTTTGTGCATGATTGCTTGTTACTTGTATGCATTAGTATTTTTTTCATTTATCATGGTCTTTGCATCCTATTGTCCCAGAAATCATGGTCTTCCATATCATGGTTTCACGTGGCATATGGTTGCATTAGACCCCTATTTTCACATACTTGACACATTGTCATCTTGGTTCCTCATACCTTGGTACATAGTGTTAAGTACAATATCAAACTTAGGTTGTTCATGCCATTGCAGCATAACTCCCTTCCATTTCGAGTGAACATTTGTGTTCTCCTAACTCGCATGTCCTCTCGAGGGGGCATACACTTCCACCCTCATCATCCTTCCATGACTGGGGCATCATGCTACTAGTCTTAGCCTTTCATCCACTATGTTTTATTCTTCTTTGATATAACATTACTAATGCTATATCAAAGAGGGGCAAAATGTAGACACCTAAAATTGTCCAAAACCCATTTCCTGGCCAATTAAATAAATATTTATTATTTATTTAATTCCCCTACCTTAATTAAATAAATTTTACATTTATTTAATTATGTTTGCCTTTCCTTGATTTAAATAAACTAAGGTTTATTTAAATTCTAACCCATTCACTTTAATTAAGTACTTCGTTTACTTAATTAATCCTTTCCTAATCCCACTTGGAATTAAATATTACATTTAATCCTATTTGAGCACATGGCCCCTACCTTTAACCCTCACCTAACCTCACTATCCTACCTAACCCATCATGCTAAACCTACCCACTTCCTTAATCACACTTGCTTTTCCTAATCACCTTACTAATCTCCTCTTAATCCTAAGTGTGTGCTCACACATGTGTGAGGAATCCTCACACATGTGTGAGAGGTGTTCACACTTCCCATACCCCTCGTGTCTTTCATGCCTCTTGTACACTTATCCTCTTGCATGAGAGTCAAGGTGTCTCACACGTGTGAGAAGCCATGCTTCTCACACCTCTTGTACACTTGTCCTCTTGCATTAGAATCAAGTTGTCTCACACATGTTTGAGAAGCCATGCTTCTCACACCTCATTGATCATGTCACCATCAAAGGTTGCTCACACATGTGTGAGCATATTGCCCCCTTTGAATGGTCAAAACCCTAATCCACATGGAGTCTACTTGGCCTCCACCTCATTGACACCTTATCAATCCTGAGAGATCATTGCCCTTCATCTTGCATTTAATCTTAGCCATCCATTGCATCCTTTTTCCTATAAAAGGAGAGCCCTCTCCTCATTTTCATCAAGCACTATCTACCCCATCGTTATGCTGCAGGAATTGTGAGCAACCACATCCCATGAGCAAATAAATCATCAACCACTTGGTGATTTGTGAGGTTTTCATAGTGCTATTTTGGTTTCATGTTATGCTTATTTACATGTTTATCTTCCATATTTTGAGGTTTGCATAATCCTGTAGGAATAGATGTTAGTTGCTTTATGTTTATTTCGTTATTACATTTTTATGCAATACACAACCTAATGATGACATCAATAAGTGTGCAAGGTCACCGGTCGAACGTGTGAGAAGTTGTGAAGATTGTGAGCTGACAATTTTGTGTAATTGTAAAATAATTGTAATATCTTAAGAGGGCCTATTATAATTAATTAGGAAAGCCTCAAGGTTGACTCAAGGAATTATTTAGAGGATATGATGTAAAGGAAGGTTATTTTCCATCTAGTGAACTGTGCAATTTATGAGAGCAAAAGTGCAAGAGAGAATTGTGCAAGTGATATGCAAAGTTGGTAACTATGTGTAAGTGATTCAAGGGATTATTGGATGCTAGATGGAAGATATGTAATTGAGATTCAAAAGAGTATTATTTTCGTCAAGAGGAAAGAGGAGTTCAAGATTGTTCATTTCAACTATTTTGCAAGGAATAACACATAGACCAGTTGGATAGTGAGTTCGGTGGTCTTGCCCCTGAAGTTGTTTGGATAGTGGATCCTTCTACCTTCTACAACTCCTAACAAGGTTGAAATATCCTAACAGGGATTCAAAGTCTCCTAACTGAGATTGATATGTAGTGAATGTATATCATTGGCTCTTAATAAAGTCCATCCTATTACAAGGAACTCTATATTAGTATATCATTTTGTGGGTATCATCCCCACCGGGGTTTTCCCTCTGATCAAGGATTTCTCTAGTTAAAATATCTAATGTTATTGTGTATTAGTGTCTTCTTATGGTTGTTGATTATATTGCTAACATGGTTAAGGATTAATAAGGTTGATAAATGTTTTAATAGTTGAATAACTGATTCACAACCCCCCCCCCCCCCCCCCCCCCACTCAGTTATCTTAGTGGACTTTACTTTCTAATAGTTCCTTCCTTTTGATTACCAAGTGAACCTATGAGGAAGATGCACAATTTTAGACAAAGGAACATGACAATGAAGGAGTACAATGAGGAATTATATAGATTGAATATCAAATTTATCATGTGGATGATGAGGTTTAGAAGGTTGCAAGGTACGTGAATGGATTTAGATCTGGAATCAAAGATAAAATAAGTTTTATGAAATTGGATAGTCTAGAAGAAGCATATCAATACGCCTTGAAAGTTGAAGAGATTTTGATGAAGAAGTATGAGAAATAATGGGGACACAACCCAAGAACAGAATGGACACAACAAAATAGGGAAATTGTATTAACTGAGAAAATAAGCTAGTACAAATAATACAGAGAAAATAAACTTCAAAACATGCCCTAAGGGCTTACAATAGCATAAATCTGGAGATAATTTCTCCTTTCAGTACCTCCTCCCAAACTCCACTCCGAACTGCCTTTTACAATGCCAGAAATCTCCTTAAATAGACCCCAGAGGGTTAAGGACTAGGAGTACATTCTAGAAAGTGCTAGTAGGCATCCACCGACCAAATAGAAGGTTCTAAAAGCTGCATTGGAAGTCGGTGCAAATCTAGAAGAATCCAAAAATGGTAACCGAACTTTCGGGAGGCATAACTTTTGAACTGTAGCTCCGATTGACGAACCATTTACATTTTTGAAAAGCTCTCGAAGCGCCCTATAGCCCTATGGAGGAGCTTTGCTCGTCCACCATTTTTTGGCCCTTTTCGAGGTCATTTAATGCCCCTAACCTGACTTTGAAGCATTCTTAGGAGGTCTGCAAAATTTGAAAAACTACAATAACTTTCAAACTGTGGGGCCTTTTGACCTGATTCCTTTTTTGGAATGCTCTAAATCACAATTACATTCATCTGGCCAATTCACACCTTCTAGGTCACAAAAATGATGGCCCAATTACATGCTCCTATTTTTTTGGGATTTTCAAAAGCACTGATAGTGGAACTGTGAGAGTTGGAACCTTTCTTTGACCCAAATGGGTATCCAAAAATGAAAACACATCAAACAGAAACTAAGTCTAAGTACATTTTTTTGGGCGACACAGGATTGCCCTTATACCTCTGGATGCTCCTGCATCAGACACCCAGGGTAGATTGAAAAGTGACCCTGTCACTTTATGGATGATAGAGGAAATCCCAAATGGGAAACCTCAGCTGCTGAAATCCAAGTTGAGTCCTCGATCGGCCGTCCTTTCCACTTGACCAAATACTCTTCATACTGCCTGTTTCTGGAATCGGACATGGCTCTAACACTAGCTCCTCATCTGCACCATCATCATGATACTCTGTTAAATCTGCAATGTTGAAAATGGGAGAAATGTGAATACCATCTGGCAGCTCCACCTCATATGCATTTCCTGAGTCATGTTTCTTGAAAATTTTGCAGGGGCCAAATTTCTTCATTTTCAGCTTGTTGTAATTACCAACTGGAAATCTTTCTTTTCGTAAGTGCACCATGACTAGATCCCCTACTTGGAATTCCTTATGTCTTCTCTTTTGATCAGCCCTAACTTTATACTCTTGATTCATCTTGGAAATGTGTGCTTGAACCTCCTCATGTAGACGCTTGATATGTTCAGCAAATTCCTCAACTTCAGCACTTGTTCTCTCCCCTTGTTCTATCTTCCTCAATTATGGTGCAGTCCTTGGGCTATTCCCATATACAATTTGGAATGGTGATTTTCCAGTACTCCTATTTATAGAGTTATTGTAAGAAAACTCTTCTTGTGGTAGAATCAAATCCCATCCTTTGGGCTTATCCCCAACTAAACATCTCAGCAAATTGCCCAGACTTCTGTTTACCACTTCTGTTTGGTCGTCAATTTGTGGGTGATGCGTAGAACTAAATTTCAAGCCTATTCTCAACTTTTTCCACAATGTCCTCCAGAAATACCCCACAAATTTAGTATCTCTGTCAGAAACTATACTCCTTGGAAGACCATGTAGTCTTACCACCTCTTTGAAAAACAAAACTGCAATATGGACAACATCATGAGTTTTGTGGCATGGAATGAAATGTGTCATTTTGGAAAACCTATCAACCACCACGAATAATGAGTCATTACCCCTTTGTGTCCTTGGAAATCCAAGAACAAAATCCATACTTATGTCCTCCCATGGCCTTGATGGAATAGGCAATGGCTGATATAGGCCAGTATTATGACTAAACCCCTTGGCAACTTGACAAACCTGGCAACTCTGTACAAACTTCTTCACATCCTGTGAAATTTGAGGCCAAAAATAATGTTCTCTAAGAATGGTATTGGTCTTATCTCGACCAAAATGTCCTGCCATCCCTCCACTGTGTTTCTCCTTAATCAGATTTTCCCTCATGGAACTCCTTGGAATGCACAATTGACTACCCTTGAACAACATGCCATCCTAAATCAAATAGTCTAACCACTTGGTTCTATCTATAGCAACAGGTTCTTTACAAGCTTTCCATGCTTCAGCAAAATCAGGATCCTCGGGGTACAAATTTTTGAGTTCATTAAACCCAACTACTTCAACTTGCATTACTGTAAGCAACAACTGTCTCCTACTTAGTGTATCTGCAACCCTATTAGATTTTCCACTTCTATGCTTCAACACAAATGTATAACTCTGCAAGAACTCTACCCTCTTCATATGCCTCTGATTCAATTTACCTTGGCTATTTAGGTATTGTAATGCTTGATGATCAGTATACAAAACAAACTCCTTTGGCAATAAATAATGCCTCCATTTCTTTAAGGCCTGGACTATTGCATAGAACTCTTGATCATAAACAGAATACTTCTTCTTTACATCATTCAATTTTTCACTAAAATATGCAATAGGCTTACCTTCTTGGCTTAATACAGCCCCAATAGCGCTACCGCTGGCATCACAATCCACCTAGAAAACCTTTCTAAAATCTAGAAGTGCTAACACAAGTTGTTCTGTCACCTTCTTCTCTAGCAATTCAAAACTTCTCGCAGCTATTGCAGTCCATTTGAACTCTTTTCTATCCCCTCTTATTGTATCAGTTAGGGGTGCACATATGCCACTGAAATTCTTAATAAACTTCCTATAAAAACTGATGCAAAGCCACAACTTGGAAAACTTAGGAGGAATCAGTCACTCAAACTGAGTTGCTTCAAGGGGCATCTACAACTTTCAGGATTACACACTAAAATCATATTCAATTAAACAAAACTTTGTAAATAAAATTTTCCAAAATTTCTTCTTGCTACCTTCGGATAGACCTGCACTCAGACATGAATAACTCTCGAACCAGAAAAGATTTACTCAATCCAACCGTTGAGATTTGGCATAACTAGGTTTCAAACAACATATAAAAATTTTAGATAAATCCAACGGTTCAAACCCAAGATATTGACCACGCATCAGAGTACATTTTTCTGCAAAACATTGCTTCTTTCTGTCTCTAGATAGACCCGTAAACAGACATGTATAACTTTTGAACCAGACAATATTTTTTCAATCCAACCATTGATATTTTGCGTAACTAGGTTTCAAACAACATATAAAAATTTGAGAGAAATCCAACGGTTCATTTGAGAGATATTACCCATGCACTGAGACTAATTTTTTGTAAACATACCGAATTCGACCCAAAACTAAAAAATTTTAATCTTCTGCAAACTATCAACTTGTTTCCCGTGAGAAAATAAGAAAAATCCGTTCAAAACTCAGACCATCGAAAACTTGCACTAAGACAAAATGAAAAAAACATTCCATATCTCTCCAAATTCGATTCGTGTCCTACATAGCCGACTAGCTCACATTTTAAAACTGACTTTCTTTTCCTAATTAAAGGATGTGAAACGTTTTCTTCTTATTTAGAAAAGAAGAACGTCTTCTATCCAAAAAAAGGATAAGAATCTAAAACGTTTTTTCTACCAATATTAGACAGTCGTTTTCTAAATTAAAAATATTCCCAAAACTGCCTACTACCTATTATTGGATTCTAAAAATCATTAAACACTCCACCTACGAACTAAAAAAAAACTATTCTAATTTAAGATCCACACACCTGGTCCTAGGTGGCTATATCTGGAGAGCTTATCGAACTACTACTCTAGGTATGCTACCACATGTAGGACGTTATTACAAACTTCAAAAACTAAAAGCATTTAAAACATAACATTAAATTCCCTATTACATTTTCAACAATGTTGCCTCCTATAGCGTTTCTCTTCTCTGCCACTGCAGCATAAGGATAAGAAGGAAGAAGGAAGAAGTGATTCAAAGCACACAGGTAGAGGATGAAGAGTTAGATCAAGAAGAGGAAAACAATCCATTAGAAGGGCGTAGACAGCAAGTGAATGTTGGTGTAGAGACTAAGAGTGAACAACAGGAGGTTGTTGTTGAACCTTGTGAGGAAAAGGTTCTTGCAGATGAAGAAGAGTTGGTCACAAGTGTGGTTGCTGACAATATTTTCCCAGATGATGGAGATGTTGACACAAATGATCAGAAAGGAAAAGATGTAGTGCAAAGATCAGATGCTGAAGAGAAGACTATTGATGACAAGAATGAAGTATTTGTTGATCATTATGATGCTCTAGAGATATACAAATGAGAAGCAGATGTTGGTATGATAATTTGGTATTTTTATGCAGGTGATACGAGGCTGTTAAATATATTTGTTCCAAGATTTGACACAAGTACCATGGAAGGTATTCATTCTACAGTTTGGAATCAGAATGTTCTGGCAAGCGGCATCAATTCCATCATTCTTATGGTGACATTATTGCTTACATACAATTGGAAACTCTGGAAAAAGATTGTAGCAATTCAATGGGACTTGAATTTTTCTGTCCCCGGGAGTATGATGCAGGCGCATCTCATTACTAAATCATTTCAAAGATAATAGGCAGTTACAAGAATATCCATGATTGCTGCATGGTATTGATGGTAAAGCATCTTTCAGATTCCTATTCTTAGCAGTTACAAGAATATCCATGATTGTTGCATGGTATTGATGGTAAAGCATCTTTCAGATTCCTATTCTTAGCAGTTACAAGAATATCCATGATTGTTGCATGGTATTGATGGTAAAACGTCTTTCAAATTCCTATTCTTAGATGGAAAAGAAAACATTTTTATTACTACTTGACAGCAAGGCCAGTCAGACTTTGGTTATTAAAAAGCCAATCTTTTATGTAAAAAATGATTCAAACTTGGGGAGGAATGGGAAGTTTTATGTCTCCTTTGGTTTCCTGTGTTTTTTTTTTCAAGATTATGGTTCTATTGTTATGCTTCATATATTTCTCATGGCAATCAGTTTAGGGAATAACAATTGCAGAAAAATGTACTCTGATGTGTGGTCAATATCTTGGGTTTGAACCGTTGGATTTCTCTAAAAAAATTATATGTTGTTTGAAACCTAGTTACGCCAAATCTCAATGGTTAGATTGAGTAAATTTTTTCTGGTTTGAAATTTATTCATGTCTGAGTGCGGGTCTATTCGAAGGCAGCAAGAAGATATTTTGGAGGATTTTATTTTCAAAGTTTTGTTTATTGAATCTGATTTTAGTGTGTGATCCTGAAGGTTGTAGATGCCCCTTGAAGCAACTCAGTGGAGTGACTGATTCCTCCTAAGTTTTCCAAGGTGTGGCTCTGCATCAAAAACTAACCAGACCATGAAATGATCTTACCTCAGTAGCAGACCTTGGAGTAGGCCATTCCAAAATGGCTTTTACCTTCTTTGGGTCCATTTTGAGACCTTCTGGTGATATAACAAACCCCAAATAGACTAATTCCCTTTTTGCAAAGATACACTTCTTCAGATTAATTAACAGTTTCTCTTCCCTTAGCCTTTCAAGGACACTACGCATATGCAGTAAATGTTCTTCCAAAGTTTTGCTGAAAATTAAAATATCATCCAAATAAACAATAACAAATTTTCCCAAGAACTTCTTAAGTACCTCATTCATGAGCCGCATGAAGGTGCTTGGGGCATTCGTCAATCCAAAGGGCATGACTAACCACTCATAAAGACCCTCCTTTGTCTTGAAGGCTGTTTTCCACTCATCTCCTTCTTGAATCCGTATCTGGTGATAACCACTCTTCATATCTATCTTTGTGAAGTATTGAGCTCTACTCAAGCAGTCCATAAGATCATCCATCCTTGGCAAAGGAAACCGGTACTTGATGGTTATCCTATTTATAGCTCGAGAATCTGTACACATCCTCCACTCTCCATCCTTCTTTGGTGTGAGTACTGCAGGTACTGCACATGGACTTAGGCTCTCTCGAATCAAGCCCTTCCTCAATAGCTCCTGAACCTGTCTATTTAGCTCCTCCGTTTTAGTAGGAGTCATCCTGTGAGCAACTTTGTTAGGCAAACTAGCTCCTAGAATCAGATCTATCTGATGACTGATTTGCCTTACTGGTGGCAATCCATCTGGAACATTGTCAGAGATAATATCTCCAAACTCCCCTAGTAAATCTGAAACTTCAAGTGGCATTTCACTACTACCTTCTTTATTTTTCCTAGGAATCAAAGCATAGCACATATGTTGATGTTTCATGCCATCTAAAAACTTCCTTTAATCAACAAGACAAATCCTAGCACTGCTACATACCTTTTCACCTTCCTTTTTCATGGGCTTTAATTTGTGGCGAACTCCATCCTTTGTCAGAGAGTATGTGTTTGCATGCCCATCATGTATTGCATGTCTATCAAACTGCCATGGTCTACCCAACAATAGATGGCAAACATCCATCGAAATAACATCACAGAGAACTTCATCATGGTAACTCCCAATTTTGAATTTTACTAAACATTGTTCACTAACCAGGACCTTATGATCATCTTTTACCCAAGAAATCTGATAGGGCTGGGGATGTTTCTCCTTCTTGAGCTTCATCTTAGAGACCATCTCTTCTGATACCAAGTTATCAGTGCTACCACCATCAATGATCACATCACAACATTTATCCTCACACTTACATCTGGTACGGAACAAACTCCTTCGTTGTCTTGGTTCAATCTCACCACTTAGTAGGACTCTTTCATTTACCAAGGTCTCTCCTCTTTCTGCATCCTCTGAATGTGATGATTGTGCATCCTCATCTATATGAGCAACCCTAGCCTAGCCCTCAGCTCTCCTATCTGTCCTTCCTTGTCGTTGAGGGCATTCAAAGGTACGATGACCTTCTTCATTGCAATGGAAATAGGTACTACGGAAGCCTCCTCTTCCTTGTCCACGTCCTCTACCTCTTCCTCTATGATTTCCAAAGTCTTGGTCATGGGAGTGGTTGAAACTCTCATTCTAATGCAGAGCCACACCTTGGAAAACTCAGGAGGAATCAGTCACTCAAACTGAGTTGCTTCAAGGGGCATCTACAACTTTCAGGATCACACACTAAAATCAGATTCAATTAAACAAAACTTTGTAAATAAAATTTCCCAAAATTTCTTCTTGCTGCCTCTGGATAGACCTGCACTCAGACATGAATAACTTTTGAACCAGAAAAGATTTACTCAATCCAACCATTGAGATTTGGCGTAACTAGGTTTCAAAAAACATATATAAATTTTAGAGAAATCCAACGGTTCAAACCCAAGATATTGACCACGCATCAGAGTACATTTTTCCGCAAAACATTGCTTCTTTCTATCTCTAGATAGACCCATGAATAGACATGTATAACTTTTGAACCAGAAAATATTTTCTCAATCCAACCATTGATATTTTGCATAACTAGGTTTCAAACAATATATAAAAATTTGAGAGAAATCCAACGGTTCATTTGGGAGATATTACCCACGCACTGAGACTAATTTTCTGCAAACATACGAATTCGACCACAAACTAAAACTTTTTAATCTTCTGCAAACTATCAATTTGTTTCCCGTGAGAAGATAAGAAAAATCCGTTCAAAACTCAGACCATCGAAAACTTGCACAAAGACAAAATGAAAAAAACATTCCATATCTCTCCAAATTCGATTCGTGTCTTACATAGCCGACTGGCTCACATTTTAAAACTGACTTTCTTTTCCTAATTAAAGGATGTGAAACGTTTTCTTCTTATTTAGAAAAGAAGAACATCTTCTATCCAAAAAAAGGATAAGAATCTAAAACATTTTTTCTACCAATATTAGACAGTCGTTTTCTAAATCAGAAATATTTCAAAAACTTCCTACTACCTATTATTGGATTCTAAAAATCATTAAACACTCGACCTACGAACTAAAAAAAAAACTATTATAATTTAAGATCCATACACCTGGTCCTAGGTGGCTATATCTGGAGAGCTTATCGAACTGCTACTCTAGGTATGCCACCACATGTAGGACGTTATTACAAACTTCAAAAACTAAAAGCATTTAAAACATAACATTAAATTCCCTATTACATTTTCAACAATGTTGCCTCCTATAGCGTTTCTCTTCTCTGCCACTGCAGCACATTCCTCTGGTTCCTGCTAGTACCTTCATCTTCATTTTTTCTTTTGAGTTCCATTGCGGCCTCCAGATGATCTATCGCTTCCCCTTCCTCCTTGATCGTTCCCTCTTTGTCTTCCTTCAAACCTTTTATTCAGCTTCTCTTCAACTCGTAGGGCAAACTAGTATGCCTCTTCAACGCTGGTCATTCTTACCAGACTTAATTCCTCCCGGATGCTAGGTCGCAACCCACTGATATAACGAGCAACCTTCTCCTTATTTTCTTCTGCATGGCCCGCTCTAATCAAGAGTTAGTAAAATTCCTCTATATATTCTTGGACTAATCTTCCTGCTTGCTTTAACCCATGCATCTTCTTAAACAGATCCAGCTCGTAGTCCATAGGAATGAACTGCTTCTTCAATTTGTCCACCATGCGATCCCAGCTTGTGATCTTCTCCTTTCCTCTTATGTTTCTTTCCAATTGAACTTCTTGCCACCAGATTTTGGCATGGCCTTTTAGTTTGGCCTTTGCAAACTTAACCCTATTTGGGTCCCTGATATCCTCATACTCAAAGTATTCTTCCAGTTCATTGATCCAATCGATCAACTCATCTGGTTTCAGATTTCCTGAAAATACACCCACTTCAATTATGGGTCTTTTCCCAAACTTAGTAATGGCCCTAAAAAGCCTTTCCTCTACATGATTCAGAACTTCCCCGTCAAATTCCTCTTCTGGTCCCATTACTTCTTCTTCATTGTCATCCTCACTGTTGTCACTTGCGGCAACATTTGCTCCTCTACAAAGCTCCTCTTGCAATGCCTACACCTGCCTTTGGAGGGCTCTAACCTCCTTAGGATTAAGAGCTCTGGCCCTTCCACCACACTCTCTTTGTGGAGGCATCTTCTTAACTCAAACCCACAACCACACAGTCCTGCTACAAACTGCCTCACAGTCGGCGCTCTGTATACACACTCAGGAAAACCAGCTCTGATACCACTTGATGGAGACTCAACCCAAGAACAGAATGGACACAACAGAAGAAGGAAATTGTATTAACTGAGAAAATAAGCTAGTACAAACAGTATAGAGAAAATAAACTTCAAAACATGCCCTAAGGGCTTACAATAGCATAAATCTGGAGATAATTTCTCTTTTCAGTACCTCCTGTCAAACTCCACTCCGAACTGCCTTTTACAATGCCAGAAATCTCCTTAAATAGACCCCAAAGGGTTAAGGACTAGGAGTACATTCTAGAAAGTGCTAGTAGGCATCCACCGACCAAATAGAAGGTTCCAGAAGCTGCATTGAAAGTCGGTGCAAATCTAGAAGAATCTAGAAATGGTAACCGAACTTTCGGGAGGCATAACTTTTGAACCGTAGCTCCGATTAACGAACCGTTTACATTTTTGGAAAGCTCTCGAAGTGCTCTATAGCCCTATGGACGAGCTTTGCTCATCCACCATTTTTTGGCCCTTTTCAGGGTCATTTAATGCCCCTAACCTGACTTTGAAGCATTCTTAGGAGGTCTCCAAAACCCGAAAAACTACAATAACTTTCAAACCGTGGGGCCTTTTGACCTTATTCTTTTTCTGGAATGCTCTAAATCACAATTACATTCATCTGGCCAATTCACACCTTCTAGGTCACAAAAATGATGGCCCAATTACATGCTCTTATTTTTTTGAGATTTTCGAATGCACTGATAGTGGAACTGTGAGAGTTGGAACCTTTATTTGACCCAAATGGGTATCCAAAAATGAAAACACATCAAATAGAAACTAAGTCTAAGTAAATTTTTTTGGGCGACACAGATTGCCCATATACCTCTGGATGCTCCTGCATCAAGAAAAGACAGAGATAGAAGTGGTAGATTTTAGAGAGGTAGAGGTAGATCTTATGGAGAAAGTAGCGGATCTAATAATTCTATGCAAGATAAGGGCAAAATCAAGTGGAGATTTGAAGAAAAAGGCAAGACCGAGTGGGAAAGTGGTAGTTCCTACCAAATAAGAGGTAATTCTTACCGAGGTTTTTATGGCAAAGGAGGATTTAGTGGTAACTCCTTTTAATGTGATGAAGAAGGACATCAATCCTTTGAGTATAAAAATTTTGAAAGGAAGAATGAAGGTAATAATGGTCGAAATGTTGACTCAAGGAGATATTGATCATTCACCAAGTGGACCTAAGGCTAGAGAAAACCTGATGGTTAGAAGAACTTTGTGTAGTGAAAGAGTTGGTGAAGAACCTATCCTGAGGAGAAGTCTTTTCAAAACCATATGTAAGATGGTAAGAAGACATTGCAAAGTGATCATTGACAGTTGCAGTTCAAAAAATTTGGCATCAGAGGAGCTAGTGACAAAGTTGTAGTTGTAGAGGTTGAGACACCCTAAACCCTATCAAGTTTCATGGATCAAGGATAAGCATAAATTATTGGTAAGTGAGCAATGTCTATGAAAATTCAAGATTGGAAACTACTTTGACAAAGTTCTATGTGATATTATGCCTATGGATTGTTGTCATATTATGTTGGGTAGACCTTGATAATATGATAGGCATCTTGTGCCTGATGGTGTATTGAATCAATATACTCTTTGGGTGAATAGAGTGAAGGAAACATTGTCGCCTTTGATTGAAGTTCCAGCTGAGGTAAATTGTACAACTATTAGAGTTTGTATGGTTAATGAGAAAAAAATTGAGAATGACATAAAGAAGAACCAAGTCTTCTTTGTTGTAATTCCTACAGGGCCGAGTTGTGTCAGTAATGGTCAAGTGATAGAAAATAGTAATGGCTATGTGACAGAAGATAGTAGAGGTTGAGTGACAGCAAAAGATGATAGTATTATCTAAGTACCAGCAGAAATGTAAAATTTGCAAGTTGAAAAGTGATCTAATTGGATTATAGATAGTGGTTATTTGCACCATATGACTGGAGACATGAATAAGTTTGTTAAGTTCAATAATCATGATGGAGGAATTGTCAAAGTTGGTATCAATGCAATGCATCTTGTCATATCAAGGGAATAGGATCTATTACTCTTCATGGATGATGTCTACTTTGTTGATGGATTAAAGCATAACCTATTGAGTGTTGGACAGTTGGTTGATAAAGGTTATCAGTTGCAATTCACAGAGAAGAAATCCATTATCAATGATAAAGATGGTAAGTCAATTGGCACTGGTAGAAGATCCAGGAGCAATGTTTTTAAATTGAACCCTATATGGATGACATATTTGGTTGAAAAAGTGGATAGTAGTTGCTTGTGGTATAGAAGATTTTATTATTTAAACTTTGATAATATTGTGAAGGGCAGTAGTACATTTGTTGTCAAAGATCTACCTACAATTGTGAAGCCTACAAATGTTGTGTGCAAAGAATATGTTATGGAAAAGTAGAAGAAAGCTTCCTTTCCTAGTAAGTAGTTCACTACCACAACAAAATTGGATATTTTTCATACAAATTTGAGTGGTCCTACCAGAACAAGAGGATTCTATGGTTTTTTGTTGATGATTTCACTAGAATGATGTGGGTAGCATTTCTTAAAGAAAAGTTTGAGGCATTTGAAAAGTTAAAATTGTTTAAAATAGAGTTGAGAATGAATCTGGAGTAGAGATAAAATGTTTAAGATCAGATAGAGGTGAAGAGTTTACCTCAAGAGAGTTAAACACATTTTGTGACGTGAATGGCATCAAGAGATATCTATTAGTTCCTAAGACTCCTGAGAAAAATGTGATTGTTGAAAGAAGAAATAGGTCTATAACAAAAGCAACAAGAGCCATGATGTTTGAGAATGATGTATCAAAGACATTTTGGAGAGAAGCAGTCAATACAGCAGTATACACAATGAATAGAGTGCGGATTAGAAGACGTACAAACAAGACTCCCTATGAATTACGGTTTAAACATGCACCCTAAGTAAAATATTTTAGAACTTTTGGAAGTAAGTGTTCGCAAAAAGAGATGATTTTGGCAAGTTTGATGTAAGAAGCGATGAAGGTATTTTCCTTGGTTATTCATTGAAAAGCAAAGCTTATAGATGTTTTAATCAAAGAACTAAGATATTGTTCAATGTGCAAGTGTAAATGTAGATGAAAAGTTTGGAGTTTAAGGGAGAATGTTGGATTATAATTTTCATGAAAAGGAAGATAAATCTAAACCTTTAAAGTGAATATTGAAGTTTTCTTTGAGACTAAAAAGGATTTACAAATGATGTTCAAATTATTGAACAAAGAGAAGAACCAAGATCTGAACCTAAAAAACAAGTAAGAGTTGAAACAACAACGCCTATACCAAACAAGAATTTAACAAAGAATCACCATGTTGATCAGATTATTCAAAGCAAAGAAATATGTGTTATGAAAAGAAACACAGTACATGAAGAATAATGTTTGATTTCTCAAGTTGAACCAAAGAGTGCAGATGAGGCATTCAAGGATAATCATTGGATTCAAGCAACAAAGGAAGAACTAGATTAGATTGTGAAAAATGAGACATGGGAATTGGTTCCCACACCTAAAGACAAGAATGTTATAGGAACTAAATGGGTTTTCAAAAACACGATGAATGGACAAGGTGAAGTTGTTTGGAATAAAGCAAGATTAGTATGCAAAGGATATTCATAGCAAGAAAGCATAGATTATGAAGAGTCATTTGTCCATGTTGCCAAACTTGAAGTAGTAAGAATGTTTTTGGCTTACACAACAAGTAAGAAGTTCAAAGTGTGTCACATGGATGTAAAGTCAACATTTCTCAATGGAGAAATTGAAGAAGTCTACATAGAGTAGCCTAAAGGATTTCCCTTGACAGAAGAAAAGGACATGGTAAGAAGATTAAAGAAAAAAATTTATGGTCAAAAGCAAACACCTAGAACCTGGTATGCAAGATTGGACAAATATTTGGCAAAGTTAGTATTTGCTAAAGGTACTACAGATAGCAATTTGTATTTGAAAGAAATTGAGATTGGATTGTTGATTATTGTGATATTTTTGGATGACATAATCTTTGGAGGAAATGATGAAACAAGTGACAAATTTGTTGATGAAATGAATGAATTTGAGATGAGCATGACTGGTGAGATGAACTATTTCTCAGGTCTACAAATTTTATAGAATAGTGATGGTATTTTCCTATCACAAGCTAAGTATTTAAAAGACTTGTTGAAAACATTTGGCCTGGAAAGTTGTAAGCATGTCGATACACCCATGATAACTAGTCACAAGTTATTTAGCAAAGATGAGACAGCTATAGTTCAACAGAAGAAGTACAAATCTATGATTGGAGGTTTGCAATATCTAACTCACACCAGACCAGATATAGCAAATACACTTGGTATAGTAGAAAGATTTGAAGCAGATCCTAAAGAAGCACATTATGTAGCAATAAAGAGAACATTCAGATATTTGAAGGGTACACCTGATTTTGGTTTATAGTATGATAGATCAAGTGATTTTACTTTGTGTGCTTATAATGATGCGGATTGGGCAAACAGTACAAATGATAGAAAGAACACTAGCAGTGGAACAATTTTTTTTGGAGGAAGATTGGTTTCCTGGCTAAGAAAGAAATAATAGTGTATTTTAGAGAATACAACAACAACAAACAATTGTAATGAGGTCATGTGAATGAGAAAATGCTAAAGGATATTGGGATATAATTTTTAAAAACATGTTATCATACATTATGATAACAAAAGCATAGTAAGTGTGTCTTACCTTCACGATGATGAATAACGCAAGGGTTGTATTCTTCAAACTAGAGACCGCAGTCACGATTATCAAAGGGGCAAGGGAATTCCTATGTAACATGTGACAAGGTTCTAAAGGAGCCCTACCATTACTATTTTGTCAGATGCAAGAGTTGTAAATCCTAGTTGTATGAGCTTGTGTGCCCTCGGTCATGAGCCGCTTGTGATGTTGGAGACATGCCCTCAATCGTGAGCCCGTGAGCCCTTTCGATTGCATGACCCATGTGCCCTTTTGGTCGCCGTGAGTGGTGAACCCATGTGCCCTTCCATGTGTCCATTCGCTACAGGCATGTCCATCCATTTACCAACAAATTCCTCACATTGTGATTGGTCTCCAACACTCCAAATGTCCTAACGAGTGGTGTTGCAGATTTGACCATAGGTTTGATGTTTTGCACGTTACAACAAGTTTGTGCAGTAGATCAATATGTGAGATAGGGATTGTGGCCTAAAGCAGAATATAAGCTTACTACTAAGATTACTTCTCCTCCAGCATTGACTTTAACCTAGTACACAATTAAATAGTGGGTTCATATAGCGATAACATCTACAGTTGTCTTCTTCCTTTGTGGTGCCTCTTATCTTATTCAAACTACTTAAGATTATAGTGATTCAAGAGGAACCTTCCTAAAGCAATTTTTTTGTTCTTGTTTGTCTTCCTTTCCCAGGGGAAATCGTCAAGAACTAGTTTGGTGCCAACATCTTCAACTGTTTGACAGATTGTGCATCACATAGTTGTCTATAAATTGTTTGACAAAAATTTTTTTATAAGTTGTGGTGCCCTTTTCTGATCCAATTACACTATAGCAACTCGTTGATCGCTTGGCTACCATGGAGTCTACTAATGTTGTCCTTCAAAGAGTTGTTTCTCAGTCAATTTCACTCTATGTTAAAATTGCAGAATGGTTGGCTTTGTTGGAATCTAAGAACCACACTTTATGAGAAATTGTGCAATCTCTAGTTGCTGAAAATACAAGCCTCAAGGCTAATCTAGAATCTGCTACCATGCAGCTCAGGGAGTTAGACATTATCAAGGAGAAGCAATCAAAGATTGTCAATAGGCATTCTTCACTTTTAATAAAGACTGAATTAAAGGTGAAGTCTTGGGCTTCTTTATGCAATTCTGTGGTTGAAGCTCCCTTTTAGGCATTGAGAAGTTAGTGCGAGGGAAGATGGACAATGAGCAGGTTAGGCGGACATGTAAACTAAATTTATGAGTCAGTGGTCTATCCTTCATTGATGATCCTTTGACTGCTAGATACTCTTTCCTCAAGGATCAGTTGGACATTCCAGACATCACTCTTGACAGGTGTTCTTTAGGCCCTAATGGTACTCTCTTCATCTGATTCCTCTCCCTCTCTGACAAGTTGCAGACTCTTAGAGCAAAGAAAAAATTATTCTCTTTCCCCTAAGATCTACCTAGATGAGGACCTGACCCGATCACAAGTGGCAGAACTCAAGAAAGCTCATGTCCTTGTTGTGGCAACAAGACAAGAGAGTAAATATGCAATCATTAGAAACCTTAAAGTAGTAATCCGCGATACCTTTCCTATAGGCTGGATTCCAAAGGTGACTACTAAGGCCAAATTACTAGCTCAGCGGCAGTTGAGAAAAGGCTCTTTGTGTCTCAACTGTTGGAACGGTAATGGTATCCTATGGTCTATGCCTAGCTTGATTAATGATGCTATTGGTTCCATTGACCTTCTTTTTATTGCAGTGATGCATGAGAGTCTCATTCGTCCTCTTCCTGATATTTTTGGCTATCAGTGGCTCTCTTCTTTTAGAGATGAAGTCAGGTGCTCTAGTGGGGTCACCTGTCTTATTTGAGACCACCTTTTCAATAATATTTCCTTGGTTCACTCTGACAGCTATACCAGATTCATGTGGACTCGCATTCACCGAGGAACCTTGCTCTATAGAGATAGCTATATTGTTGTCTATTACTTCTCGCTAGCATCTTCGTACTATGCAATTCACAACACTGAGGGCAGGGACCCCTATGAGGACCTTCTTGAGTACATAACCAAATTCTCTGCCATGAGGGACATCATTATTTTGGAAGACTTTAACATGTGGACCAGAGACTTATAGCCTTCTCTCCATGATCGCAGGTCTAATCCCATGTGTACATCTGCTTCTAATCCTAGTGATGGGACCCAAATTTTTGCAATTAAGAGCTCCATTTATAAAGGCTATGAATATTCACATAAACCGTTATGAAGATCAAACAAAGACAAATCAGATTGATTAACTTGTTTGGACTTATGGAAGATCAGATCTGTCAAAGGCTTTTCACAAAAATGATATGTAGTTTGGTAGGTCTAGGCTTTGCCTCAATATGGCTTGATACGTTGGCATGATAATGATGCTTGTTGGTGACCACATGGTGGTCTACAAAATTCTTGAGGAAATTTATGAGTGGATTGATTTTACCAATGCAATTTTTCAGAAGGATGTATTCTAGGTGCTTCTGGTGATATTGATGATATAATCAATAAAGCAAATGAACTTGCAATAGATTTACAAATCAAACGTGTATACATTACCATCACCCAAGTCTTTATAAGACTAATAACATCAATTTGTGCCTTGTCATGTGAAAATTTTCTCGAAGCAAATGTTAGATTGCTATTAGACAGGGTGCTCACAAGATGTACGTAGAATATTACTACACCAAGGAACAAGATAGTTTCAAAAAATACATATGAATGTACAATAACAATGTAAAGATGTATTCTCAAGAACGAGATACAAAACACACAGGAATAAACACATAAATCTGTTGTTGGGGAAAAAAAAGCCCAAATACAAAAAGTAAAACGCAGTCTGCATATTCTAAGGTTCTGTCATGTAGAGAATTGTTGTTGAATATTGAAATCCTGAATAACAAACCCCACTATAAACACCAATTCGCACAGAAGTCTATATTATAGGAGCATACAGTGGTAATTGATGACTATATTTCTTCATCTACCAAGGTTAGAAATCATGATAAAAAACAAAATGGAGGGTAAGTGTTCATCCGTTCATCAATTTGATGTCATTGTCACGCGAATCCCTTGTGCAAGAAGCCACTGATATGAGGAATATATGTCAGAACAAACAGCACCCACAACAATATTCAAAGATGGAAACAAAGATATGTGCATCAAGCATTAAGAGATTCTGAGGAAATTCGATGATTCTACTATTCATGGTAACACCAGTAATGATTGACATGGGTATCATATAGGTCTCTAGGTGCCATCACTCACACAGACATTGACATTGAAAATGAAAAACTAGTAAGTTATGGATGCCTCAGTTATATTTGACAGATTCAGCAATGAGAAAATATCAAATGGAATAAGTTCCTATTTGCGATGAACTCATAAAATATTAATGGCCCGATAACTATATTAAGTTGCTCATGATAGTAAAAGATTAAAGGTACAATTAAGGCTTCTTATGATAGGAAAAGAATTATTATTATTATCAAGGAGGTGTCATTATTAAATTCTAACACCATGGCTCTAGACTTTCAATAGTCACATCCTTTGGAATTAAAAGATATAAATATGGGATGAATTGTGAGAATAAAGACATATTCGGACATACACATCCGTATTCTCAGAAGAAGTATTTTTATATTACTTGTACAGAGGGATAAGGAGTATATTATGACTTTGTAATATAAATTCTATTTATTTTATTTTTATAATAAAATAAAATGTCTTTTGTTTATTATTAAATGGCATGGAGATTTAAACTATAGGCAAATTATCCTTTGAAATTATTTTTTGGAATTCTGTATACAATTTAAATATCGGATAAGTAGACATGGTCATTTAGAATTTTAAAATTTGATCATCGCAGATATTGTGAAATATTAAATCATTTTTGTATCTGTGTCAAGTTTGTCTCCTTGCCAGAGGAGTTAAAATTCAATCTGGACTAATTTAAGATTGCGTATAATATTTGATCTGTCACATCTCGATTATTTAGTTGTTGGCAATAAAGTGTGTAAAACATTATAAAGTTGTACATGATAATTCACTGAAGTTGACTCTATTGCCTGGATGAGCAGAGGCACTGGTCTTTCTATTATTGAAGTCAAAAAATCTATATGTTCCTTCTACAAGCAACAGATCCATTATCCATTTTTAAAACCTTATACAAAACATTCAACTATTATCCAGCATCCAATTTCATTTTGATCGAGTTTGAGGACCTTGCCAACCGAAGAAATCTGGAAGTTTAAATTTGCTATAGAAAAGCCTTGAACCAAACAGTTAGCGTTTGAGGTGAAGGTTTACCTGCCTAGGTGTAGCAGAGCCTGAAGTGCAGGGAAATCGAAAAGTACTCCCATTCGTTGGCCAGAACTGATTGCAAAGTTCTATCGGAGAAGTGGTAGGCTCTTGGATTTCTAATCTACAGTTTTGGGAACCAACACCTGATCTATAGGTTAACTTCAGCTCTACAAGGATTGTCAGGGGTCCTTTACTAGGTACGATCATAATTTGTTATAGCTTTGTGAGTCTTCTGACTTAGTGATTTTAAATGGGCTCTCTTATTTTCCTGGATCCGAACTCTTCACTTGTTGGCCACATGGTGGTGGTGCTAGTGTTGTTGACTATGTTCTCTCTCCTCCTTCATCCCTCTCATTTACCACTTTACCATATCTCACCTTCCTCTGGCTGACCATGCCCTCCTTAGCATCACCCTTCAGGGACCCCTGACATCTTCTCCCCCTTGCTTATCCACTTCTCACCCCCCTCTTCCCTCCCCCCATGCTCACACCTCTTTTTGCTTCTTTGATGGGGATGCAGAGCTCTTCATCCACCACCTCAAACAACTTCTCCCCCAGGACCCCTTCCCTAACTCCAAGGACGTCACCTACATGTTCCACTCACTTGCATCCACCTTAAAGGAGTCTGCCCTTCTCTCCATTCCCCACTGCACCTCCTCGCCCACTCATGGCCCCACTCACAGGTCTTGCCCTATGAACCAATGGTTTGATGAGAACTACAAATCCTTTCATCGCATGCTTCGCTCTGCTCCATCCACTACTTCTTCCTCCTCTTCCTCTCAGTCAAGGCTCAACTACTACCACTTTCTTCGCCATAAGAAACAGAAGTTCACTTTACTACAATGTAAATCTCTTTGTGCCATGTTCTTCCAATCTCCAGAGCTCTTTTGGTGCACCATGTTTCCTCGTCACCCCCCCTCTCCCTCTACTCTAGGCCTTCACTCCCTTACCTCCCACACGTCCACTCTCTATGATATTCCTGGCCAACCCCCTCTCCATCTCATTCTTTGCCCCACCCATTGCCACCTCTTCTCCTTTTCCCACATTTGTGAGGCAATTAGAGTTATCAGCAGTAGTAGAACTCCAGATGAGGAAGGATTTCAAGCGAAATTTTTCAAGTTGGGTATCTTTGTCTTGGGTCCCTTTCTTACAATGCTCTTTAACCAAGTGATTTGCATTGGCTTCCCTGACTCTTGGTCATAACATATTATCTATCTAATCCATAAACCTAGGCCAACTTCGAACCTTGAAAACTACAGGACCGTCATGGTTGCACATACCTTCGCCAAACTCTATGCGACTGTGTTGAACGATATCTTATCCATGGAGCTCGATCAGCGACATTGTTGAGCTAGAGGTCAGGCTAGGTTTCGTTTAGAATTTCAAACCACTAATCACATTTTGACTTTATGGGCCATCATTGAGGAAGCTTGCCACCACTCAGCGAAAGTTTATTGTTGCTTTCTTGACTTTTGCAAAGCCTTTGACTATGTTCCTCGGGTTCTTCTCTTTCAGCATCTTAAGGATATCAGAATTTCAGAGATTCTTCTTACAACTATTATGAGGTTGTATAAGCGCGTCAAGGGCAGATTCAAGACTCCACAGGGCTTCTGTAATCTTATCCAGAGCACTATTAGGGTGAAGTAGGGTTGTCCTCTCTCTCCCACTCTTTTTGGCATCTACATCGATGAGCTTGAGGCATTTCTCTATGATTTCTCACTCCTTGGCGATGGTTGTTGTCTACATCAGGTATTGATCTCTATTCTCTTATTTGTTGATAATGTGATTCCCCTAGTATCTTCTCCCGATGGTCTTCAATGGCTCCTTCAGGGCTTGGCTTCTTTTTGCAACTCACGCCAGCTAGTTGTAAATCTAGGCAAGACTCAGGTTATGGTCTTCAGGTGTTTGAAGACATCTCATCTCCATTTTTACTTCCAGGGTATCGAGATCGAGATTTCATCTTCATATGCTTACTTGGGGGTTAAGTATTTTGGACCTCGATTCAACCTAAGACCTTCCATGCAGCCCAAAGTCAACAAGGGGCTCGGTTCCCTCGCTATTCTTAAGCGACAGTGTTTTCGATACCACTTCCAAGATACCACAACTAAGATGTCTCTTCTTGACTCCCTAGTCAAGCCAACTTTCGTCTATGGCTCTACTATTTGGGGCCCCTCCCTCTTGGAGTCTGACTGGGCCTCTCTTGAGTGAGTCCAAACTCTTTTCCTTCAATGCATTATCAGATGTCACCGGTTCACACCACATAGCATTGTTCTGGTTAAGTTTCGTGCTCACCCTTTCAGATTGGGGACCATCTTTGATTTAGTTTGGCTTCTTCACTAGCTCTGGAGCTTTTTCGATTCCTCTAATGATCGTCATAGATATTCCTACTTGGCTTACTATTCTTCTATGGAGGTTGTGGATTCAAGCTCTAGTCACAAGTCTCGTTGTCAGTACACCCAGGACTCTACTCTCTTGGGCTCGATTGGTATTAGCTTGGATCATCTTCCCCCTTCCAATCTTCTCTGGATGCTCTAGCCCATCTTCTTCCACCTCAGTGGGAGTTGAATGAGTAAACTTGACATCTACAAACAATATGTTATCATGACCTGGAAGAATCCCTCAAGTGGGCTTTGTTCACGCATGGTCTTCTACGTTGAGCACTTTCTTAATATCTAGGATTGGATCATCTTACATCCCTGGTACCTCACTCGTTGCTGGACTCATGCACTTCGCATATCTTTGGGATCTTTTAGGGTGGGATCTCATCGACTACGTATTCAGACTAATCACTAGATTGGTGGGGCGGACAACAGCTGTCAGCTTTGTCACCTCAGGGAGGTCTAGACCGAGTCTCACTTTATTTTTCATTGTCCCATTTACTATGAGATTCGAGGGAGATTCTATTGTTTGTTCAAAGAGTGTCGGTCTCTTCCCTCATTCTTCAGATATATTGACTAGCATTGTCTTGCACTCTACCTTCAAGAGACCATGTAGCTTTGTAAGCATACTATACAGCTCCAGCTTTTCTCGACTTTAACCCCTACGTAGCTCATCACCTCTTTATTCAGTCTGACAACTCCTTCCCGAGGATCGAAGGCGACCTCTCTACACTATCTCAATTCACACTAGATCTATGAGACCTCACAGAGATTATACTTGGCAATGCCCCTCTAGTAAACCTCAGAGGCAACCTTCCAAAGTGTTTGATTGCCCTAATGTCCACCTTTCCATTTTGGACTACTTCTCGCTTGCGAGAAGTTCTTAGCTGTTGTTATTTTGTTTTCTTAATTCTTTTGTTGTTTTGCTTTCACATTCTTTCTGTGGACATCATCTAGTGTTCTCCCTGGTGGCATTTTCCCTTTATATTATTTCTAGTCCCTTAGACCCTCATGGTCTCTTGTTGGATATTAATAAATTTATCTTATATTATCTTATCTTATCTAAGAATCTTATGTTGCATTCTAAGACTAAGTGTATATCTATTAAGTATCGTGTTTCGACTATGTGAATACAAAAGAGAAGATTGCATATATCTTTATAAAGCCTTTATGGAAAGATACATTTGAGTATTTGCGAGGTATGCTTTGGGTTATGTCCCTGCCTATTTTTGAGTAGATGATGCAAAAAGTGCATCAATCCAGTGGTACAGAGCATTATCATTTATCTAGACTGAATGTGAATGCTTCTTGTATGGGGGGTATTTGTAATGAGCAGAGTCAACAAGGACTCTTGGTAATTGGTATAAGAACACTATCTTTGGACACTTGAGCTAGTTGAAGACTTGGAGCAGATGATTTACATAATGAAGCCTTTGTCATTAATGTCAATGGGGGAGATGATCACACGAAAAACATCTTATGGTAATATGTGGGAGATGTGTATGGGGAGAATTGTTCATGAGTAGATTGGTGTCAATGGGGAGAAACATTAAGTTACATCAATAGGGGAAAAGTTGTGAACAATTGATTTCCATCCATGTAAGTTTTTCCTAAGTGCTGAGTGTGAAAAACTAATTTTATCCTAAGAGTAAGAATGTAAACATAACAGTGTTTTTGTGAGTTTCAGATTTAATTGAATAAGATGATTTGAAAAAAAGAGAACTGCAGCAGCAGCAGAAAAGTTTGATTTGGTATTCTTGGAATTCAGATGTTTTTTATCTATGTTACCATCAATGCCAAAGGGGGAAATTGTTAGCATGAATGTTGATGGTATTCCTTTGGGGGGGTATCCTATGTTGGATAAAATTGTTCAATTTTGTGTTTTTTTGATGTTACACAAATGTCATATCAGTTATCAAATAGAGTCTACCGAGCTCAAAAGGTTAGCAAAGAAGGTTAACAATGTCTACTGAGTATTCTTAGGATTTACCTTGTACAGACAATTGTTACCGAGCTTACTCAGTCATCAAAGGAAAATAGTGTAGAAAATAGTTCTTACCGAGCTCTCATGGTTAGTGAAGGAAATTCAATTCTTACCAAATTCACTCGGCAGCCAAAGGATTTTGTAGATTTTGCAATGTTAACCAAGTTGAGATGATTAACTCAGGAATTATTTCTAGAAGCAGTACTTACCGAGTAGGGTCAACCAATGAAGGATTTCATTGTTTTGTGAAATAAAATTTATTTATTTAAATGTAATAGTTGTAGCTGCCTGATGTATGGTTTATTGGTAAATGTAACTTGTGAATGAGCCAACTTGATAATCTAAATGGTATATATAAGAGGTCAAGTTGAAAATTCTAAGTGTGTGATGGATTTGATGTGATATGAATGTGAAGAAGGTCTGATTATTGTGAGAGTGAATTTTGAAGGATGATCAGAGATCATTGAGGAGCAGCGAAGCTATATTTGATCAAGGAGGATCTAATGGTGCAAAATAGAGATTTGTAATCAGCAAATTCAGTTACATCATATTCAGGTCAATTCATTGTTACTTTCTAACCATTGTAGCGATGATTTCAAAATATCTTAACAAAGTTGGTTTAACAGCCATCTTGTAAATCCTCTAACAAGGTGACAGTTCAATTGAATTGTTCTAAAGACCTCTAGCAAGGCCACTCCTAACAGGGTGATTAAATCCTCTAACAAGGTCATACCTAACAATATGTATTGTAACCTTTAACAAGGTTGGCTCCTAACAGGGCTCACTTAAGAAGAGTGAAAATTGGTAGCTAGTTACTTGGCGGTTTTTTCCATATTGGGTTTCCACATTAAATCTGGTGTCTCTTGTATTCTTGTTATTTACTTTTGCATTCATGCTAATAATTATGAATGCTTAAAGATCAATAACAAGTTAATCTACCAAGTTACAGCATTTTGTGAAGTGTTTACCGAGTATCAGCAGTAGCTAGTTATCTAAGACATCTAAGAGATCAGGATTTGTTTTTGTGGTAACTGATTCACCCCCCCTCTCAATTACTTCATCTATAATTTCAACAATTAGTATCGGAGCTTTTAGTGCTTGCAGGAAAAGATTTCAAGGATCTAAGCTAAAGATTCGGATGTCAAGAGGAAAATTCCAAGACTTAACAGGGACAACTTCTCGATATGGCAAGGATTGATGAGACTTCATCTAGCTTCTATTGGTCATTCAAGGTCGAAGTACCTTGATGAAAAATATGCAGAACTTGCTAATACATTATCTATCAATGATATTGCTAAAAAGAAGACTCACAACAACATGATGATAGATATTGCATCTGCCCTAAGTTATGAAGAATTTGATGACATCAAGGATTGCAAAATTGCCTTTGAAATGTGGAACAAACTGAAAGAGATCTATGGAGGTGATGATAATGTGAGAAGAGCCAAAGTAGAAATTTTGAGAGGACAATTTGATCAGATGAGGATGAGAGAGGATGAAAACATAGCAAAATATGTTGAAATAGTTAAAGCAAGTGTTAGTGCAATCAAAGCATCTAGAGGAGATATCAAAGAGGAAATGGTTATAAGTAAAGTTCTTAGAACTCTACTTCCTATTTATGCAATCAAAGTTTCTGCAATTCAAGAAAGAAGATATGAAGCAAATCATAAGATAAATTTAGAGGCCATAGTTGGAAGATTGACTGCATTCGAGCTAGACAACTATGATAATTATGTTCCAGCTGCCAAGAACATTGAATCAGCATTTGAAGCCAAGCTTTCACTCAAGGAGAAAGGCAAGAAGATAAAAAAAATCCTCAATCAAATAGTGATGAAGAATCAGAACAGAGTTCAGACAATGATCTTGAGGTGGTTGAAGCTTTTCTAGCAAGGAAATATTCAAGAGGCAAAGCGAAATACTAAGGTAAGGTTTCTCTAATCTATTTTTTTTGTGAAGAAATTGGACATATTGCAGCTAGGTGCCCAAATAAGCAGAACAAGGATGAGAAGAAAGATTAAAAGTGCAATGGCAAGAAAGACTTCAAATCATTCAAGGATAAAGTTAAGAAAACATGTTTCATGGCTGAAGATTTTAATGATTCTGATGATGAAGAAGAAGATGAAATTTTTTACATTATTGTAAAGGATGAGTCTGATAATGATGAGGAAATGGCACTCATTTCTCATGTGAGCAAAAATGATACATGGATTACAGATAGTGGTTGTTCTCATCACATGACTGGTGATAAAACTAAGTTTGAACATTTTGAAGACTATGATGGTGGCAATGTGAGGTTTGGTAATAATGAACTTTGTTGCATAAGAGAAAAAGGAAGAATCTCTCAAACCAAAAAACTTGTATGTGATAATGCATATTGGGTAGAAAAACTAAAACACAATCTATTAAGTGTAGCATAGCTACTCAAAAACGGATTCAAAGTGGAATTCATGCATGGAAAAGCAAGACTATTGGATGGAAAAGGAAAGTTGATTGGATCAGGCACTCAAACAAAAGGTAACTTGTTTTATCTTGAACTTGGTGAATGTTCATGTTTTATTGCTCAAGTTGAAGAAAGTTGGCTATGGCATAGGAGGTTGTGTCATGTGAACTTTGATAACTTGGTAAAAATAAATAAATTTAGGAAAGTAAGAGGCATTCCTAACATAAAGAAACCTGAAGTTGGTCTATGCAAGAATTGTCAAATTGGCAAGATGGGAAAGATTAACTTTAAAAGCAAGAACTATCAATTTGAAGAAATTTTAGAAATTGTGCATACTTATTTGTGTGGACCTATTTGCATTGAAAGTTATACTGGTGAAAAGTTCTTCATTCTTTTTGTTGATGATTACTCAAGGATGATGATTGTTATGTACCTAAGAGAGAAATCAGAAGCATTTGAGAAGTTCAAATGGTATTTGACCAGAGTAGAAAAGGAAACAGGCAAAAGATTGAAATGTTTGAGGTTAAACAGAAGTGGTGAATTCATTTCACATGTGTTCAATATCTTTTTCATTGAAAGGGGAATCAAAAGATAGGTTTCAGCACCTAGAACTCCTGAACAAAATGAAATAGCTGAAAGAAGGAACAGATCCATCATGGAGTGTGCAAGAACCTTAATGATTGAAAAGAGCATTGTTATCAAATACTAGAAGAAAGCTATCAGCACTGTAGTTCATACCTTGAATCGAGTACAGCCGAAGAAGGACTCATTCAAAACCCCCTATGAGTTATGGAATGGCTACAAACCCAATGTAAGTTACCTAAAAGTATTTGGAAACAAATGTTACATTTTGAAAGAATCTAGAAAAGGTAAATTTGATGTAAGGGTGATGAAGGAATATTTTTGCGATATTCTTGCAAAAGTAAAGCATATAGATGTTTGAATTTGTCTACTCACAAAGTCATAGAAAGTGCACATGTAAAAGTTGATGAGTTTGCAGAAAGAATTGAAGAAGAAAGAAAAAGGGAACCTAAAGACTACAAAAGATTTGTTTTCGTTGAACCTGATACAATGCCAAGTACACCTATCAATCAGAAATCTTCTACTCCAAAGTCTTCTGTAACTGAGTTGCAGGAAGTTCTAACCGAGTCAATACCTATCGAGTTGCAAGAACCCGAGTTGCAAACAGAAGCTACTGAGCCTGAGCAACCAGAACCAGAAATTGAAACATAGAAAGATAACAATGCAAGTCATTCAAAAGGCAAGGAGCCTGTACTAGCCAAGTATGTCAGGAAGCATCATGCACTAGATCAAATCATTGGAGATAAATCTAAAAGAACAATGGCAAGAAGTAAGTTGAAAGGCACTTGTTTACTTGCTGATTTTGAACTTAGAAATGTCAAAGATGCATTAGAAAATGAAAGTTGGATTGAAGCTATGAATGAAGAGATATAGCAGATAGAGAAAAACCAAACATGGACTCTTGTATCTAGGCTTAAAGACAAAAATGTGATTAGAACTAAGTGGGTATTCAGAAACAAATTAAATGAAGATGGTAAGGTGTCAAGGAACAAAGCTAGACTGGTATGCAAAGGATACTCTCAAGAAGAAGGGGTAGACTATGGAGAGACTTTTGCTCCTGTTGCAAGATTGGAAGGTGTCAGAACCTTACTTGCATATGCTGCATATAAGGGATTCAAAGTTTATCAGATGGATGTCAAGTCAGCATTTCTCAATGGCATACTAAATGAAGAGGTTTACATTGAACAACTTGAAGGTTTTGTTAATCCAAACAAGAAGGACATGGTCTACAAATTACATAAAGCATTGTATGGTCTGAAACAAGCCCCTAGAGCATAGTATGAAAGACTGCATAACTATCTTATTCAGATTGGTTTTCAAAGAACTAATGATAATAGTAGCTTGTACATAAAAGAAGGACCAGATAATAAGATTGTTTTGGCAAAAATATTTGTAGATGATACTTTGTTCATAGGAAATGATGATCTTTGCAAAGAATTTTTAGAACAAATGAAGAACGAATTTGAAATGTCAATGTTTGGTGAGATCAAATTCTTTGTTGGTCTTTAAATTCATCAGAGTAAGAATGGCATCTACATCACTCAATCTAAATACATCAAAGAGATACTGAAAAAGTTTGGTATGGAAGACTGAAAACCAATTGGGACTCCTATGTGTACTGGATTGAAACTTACCAAGGATGATGAATCAAAAGAAGTGGACTAGACATTGTATAGATCTATGATTGGAAAGTTGCAGTATGTAGTGCACACAAGATCAGATATTGCCCTTGCAGTAGGAATTGTAGCAAGATTCTCAGCAAAACCAAAAGAAAATCACATGATGGCAATCAAAAGGATCATGAGATATTTGAAAGGAACTGAAGATTATGGATTATGGTATAAACTTGGAGGAAATCTGGATTTAAAAGTGTTCACTGATGCAGATTGGTCAGGGAACGTTGATGACAGAAAGAGTATAAGTGGAGGAGCTTTCTTTCTTGGAAAGAGGTTAGTTTTTTGGACAAGTAAAAAGTAGAACTATACATCCCAGTCCACAGCAGAGGTTGAATATGTTGCAGCAATAGTAAATTGTTCAAACATTGTTTGGTTTAAACAATTATTGGAAGGTATGAAGCAAGAAATCAAAAAACCTGTTGTTATGTTTTGTGACAATACAAGTGCAATTAACATATCCAAGAATCTACTTATGCATTCAAAAACCAAGCATATTGCTATAAAGTATCACTTTGTCAGAGAATTGGTGCAATATAAGAAAATCAGATTGGAATATGTCCATACAAAAGAACAAATTGCTGACATATTTACAAAGCCTTTACCTAAGGATGCATTCTTGTATCTAAGAGGTAAGTTAGGGGTCATTTCCCTATCTGAAGCTCACTAAAATATAGTTTTAGTGATGCATCAACAGGAACAGAATTGAAGATCTATTAGTTGATGCAGTAAAGTAATCAAGACATTGCATATGAATCAGTACTTAAGGTACAGTGAAATTTATTTTGAAGTTGTGTTGTCTTTGGCATGTGTTGTCAAAGAGGGAGAGTTTACTGTCATATCTTTCTGAAATTTGCAAGAAAAAAAGAGTTTATGTAAGAGGGAGAAATTACTATGAAAGAGGAAATATAAGAAGCATTATGTCAGAAAGCACTTATTTTCAAATTTCATTCTGCTATGACATGTTGTGTTGCCATCAATGCCAAAGAGGGAGACTATTGGATACAATTGTTCAATTGTGTGTTGTCTTTGATGTTACACAAATGTCATATCAATTATCAGATAGAGTCTACCGAGCTCAGTTGGTCAGCAAGGCAAAAGACAGAGTCTACCGAGCTCAAAAGGTTAGCAAAGAAAGTTTACAGTGTCTACCGAGCGTTCTCAGGCTTTACCTTGTACAAACAATTGTTACCAAGCTTTCAAAGTTAAGCAAGGAAATTCAGTTGTTACCAAGCTTACTCAGTCATCAAAGGAAAGTAGTGCAGAAAACAGTTCTTAACAAGCTCTCATGGTCAGCGAAGGAAATTCAATTCTTACCGAGTTCAACCAAAGGATTTTGCAGATTTTGCAGTGTTCATCGAGTTGAGATGGTTAACTTAGGAAATTGTTTCTGGAAGCAGTACTTACCGAGCAGGGTCGGCCAATGAAGGATTTCATTGTTTTGTGAAATAAAGTTTATTTGTTTAAATGTAATATGTGTAGCCGACTGATGTATGGTTTATTGGTAAATGTAACTTGTGAATGAGCTGACTTGATAACCTAAATGGTATATATAAGAGGTCAAGTTGTGAATTCTAAGTGTGTGATGGATTTGATGTGATATGAATGTGAAGAAGGTCTGATTATTGTGAGAGCGAATTTTGAAGGATAATCAGAGATCATTGAGGAGTAGCAAAGCTATATTTGATCAAGGAGGATCTAATGGTGCTAAATAGAGATCTGTAATCAGCAAATTCAGTTGCATCATATTCAGGTCAATTCATTGTTACTTTCTAACCATTGTAGCAGTGATTTCAAAATCTCTTAACAAAGTTGGTTTAACAACCATTTTGTAAATTCTCTAACAAGGTGACGGTTTAGTTGAATTGTTCTAAAGACCTCTAGCAAGGTCACTCCTAACAGGGTGATTAAATCCTCTAACAAGGTCACACCTAATAGTGTGTATTGTAACCTTTAACAAGGTTGGCTCCTAACAGAGCTCACTTCAGAAGAGTGAAAATTGGTAGCTAATTAGTTGGTGGTTTTTCCCATATTGGGTTTCCACATTAAATCTGGTGTCTCTTGTGTTCTTGTTTTTTACTTTTGCATGCATGCTAATAATTATGAATGCTTAAAGATCAGTAACAAGTTAATCTACTGAGTTATAGCATTTTGTGAAGTGTTTACCGAATATCAACAGTAGCTAGTTATCAAAGACATCTAAGGAATCAAGATTTGTTTTTGTGGTAACTGATTCAACCCTCCCCACCCCCTCTTAGTTACTTCATCTATAATTCCAACATCCTAAGCATTAGAGAGATTGTGTGCATGATTGACATGTTGCATTCATGACTGTGTTTGTCATTGATGTCAACATAGCATTGTTTTGTGAAGATTAACAAAATAGCAGACAGAGAACAAGGTCGTACACATTGTGTATTGATAATCTAATCAAGCGCAATTAAGGATGTATTTTACATTGTGTCTTGATGAAGTGGACAACTGTGTGTATAGAGAGCTGAAGACATGCAGAAGTTATTCATGAATTACATAAGACAATAAGCGAACAAAGTACCTGATAAGTGGGTTCTGATGTTTAGATTGTATCTCTTTATAGGGATACAATCATGATGAGTGCACTTAGACAGTGATAGTAGATTACCTAATGATGGCGTCAATAAGTGTGCAAGGTCAATGGTTACACATGTGAAAAGTTGTGAAAATTGTGAGCCGGTAGTGTTGTGTAATTGTAAAATAATTGTAATATCTTAATGAGGTCCTATTATAACTAATTGGAAAAGCCTTTAGGCTGACTCAAGGAATTATTTTGAGGATATAGTATAAAGGAAGATTATTTTCCTTATGGTGAAGTGTGCAATTGATGAAAGTGAATTGTGTAATTGATGAGAGCGAATTGTGTTAGTGATATGCTAAGTTGGTAAATGCATGTAAGTGATCCAAGGGATTATTGAATGTGAGTGGAAAGTTTTGGTATTGAGATCTGAAAGAGGATTAGTCTAGTCAAGAGTACAAAAGAATTTGAGATTATTCATTTCTATTATTCTGCAAGGAATAGTACAAAGACCAATTGGACAGTGAGTTCTGTGGTCTTGCCTCTGAAGTTGTTTAGACAATGGATCCTTTTACCTTCTACAACTCTTAACATGGTTGGAATCTCCTAACAGGGATTCAAAGTCTCCTAACAAGGACTAATATGTACTGAATATATGTCATTAGATCCTAATAGAGTTCATCCTCTTACAAGGAACTTTTATATTAGTACGTTATTTTGTGGGTGCCATCCCCACCAGAGTTTTCCCTCTCATCAAGGATTTCTCTGGTTAACATATCTAGTGTTATTGTGTATAAGTATCTTTTTATTGTTGTTCATTATATTGCTCACATGGTTAAGGATTAATAAGGTTGATAAATGTTTTAATAATTAGATAATAATTCACCCTCCCCATAGAAGGCCTTCTAGCCTGCATACATGGAACTTCATCCCATGAATCATAGTCCTATAACTGGAATAGTTTTCTGATCAATATAGACTATCTCATCATAGTCTACTACTACACCAATGTGACTAAGATTTTCGGAAGTCAACTGAACCAAATCCTCTAGTTTATTTTCTTTCTAATGTTACCTCTAATGAAATGTTAGGCTTCCTCTTGATATAGAAGGATACTCATTTATCTCAATCATAAAGGATAGTTTCTTTAAAAGCTTCACTTTATCTAGCATTACCATCAAATGACTAATGAATCCTAGAGCAAAACTTCTTTGAGGCACTATCATAAGAATGAGTCTTGTACAATATTTGGTAGCACACCCAATGTACAAAGTTTCTTTTCTTGCAAGAACATCCCCAAAGACAAAGGAAAAGATCAAGGTAAATAGATCTTATAGCATCTATATAAATACAAATTAAAGAGACTACATTGAGTAGATAAATGTAATACTCAAGGATAATAAATACTTGTTTGCACATCAACATCCTTGATACAAGTTGCTCCAATGAGGATCCATATGCAACAAATTAGAAAACGTCTTCATATAAGCATCTGTCGAACCATGAGAATAGAATGTTGGTTATTATTCCCTTCGTCAATGTAAAATTAGCTAACTCCATTTTGTCGAGTTTTTAACCATTGTTTAATCCCATGTCTCCACATATCAAGATCTTTCTTCCTTGTATTTTTCTTTTCTTTGCTTCAACGTTGCTCTAAATCTAAAATGGTATTCATTGGACTTAAAACAACTTGATAATTTGTAGAATCTCCACAATGAGGCACTTAGAATCCATAACCATCACATAGGAGGAAGTGATTTGATTTCCTAGATCAATCACAATGATCTCCACCTAGTCATGTTTCCACACATGTAGAGTACATGGTTTTGAGATTGATTATGTATTCCATTAAGATCGAAGAACTACATGAGAGTGATAGAGATAGAAGTTAGGTCTCTCAAAATATCACATCACAAAAAGCTAACTACAATTATAGAACTTTTAACTCATTTCCACTTGTTTTTTTCTCCTTGAACTTGAGCGATCAAAATAGTTGGAAATGGACCATCTCAGCTAGCCCAAGGATTCACATGGTGTTAAAAAAAAATCATGTTCTTTGATTCAATTGTATATGTTGTACAACAGTGTCAACCTCAACTAATATGACATTGTCTTCTAATGACCTTTGTCTTCTATTCTCTTTATTAGTTCCTGCCAAGGCAGGAAAACTATTGGATTCCTCTAGTTTTTCAAAATGAAAAAATCTAGCCAATGAAATTGCAGAATTTTTTGGAGAGCTTTATTTATTATAAAGTTTAGATTACTATTGTATTATTTCATTTCATTTTTTAAACATTAATCTTACATTTGATTGGCTTAATTATAAAAATGCAATGAGTAAAATAGATTTTATGTGACAAAAAAAGCATATAATTAATTGTTTTTGTTCCTGTGATCTGACAGCTACGACACATTTGTTGTCACAAATTTAATGTCTACTAATTCCTATAAGGTGATATGTCCTCTGACACCTTTCGCATTAATTTAATGCCTATTAGTTGCTCTTATTAATGTATGCCCTGTAATAGTGTTACGGGACTCGCCCAGTCATGCCAGGACTCTGCGAGTCCGAGGCAGAGTCCATGTTTCCAAGGCAATCTACCTCTGGACTTGGACTTGACCGAGTCCTGGCAGAGTCCACATGGACTCGCCGAGTCCAAGGACTCTACCGAGTCCTGGGTGAGTCCAGAGCCCAGGACTCTGATTTTTTTTCTTTTTTCTTTTTTTTCTTTTTTTTTAAAGATGAGATTTTCGGAAGATGTTTTTTACAACGTATATGAATTCTGAAAATGATGTGGCATGTCAAGAATCTATTAAGGATTGAATCTTAAATCTTAAATCTTCAACTTTATATTATGTTATTCAATTTTTTCCTTCAAAATTTTGTTATTATACTTGTATGATTTTTCGAGTCCTTGCCCAGTCCGGTTGCTGAGTCCGAGTCCGAGTCGAATTTTGACTTTCCGAGTCAGAGGCGAGTCCAAGTCCCGTAACACTGCCTTGTAAACCATCTTTTAGCTATATTTTATAGTGCCTGCATCTCGAAGCCTCCAATGATCTTCCTATGTTCTCGGTGACACGCAGACACCGTTCACTCAGACACCACCAGACGTTGTTGTTCTTCTGAAGCTTTAAAATTGAGAACTGGAACATCTTGTCCCAGGTATATTTTGCTCTGTTTCGATTATTGACCATAGACAGTGTAACTGAATACATTTTAGTTTTCATGTGCAAATTCTTTTTGAACACTCTGTTCTGGGATCTACAGACTATGTGGGTTGTAGTTTTCTGTTAACTTTGTTGTATTTTTTTCATCACTGGTCATGATGAATAGAAAATGAAAAAACAAATTCCTCTGTTGCATTTCGCTGAATTGGAGCTTTTGGTCTAAAAATCAACATTATCTGGGTTTTATTGTTAAAAAAACAATTTTAGCTTGCACAGGTTACCCAACGAAAGAGCCCTCTTTGGTATGTTGGTTTGTCTGCCCATTCACATGAATGGCCTTCGGAGTCAATATGCAAGTGTTTTTCTAACAGAAGGAAGTTTCTTTAAGTGGTGTTTAGAAATTTTTTAAGTGGTGTTTTTCTATAAAGTGGTGTTTAGAAATTTTTATAGGAAAGCAAAACGTTCTACAATTTGTCCACTCCACCAGGTTGGAGCTCTTGAATCCATTTGGCTCACACCCATTTATTTTGCTGTGTCGTTTACATATTTCCCCGGTTTGAAGCCAGTAAGTAGATAATTTTTGTATACTGCAAGCTTCGCCAAACCCTATTGGTATGCTACAACGAAGAATTGACATTTTTGCATAACACTTTGTAGTCACTTATTAATATACATGGTAAAAAAATAAGGTTGGGCTCCTTACAAGACAGAAGACCCAACAGTGTGATTGAGAACAAGAAAACAAAAAATCGTTGTTGCAGAGTCTCCTCATTTTGAACGCGGAGATTCCCCCATTTTGCACCACCACTGCGCCACCATTGCTCCACCCATAATCCATCTGAGACTTGTAGAGATCACCGGAACAAGTGAATTCAATCCATTTTGGCCTTGCTCATTGCGGATTCCGCATGCGCAATTGGGCAGTTGTCACAAATCCGCCTGTATAATTGTTCCAAATTTAATATGCTCTGAATCAGGTTTGTCAAAGAAGCGAACCCCGAGCTCACCACTTGCACGGATGTCGGCTCTGTAAAGCATTTTTTTCTATGAAATATCAGGAATATCTTTCTCCAACTTTGCCAAAACCATCAAACAAACGCTGCTAGCTGTCGTACTTTAACTTCCATTTCCTTACAAGTGGGTTTGCATTTCCATGAAAGAAGACATCTGGAGATAATAACTTTTAGATTTGGTGGTTTTAATTATTACTATAGACACCCTTAACCACTATCAGATTTGGTGGTTTTAATTATAACTATAGACACCATTGAGCTATTATTTCAGCACCTATAATTTAATTGTACAATATTCTTACATTCATGCGTGGGGTTACTTGCTGGGCAAATACATTCACTGTAACTATTTCAGGAGTTGTTATGTTCTACACACATTCATAAATTTCAATTGAATTACTCCAATAATCAACCTTAAAGCTTATGGAGTACATAAGAATATTCGTTATCAACATATAACATCTAATTCACCTATTGATTCTAATTAAACTTTAATTAATTTTTCATTATCAATTAATTATTAATTATTAATTATTTTACACATTTACTAAATAAATAATATTTGAAATAAGAATTATATTCTCAAATACTAATTCAACAAAAAATAAAATAAAATCTAGTGCAATAATAAAAAGAGTTATATTTTTATCAACTTCAAATACATAATTGTCATTATTATATTGTTTAGTTCTATGAAAAATGGCAATCTCAAGATCTCTTTAACTTGTACATTCATGATATTATATCTATACAATTTTCTTTATAATTTTTAATTAAAAATAGTTATATATTACTAAATTATGACAACAGTCGATAACCATGGCCACAAATTTTCATTCGTTCTTATCAAGAATTTTAAAACAAAAATAATTTCCAGGATTTGACCGTCTTGGCTTTTCCAATTGGCGGTGGATATAAATTTTTAATTCTTGTTGTAAATATGGATCATAGTCTACTCTTGGATTAATTCAATGATAAAATCCTCTCAACATGCAAGAATGTTTAACTTGAAAGATTTACTAGTTGCAGGGCACTTACAAATATTTCCCAATAGAGTATTTAATATTAAAAATTTATGACATCAAATAAGGACCCTATAAGTTCGAGCAAAAGAATATTAAACTATTCTCTGTTTGAATAAGCGATATCTTGTGAGTATTGTCAAACCCTCTGTAATTTTGATTTAGTGATGTAATTTACAAGGGTTTTCATCAAAGACAATATGACTTGCACCTTCCAATAAAGTTAGGTTTTGCATGATAAAGTCACATATTTGAAATGGTGATGTCTACAATATTATATGAAATACATGTTTTCTATGCTACAAGTGATAATCACAAAGCTTAGAGATTGTACAAGAGAAAACACAAGACTTTATAATACACGTTAAAATTTTCCAATATATTGAGTAATGTTTTTTTTATTAGTAATATGTATGAATTTATTGATCTAATTGAGTTAAAGCCTAGCCCGAACCAGGGATGACTAAATAAGGAAAGCCATCTTCCAAATAAAGAAAAAGCATAAAAATCTCCAATGACATGTAAATATCAAGAACTTCAAAACCAAATGCAACGATTACAAATTACCCTTATCTCTACCCTTTTGCTAAGATCTAAGGACCATATCAAATGCTTTGTTGTCATGTTTTCCTTTCCTCCCTCACACAATCTCCCAACCGTCTTCCAACCTAGTTGCCTCCTCATGCCATGCCAATTGGTTTTTGTCAGGGTAACAAGCATCATCCAAATGACCTTCGTCATGCTTTTGAAGATAATTATCAGAGCAACATTCATCCAAATGACTCCCATCTTGCTACTGCAAATTTTTGTCTAGTTTCTCATGCACCTTTACACGAGATCCTACCAGTCTTTTCTTTTCCTTAGCTTCTAGTGTAAGAGAAGCCTTACTCACATTCTCCACCATAGCAATGATGGCTTTCTTCATAACCAAATGAGCATCTTGATGTTGTAATTCAAATTTTTGTTGTGAAGCTGCATCTAGCACAACTTGAGAAAAACTCTTCTATTGCTTCCCTTTCTTCTCCATTGTATAGTGATGGTGTGCCACATCTTTCCACCATGAAGCTGACTTAGTCAATCTCTTTTGAGAGCAATGATCAGCTCTATGCCCTATTTGAAAGCACCGCCTACAACGAAAAGGCACCCCTTTATAATCCGCAAGTCGTGTCCAACACCCTTTTGTCAATTTAAGGAGAATTTCTTCTGGAAGACCATCTAAAATATCCATCTCCACTCAAATGTGTGCACAAGTAGAATGGTGAAGATTGGAAGTCCCTTCATCAATCATTAAAAGGCTTCCCAAAGAATCACCAATAGCTTCAAGACGAGAATCAAACTAGTAATGTAGAGGAAGATTGGGAAGCCGCACCCATAGAGGAATCGAATCAAAAGTTTTTATTGCAAAACAAAATGTAGGGCGCCATGGTTACAGCATTAAGTGATACATTTGCTCCCATCTCAAATGTTGTCACAAAGAATTTTGGTTCTATCATGTGCATGTTCAAAAACTACAATAAAGAACCCTCCTACACATGGGTAAATCTAGACAGCCTTCCAAAAAAAGTTCCTAGTTTTCTAATATCCATTGGAGCTTGCTAAGGCTTGGCCAAAGGCCTCTAAAGTGCCCTATCAAACCTAAACCAAAAAAACTTCAACATTGTAATTTACCTCCTCTTCCATTTCATCTACTATCTTCATCATTGCAGACCTTGTCTTCTAAGATCTTATTGAATTTCCCACACCCCTTCAAAACATGCATTCCATCTTCAATACCCTAGTCTTTTGGTGAAAATTTACCTCGCCATCTAACTCCACCATCGTAAACCCCACTCAAGTTTTACTTATGCTAGTCTATCGTTGAGACCCTACAGTACTCTGCACTTTCTCCATGCGTGGATCTTCAACAAGGGCATCCATGTCTGTCAAAAAATGGCATCTTATAATTCGCTTTATCACCTACAGTCCCATTTCGTTTGCTACACTCACCCGTAAAATGTTGAGGGAGTGGTATGAACTATGTAGGCCCATTACCTGGTCAATGGTTGTCATTACCTTTTGCTTGACAATCTTGTTAGACGCATGGCCTCCAATCACCTTTTGATGGCCATACTTCCTTCTCCACAGAATGTAAACACCCAAATGCTCATATTGGCCCACACCACTAGAGCAACGAAAATCAAAAACCCTAGTTGCAAGCACAGAAGAAACCATAAGAGCAACAATAATGGTCACAATCTATACAAAAGGTTGGTGTCAATATATTGAGTAATGTTTTATGTAGATGCTTATGCAAACAATAACTCCCTTCACCGTTAATTATTATTGCCTATATATATTAAATATTTCACAATTTTATTATATATAAATTCTAGACTGATTCCCTTTGTCAATTTAGAATCTATATTTTATGTCATGTATTCATGACCCAAACAAGCTTCTTGTAGACACTAAAGCAATGAATCTTTGCAACAGAGACTTATGATAATGATTTAATTTATCTAGATGTAATTGGATGCTACCACTCCATAGTGACAACTAGAGATCAAAGTTGTAAGCGTCAATTCCAAGCACTGCTATGATGATTTAAAACGATCAAACACAATGTTTCCCATATTTCTCTTCCAATAAATAGATTCATTGTGCATCAACTTTCAAACACCTATGTTCCAAAAAAAAAAATTTACCATCTCCTTTCAATTAGGCTATTACCTATGAATCTATTGGATGAGTCCCAAAATCACATGAATTTGATATCCTCTAATCACCATGGTTAATCGACAATTTAATTTATATTTATTGTATGTTCTAATCAATATTCTATTTCATTTAAAAGTTCATTCACTAAAAATCTCATAAATGATGGTAGTCCTCGTCAAGTAGGTAAACCTCAAAAAGTATCTCTTTAATCTCACTATATTAAAGTGGAGTCGTCTTGTCTTGGCCTTGCACAATAAACTCATATTTGAAACGATGGCGTGTCTACAATATTGTATGAAATACATGTGTTCAATGTTACAAATGATATTCACAAAGCTTAGAGATAAGAGAAAACACAAGACCTATGATGCACATTATTAAACTTTTTCCAATATAGAGTAATGTTTATTGTAAGATGCTTATACAAACAATAACTTCCTTCACCATTAATTATTATTGCCCATGAATATTAAATGTTAATGGATATAAAGTCTAGATTGATTCCCTTTATGTCAATTTGGAATCCATATTTTGTCTATGCATTCATGCTCTAAACGATCTTCTTGTAGACACTAAAGCATTGGATATTGAAAACCAAAACTTAAGCTGGTGATTTGATTTATCAAGATGTTATTGGATTGCATCCACCTCAGTGACAAATTGAGACCAATGATACAAGTGTCACACCTATATTCCAAGATTTTTTCGGATCAAACAATATTTTCCATATTAATCTTCTACGAAAATAGATTCGCTGTACATCAACTTTCAGACACATGTTTCAAGATTTTTTCTTGCCGCCTCCTTTCAATTAGGCTATTATTTATGATTTGATTGGATAAGTCACAAAATCACATGAATTTCATATCCTCTAATTTGTCATGGTTAAGTTGACAATTTAATTTATATTTATTGCATGTATTCCTTTAGTGTAAGATTATATGAATTTTACCATGACAATTTTCTTGCATATAATTCCAATTCTATACTATAATTATCATAAACTTATCGACTTTCTACTCAATATTCCATTATGGTAGTGTTGGTCAAGTAGCCACAAAATTAATCTCATATATCTGGTAGGCTACCTTCTATGACACTATATTAAAGTAGAATCATTTTATGTCTAGTGTAACTTGTAACAGCACTAATGATTTTTATTTTTTTTCAAGTCACCTTCTAAATGCATATGTATATGATATTAAGAGACATGCCTCTATAGGAACATTATTTCTTTTAACTCTCACTAGTTATCAAAAACATTTTCTTATTATAAGTAGGAGATGATTTCCACAGCTAGTCAAATTGTGATGTGAATATTAGGATTTAACTGTGTGATTTCCAATGCTTCACCCCTGTGAGCATCACCTAGATCCAATAACTGCTAAGTGTTCCATTTATTCTCATCAGAGATGGATTCATGTTGAATCACTATTCATGAAACATGGGTCATCAAGTTACTCAAAAATCACACAGTTAAATCCTGATATTCACATCACATTTTCTTATTATCATTATTAAGAATATGATAATAAATAATGCATATAACTAATACACGCATAATAATATAAATATTATCCTACTGAAACTTTTTTTTAAATTATATATACTCAAAATGAGTTTTATCCTACTGAAAAAAATTTTAAAATTATATATACTCAAAATGAGTTTTATCCTACTGAAACTTTTTTTTAAATTATATATACTCAAAAATGAGTTTTATCCTACTGAAACTAAAATAAAAAAATAAAAAACTTAACTTGGTAAAATTAATTGTACTAACCTATTTGTTGGAAGTAATAAAACACAATTTTGATATGAAGTAGTGTATTGTGCTTCATGAATAAACTTCTTCAGTCATATTAGATTGAAATACACACAAAATTTGACAAAAAACCAGTACGTAACAATAGCATTGACTAAATAAGGTTGAAATCAAGAAATAAAAGACCCCTCCAACTGTAGATATACATCAATTCATGGAATAATCTCCAACTCATTATTATCATTTAAAATGCTGAAAACATTACTTTCCCTCCACACACTCCCAACCATGGGAATACATCCACTAGTGCTGGCATCTTTACTCCCTCGTTAATCCTCATATTTTTCTCTACGTAGACTCGATAAAAATAAAGAGCTAACAAATTCATTAATATGCACATAAAACGTTAGTTTTTTGCCAAAATCTTTAATAACCATTAGCCATTTTGGTAAAAAAAATTACAATAAGAAAATGAATCAATTATGATAGAGATGCCAATACAATCATATTGGAATATTAGAATCTAGGTTGTTACACTAGAAAAGAGTATTCTAAGAACTCGAACTGTGGATCAAAAAACATGGCATTCAATGCACTTCAACAACTTTGTGTAATTAAACTAGGCCAGGTTGATTTACAATGTCCACACAACTAACTAATAAATTAAACATGATGAATTGTTCTCATGATACAATGCAATGTCAGAACATACTATAAAATAGATATTTCGATTTTCCTTGTATTAATTTTTTTTTTTTCAGAGTGCTTTACAAGATTGACACAATTCAATAAGGTTTAATGCACTTGTTTACTATTAATTCTTCAATCTATTGCATCAAACAGAAACTTTAATATTTTTGATAAATCTATCATGAATGATGACACAAACACATCCTCGATTTCCTTACTTCATGTACATCTCAAGTGCCCAACCTGCCGCGTACTTTCTTTATTAGACAAGGGCAATCCTGCTGCTGAGGGTGTGGCAAATTAAATACTCAAAATGAAAAAACCCTTTTTTCATTGCTACCAATTGCCATCCAAAGGTGTTTGATATCTGCATCATGCAGCTCCGAGTTACAGTAAGTCTTTCCCATGAATTGACACCAAATCTCATTTCCTCGCTGGTAAAATAGGACTTCGAGTTTAAGCAGTCAAAATGTCATGCTAGTAATACAGGTTTTTGAGTTTAGGCAATCAAAATATGATAGACAAACATAAATCGTAAGTTTGAGTGTGTTCCAGCTTCAACTGCGTCCATTTTATTTGCATCAATGTTTCAGATCATACTCAATGATCCATATGTAGGAGAGCTGAAATAAACTTATGAGCAGTCAAAAGTTATTTGTTTGGACTTCGACTGCATTTCAATAATGCCTTCTACAATTAACACTGATGGATCAAAAAATCCTTTTAAACTGATCTGATTCCTTTAAAAGAGCATAAATTGTCTTGCAAATTTTTGCCCAGGGCGAAATAAGAGGATTCTCTCATCACACTGACATAATATTTCTGGAGACAATGTTCCATGCTTGATACCAAACGAATGTATACCAATAGAATGGTGGCATTGAACACTGAAGAAGTTTTGAGAAGGGACGCCACAGGAAAAATACCAAATGAACAAAAATTCAGGAGAACGAGGTGATAAAACAGACAAGTTTCATTCTAAAAATTATTTTCATGGCAGACAGGATAGCCTTGACAATATGAGTCAGTACCATGGATATAGCCAGCACCATTGAAGTTAGTATAATAATTGAATTTCTAAACGGATCACTTGTACTGTAAGTCAACACCCAAGTTTTTTTTAACATGTACAAGTCGCAAGCAGGTAAATTACATTTCAAAACACGTATAATAATGAACATTTTTCTAATGTGAAAAATAACATGGTATAAAATACTTTAGTTGTTTAAATTCTGACTGGTTATACAGAAAGATCACAAGGACAATTCCTTGTGCACAAACCTTAAACAACTTGCTACTATTCACTATCCAAGTTAAAAAAATGTTATTTAGCAGTGAGCCAATGGGCCTCTAATTATGCAAGGTAAACAATTAACTCACTAATGTATACTGTTAATATGCCATTGACCATCCAACCAAAAACACTACCAATTTGGCAGGTGAACCAATGGCTTCTAACCATGCAAGGTGAAACTAATTCACTCACTAATGTATACAAGTTATTTCAGCAAAGCAATTGAGATGCATTTTGAAACAAATAACACCTATTTTACAACGCTTAGGACAAAAATATAAAAGTAACTCTGCACACCATGCTACAAGAGAGCTGGCATCATATTTTTATGATCCTTGCTACAAGAGAGCTGGTATCATATTTTTATGATCCTTTACGCCCTTGCATTTAAGATGTCTTTCACTAGCAATCATCCATTGCTGCCTACAATTCTTACACAAAGGTATTCAACTCTTGGGAAACGCATTATCCTTGTTTATTGCTTTTCAACTACTACATGACAAAACAATCACCACCAATGCCAAACCATGAAAAGAGATTAAAATGTAAGAAAAGATTGCGGGATTAAAAAATGAAAATACTTCCAACCTAAGCCTTTCAGTGACTAGATCTATGTCAAGTGAAGATGAGCTCTAAAATAAAATAAAATATTTTCAAACCTGTAGTTGTGGAAACAGCAAGATACTTGTTTACAATCTAATGAATCCTGAAATGTCCACATCAAACCCTAGATTATATGACTAAAAGGACGCTAAGTATGAAACAAAGATCAACCCTTGACTCTTGCAAAGATGGCCAAAAGCCATAGATACTTGGAAGAGACGATGTCCTCTTGATGAAGAGGATGTCATCCCATGTCCAAAAGTTACCACTGTTCAAGTCCTGATAATTATAATGTCCTGGTCCATAAGAACCTTATAATCTTAAATACAAAGTTATCCACTTGCTTTGAGTACGACTACCACTAAAAATGTCAACAAACCTAATTGACATAAAAACAGACACTTATCTCTTCTTGTTCGCCTCTTTAGCAAGGGCATGTACTTCTCATTTGTAGATAAACAATGAGGCAATTTTTTGTGCTTCCTGTTACTTGCATAAAATTCCACTACTCATGGGAATTAGAACTTCTATTACTGAAATCTTGTGATTTAACTAATAAGAATACAACTAAATTTCTAGAAACTTGTCGCAGTACGAGTCAAGTTTATTTGGCAGTTGATCACAATTAGGCCACTTCTTGTCTCATGACTAAAAATGTGGTTTAAACAGCCAAACCAACTTGAACATCTTAATTGGAAGTAAAGAAATCATCTCCAAAATAGTCTTAGTGACAAATTATATGACAATTGGAAAAGGGGCAGAAATCTATATACCATCATTGCACTAGTAGTTAGGCCCCCACTCAGAATACACATTGTAATATAATTCAATTGATTTCCTCCAAATCTGCAAAAATATTTCTTTAATATCAGCATGATTTCTTCACAAGTATCTGCACATGTATTTTTTTGTGTGTAGATCTGAAAGACAGTTGATTCTGCTCTTCCTACTGTAAAAATATTGCCTATTCCTTTCTAATCCTTCTTTATATATATATATGCCTCTCTACAAAGCGAATCCACCAAGAGAGGTCTCTCCAAGAGGTTGGGCTCTCAAGATCAGATAGTTTCAAGTTAATTTGCAATTGTTTTAGACTTTGGCATGTCAGCCTTATTTAAGTTATTATTATTTATTTCTGAACAAGCTGTGCCTTATCATCCGGTCAGCCCTTCTTTTTGCCCAAATCAAACCTCCATTAATCACTATTACTAATATTATTAGAGGCTGCAATCTGAGTTAGGTTCATGACACTGTAATACAACTATCATGAATAAAAGGCAAGCTCTATTCGAAACATTAACAGATATTAAAAATATGTTAATCAGCTTTTGAATGCAGTAAATTTTGCTTCTTCATGATATCTCTGTAGAAGACTAACCAATCTAGACAATGTAAAGACAAGAGACGCATACAAAGCTGACTGATAGGACACTTACTCCCATCTCTAAAATGTTACTGTAATAGAGAATAGTATATTTACTACTCTTGTTCTACAGTTACTTTATAGAGGATAACTGTGCTACTTACTATTTACTACTCTTGTTCTACAGCTGCTTTATAAAGGATAAATATGCTACTTTAAGTTTTAAAACATGGGCATGTGTTTTTCTATAAATCTCTGCCAGCACTTTTCAAGTTTGTGCCAAGAAGGAATTTCATAAAATAGTTGTCTATAGACAGGCTCATCCAAGAGCAGCTTACCCCCTCTCCATGGATAGATAGGACCCTTCCAGCCACAACCATCATCTCTTTAAACAGGGGGGGTAACCTTTACTCTTGAAAGGCCTCCAAGCCAATGTGATCAACTGGAGCCTTTTCAGTTTCTTATTAAATTCAGTGCATGGCAGATATGAACACTCTTATCTAGCTTTGTTTTTACAATCAAGGAGTTTATTAAACTTGCAATTTTACAGATTAAAGAACCGATATGACATCTCTATTATTTGTCATTTTGATTCCAGGGAAGTACAATAAATGCATCCAGGAGATATGTATGATTCAAAAAGCATAGATTGCAGAAACACTTGTCATACTACATACTTGTGGAAAACTCATGCCTGGTAAGTACTATAGGGATACTATACCTGGATTCACTATTTGTCATTTTAATTCCAGGTTAGTACAATAAATGCATCCAGGAGATATGTATGATTCAAAAAGCATACGTAGCAGAAACACTTGCCATACAACATAGTTGTAGAAAACTCATGCCTGGCATGTACTGCAGAAATACTATACTTGGATTTACAGTGACAACACAATCAAAATTTCAAACGCAAACATTAAACTAACCATTAGAATATTTTAGTTACAAAATGGCTGAACGTGGTTGCTACACTTTTTATTATTGTAACTGAGTCATTAATCTGTAATAAATTAATGCTTGGAAATAACAGGTCAAAGTAGAAAGTAGAAAGTTAAACAGAGGTTAAGTTGAATGTAAAACTATTAAAGAACAATATTAAGCATGTGCTGATTTTACTTACCATACTGCCTCATTGACATCCACCTTTTATCAGCATGTTAATTGTCCCGAGGAGATCTTGCCCATCATCAGTCACTATAGAGTTCAACTTGTCAAGAGATAATGTGATTCAACCGTTTTCAGTAAATAACTGCAGTCCATGAAAAACAAGTAAAAAAATTGTTAGCAACATCAAATCTTGAAGTCATAAGTTGAAGACATAGAAAGACAAAAACAGTTCCTCTATGCTTCACATATAAATGTGCAGTAATTTATTTATCTCTTCATAAAAAAAAATTAGTCTCACGAAGCTCAACGTGCACAAATACCAGCACTTCCAACTCAGTTATCAGATAATTAAATACATTGAACTCCAAACAAAAAAACAACTACAATTCTGTCGAAGAACTTACTAATATATTAAATTTCATCATAACAGGATGCATTCAAGCTCTGCTAGTACATTCTCAAAGTTGTGTTTGAGTTTCTATAAGCTAATACCGTAATACCACTTAAACAACAAACTAAAAACTAAATCTATACCTGAATAGGGTACTAATCCTGCTCTAGAACTGTCTCTTGGTTTTGTTCAGCAATCCACTGTAGCATTTACCACTTAAAATTCCAACGAGAACCCATTCCCCTGTATCACTAGCTGTACACTACTTGCTGATGCTGTCTGTGCATTTCACGACCTGGAATCTAACCTGCAGATTTATAGCTACGGGAAACAAGAGCTAAATGATTTTGTAAATATTTTGGTCATCAGCCTATCCCTTTCCATATAGCTTTAAATGGATATCCAGACTAGATAACCATTTATATTTTGTACACTACTAGACAGTGCAGAACATATCTACAATAAAAATTAAAGAACAATACTCGAAGGATGTCTGTTATGCTTATTACTGAACACTACTAGACAGTAGAGAACATATCTACGATAAAAATTTAAAAACCATATCAAATAGCTGTCTGAGATACTTTTACTGAATCAACGAATAAAACTATGGGGCATAAAACTACTACCATCAACATGTACAGACAAAAAACTACAATTGCAAACATCTCTAAAAAAAACTCTGGTTGCGTATTTCTCGCACAAGCACTAGCTTCTTTTGCAAATATCTCTACAAAACACAAAAGAACCATACTCGAAGGATGTCTGTTATGTGTATTACTGAACACTACTAGACAGCACAGAACATATCTACAATAAAAAGTTAAAAACCATATCAAATAGCCGTCTCATATACTTTTACTGAACCAAAGAATAAAACTATGGGGCATACAACTACTACCATCAACATGTACAGACAAAAAACTACAATTGCAAACATCTCTAAAAAAAACTCTGGTTGTGTATTTCTCGCACAAGCACTAGCTGCTTTTGCAAACATCTCTACAAAAAACTCTTGTTGAGTAATTTTCGCACAAACACTAGCTGATTCAAGTAATACGCCTAAAACCAAGCACAGCCTACGGAATAGAATGAAATATATATAAATATACACATTCACCTATTTCACTGAAAACAATACAACTACATAGTAGTAGACATATTTTCAAGCTAAGTTGCATATCAGGCATTGCTGTAACCAAAATAATGCCTGTATGATTGTGCTTGAGATTATAAAAATCCTCATTAAGTGAATCTAACCGAATATGCAAACAATCAGAACCAATAGCATACATGCAAAGTCAGCCTTAAGTTCTTCTAAACCAACAATCAATAAAAAAATTCTAATAGTGTTGCAAATAAAAAATCATCACATAGATTAGTTTCAATTTTAAATGCTCTCTAAAAGCATTTGAAATTTGTAAAGTAATTAGTATCATATCTGATACAACAAAGCTAGCCATAATCAAAATAAGCAAAAACTAATTTGGCCAATTTACATGGATTTTTACAAAAAAAAAGTACATCATAAAGAAATAGGAAACAAAAGTGGACTTCCTAACTAAAAGATTAGACACAAGGGCACATTATGCCCTAGACAATTTTAAAGTTATTATAATTACTAAGAATTATAACTTTAAATTATCCAAAAACGTGATGAAAAATTATATTGAGCAGTTCAAAATCATTTAGTAGAACTTTTCCACTTGCAGAAGGTACTCTGTAAGTAAAACTACAACTAAAAATGTTCATCAGAAAACCCAACACCAGCAGATTGCTTGACACTGTAAAATGGAACAATGATTACATAATATCTTAGAACCAACAGCCATTCTACCTTGCATATGGGTGATAACGGCCATTGCTACTACCCCCATAAGTACCCCTACCTCCCCCATAGGAACCACCACTACCATATGGACCACCAGCCCGTGAGTCAAAACTGCCGCCATAGCCACCACCACTATAGGAACCATAAGCATCAGCAGTGGCGCCATAGCCACCCATCATTCCACCACCATAGCCGCCATAGCCATCACCAAAGGAGCCAATTTGACCATAACCACGAGAAGTATCTTCCCCATAGCCTCCTAAACTGCTGCCACCATATCCTCCATAACCCCTACCATATTCAGGAGCTCCATACCCGCCAAAACCTGCAGCCCTACCACCATAACCTCCTCCTGCCCTATATGGATTGCTTCCATAGACTGGTCCTCCAAGCCCACTATAACTATCCCTGAAACCCCCAGCGGGCCCAGGAAAATAAGGAGCCCTCCCATCCATCCCAAATGCAGGTCCAGCATCAGGCAAAGGTTTCTTAGGTTCAGCTTTCTTTATTTCCACCTACAAAAATTAAAATCAAAAGCCTATATCATGGAATGAATTGAGGTTGTTGTGGAAGTACTTTGAATATCTCAATCTACCTAAGAAACTGGGCTACTTATGATGATGAAATGGGAGTGATCTATATATGTATACAACATCAAAGACAACAACCTGTTCAAGAATTACTATTAAATCCAATATGTAGTCCCCATGAGATATACAAGCAAAACTAAAAACACCAACTTAGAAGAATATCTCATAACTGTACCAAGCTCACTTCCTACTTCCCATCAACGTTATTAAAAAGCCCACTAATGACACAAACTTGGACGAATACCTGCTTTCCACCTAGCTCAAACATTCTGCCCTGAGACATGATCTCTTCTACAACCTGCTCGCTTTCAAAGGTTACAAAACCAAAACCCCTGGAGCGACCAGTACTTCGATCCTGCATAATTTGATGTTCTAGAATCTTGCCAAACTTGGCAAAGTATTCCTTGAATTCATCTGTAAGATATAAACCAAGCTTAGCCTAACATCCTAACTTTCTAATTACTATTGCCCATTAAATAAAATTGACAAACTAGAACCAAAATAAGTGATTGCCATGGGCCTGAACGGAGGCCTCTCAAGAACCCCTGTCCAATAGGGTTTTAGGTCTATTTTTTAACCTTCCTAGGAACTTCTGTTTAAGTATTTTACTAACCTTATAAAATTAAGATTATTCCAATTAACAACATCAATGACATTGGCAAAAAATAATTACGCAAACAATATAGCTTTCAGATTTGGGAACTAACCCTCTGTAATTGATGTTGGTATCCCACCGACAAAGATTTTCTTTGTCTTGGGCCCCTTAGAAGTTGTATTCCCTCTTGGAATAGTTCTCTTGATCTCCACCTGGACAAAACACACATATCAATCAAACACACACGAACATGATGCCAACTAACAAATCGCAAAACATATTTTAAAAGTATCTGGTTAATCCTAAATCTTACCGTCCTTCCATCTAGAACATGCTTGTCCTGAATGACCTTGTCTACAACAGACGGGTCAGCGTAAGTCACAAATCCAAAACCACGAGGCTGTCCAGTGGCCCGGTCCTTCATGATAACTGAGTCTGTTAGCTCCCCGTATTTGCTAAAGTGCTTGGTGAACGCAGCTGCAAGAGACAGATAATCACATGACTGAAACCAAATAATAGAGATAATTAAATAAAGGAAAAGAAACTAACAAATATAAAAACAAAGCTAAAAGGATCGCATGTATAGTACAAATCAAAACACTCAAAACTGTAAACTTCTGAAGGGAACCTATAAGGAATCATTGTGCCAGGCGTATCCTTAAATACCATTTACAAATTGCTGAGCGAAAGCTAAAATGATCCATAAAAAGGGTATTTGAAGTCAGAAACAGAAACCATGTCGAAGCAGGCTATTTAACAATTAACGATATGGTTATTACCACAGGTCCTAAAAATACGAAATTTTAAACCCAACTATGACTTGTGCAAAACCACATCAAAACCCTTAAAACCCTAGCCAGGAGGAGGGAAAAAAGGCCGCATATAAATACATGAGAATAAACAATTACAAATAAGAAACAAAACGTACAAGAAAAAAACGTTTAAACAATAGTGGGCATACCTGGTGTTGTATCTCTTGACAGACCCCCAATGAAGATTTTTCTGCCCAACCAAAAAACAGATAAACACAGTAGCTATATAAATTTAAAATATACAAGATGATAAAATCCCTAAAAGTAAAAGTAAAATGGGCCAGTAAACACTGACCCAGGACTCGAAGTATCTTTGTCTCTGGAAGAAGGGTTATTCTCATTGTTGTTATTGGTGTTCTCTTCTCGCGAGTTTTCAATAGCTGCATCATTGTTCTCTGCGGCAGAATCGGCATTGGAAGAAGGTGATCCGTTGTCCTTTGAAGAACCCATTGTTTCCCTCTCGCAATGTTATCCCACTCTCCTCCTGTGTTTTGAACGAAACAGCGTCGATATCTAGGGTTTGCTCGATAGAGATCTGTATCTATATATAGTGGAAGGAAATGCACGGTTTGAATTATAAAATATTTTGGACTGCATTTACTGAGTTTTTTATTACCCCATAAATCGGTCAAGTAGGTCGGCTCTTCAACGCCCAAATAACCTTAATTTTAGGCTTCCATGCCTAAGAGGAAGTAGTGGCAATCGCACCTTAGTGTGCTATAGGTATGTCGTATTTTGGTGTAAAAATCTTTCTTAACTAACAATAATGAGACATTTTATTTGTTCTTCACATTTAATACAATATGTTTGGTAATAATCAACAAGCACCTTGACAATTAGGCGGAACAGTGAAAGGAGCAAAAATTAATGTGCAAGCCTCTTCCATGCCAAACAAGAGCACCTTTGTATTTTTAAATAAGTTTCAAGTCCCGTGAATTTGTAAACAAGTTGTTTTTATTTCCTAGACAGTGTTTGGTCCATTTTTGTGTGTGTATGCAATGTCATTTAAACCTGTGTAGATTACAAAATTTTAATCAGCTTTGAATTTCAAGACTCTAATTTGTATTTTATGTATCTAAAAAATAATTCAAGCTTACTTGTAGTAGTTGTTCCAAATTTGATATTGTTGGAGGACTTGTATTTGATAATGTTTGAAGGCACATCTCCTCTTCTTTCCTTCATGCAACAAGTGGGTTTTGTTGCATTCATGCATATCTTTCAAATGTGAATGTGGGTTGAATGCAGAGGTCTGCGAGTTCACGTACTCCTGATATTGTTGTGAATGTTAGCCCTTGGCGGTTAGTGGTGCCAATGTCAATTGTTGCTCTTTGTAGTGCAAGTCCTTGCGACTTGTGTATTGTTAGGGCTCATGCCATTTTTAAAGGTATTTGTCTATAAATGCCACGACTTATTGGTAGAATCAGAATATTTTGTGGGTTGATATGGTCTCAGGGTGGCCCAATGTAGTTTGGAAAGTTAACAATTACAAATAAAGGGAGTTTGGGTGGCTTTTCACCAACATTATATGCAATTTTTTTGACTTGTCCAAGTGCGCCATTAACAAGACTAGTTTTGACACATAAGTTTGCACAAAGCATGACCTTTTGGTCAACGCATAAGAGGATTCTTGATTGAAATTGTTCTTCATCTAGATTTGAACATGGTAAACCTTTAAGTTTCTCTGCATTAGAAAGGGCAACTGGTTTTGCTAAAGAGTGTAGCATGTGTTTGTTATGTAGTAATACCAGTTGATTTGTGGAGAAAATATGTATGGATGATGAAAAAAGAGTGTTCTCTTTTGAGCTTATTGTGGAACCTGATCTTGACATTAGAAGCCTCCAATTTACAATTGTTGGTTTTGCATTTCGTAAATTTGATAGGAGTTCACGAAACTACAATTGAACAATACTATCTCCACTTTGTCAAAATATTTTCTCTAATGTAACAATAGTTTGTAAGCTATGCCATAGTTTTCCACCATAAGAGCTAGAGGCATACATTGGTATATCTTTGACTAGTGGTAGTTGTCCCAGGTCACCAAATAGAAAAACAGAGCAACCTCCAAAGGGACTGTGATTCTGAGTAGGGAATGCTTGTCGCAATCTCATGTCAATTTTTTCTAGTAACTTTGGTCCAATAAAACTCATTTCATATATTAGAACATAGTAAATGAAGTACATGCTCTCTTGGAAGGCAGTAGGTGTTTGTCCCTACAGAGGTGTCATTTCCTTTATTGGTATTTGGAGAGCACAATGAATTGTCGATGCTTGAATGTTGAATGTTGCTATGCCTATAGGTGCTAGTAATAACATTGGTGACTGCCTATTTGGCATTGAGTTGACCATTGTGTATAACACTTTTTTATGAGATGTGACTTTCCTGTGCCTAATGTTCCCTAAACAATAAGCTTCACAGGTAATTATTGAGTGTTGGAATGTAGATGTGCTACAACAATATCATGTGCCTTCTTTTGTGCTACTAACAATACATTTTGTTGTAGTGGAATAGCTATTTGAGGGGCATGAAATGTAAGGTGGTTTGATTGTATGAATATTGTAGCTATTTTTCATTTGAGAGTGTTCAATTCTTGATCTTCCTAGTTATTGTTCAAATCAAATTCATGACTTCCTAGCATGTCTAAGTCATTTAAGTGGATAGGCAAGCTTGGGTAAAGTCCTGCCAAGACCTATCATTCATTAGGGATACTATCTAGTATGATATTTTCATTATCTTCTAGGCTAGTAACTTCATTTGCTTATATTGGTTCATGACCATTTATGCGTACATCTCATGGTTTGTATTGTCCTATATAAGTTTCCCAAGTGTGTACAATTTGCTCAACTGATGCACCTGTACCTATCAGAATGTTGCGGAATGGTTTGTATGGTAGTAATTCAATCCAACAATAGGATTCATAATTTTTGTCTTCCTTTGCAGGGATGGCTATGTAGCATGGGCTAACACAAACAATTGCATTGGTGGCATGTTGTCTCCATTGCATTTGTTTTTTACTATTCTTGAAGGTCCATTTTTGAGTTACTTCGATAAGTGAAGTATTTTCTAAATGTTTAGGTCGTGAGATGTAAGCCTCAACTTTGTTTAGGTATGTTGGCTCTCTGAGGGGTGCAATTGGTATACGTTGGAGGTTTTGTTGATTGACATTCAAAGATATAGATGTCCTGCTACATATGGAGAGTGGTAATTTTAGCAAGAGATAGCTGGTTTCTTGGGCACCAATATCTCGATCCACAAGGTTTTCCATAAGCATTTTTTGAAAAGCAATTGGGGTTTTTTTTTCAGAGTTTAGTTTGGTTGAGATGCAGGTCAACATGGAGTGATATGTTTCCGACTTGTTCTCAACCTTTGCTGCATATTTTGCAATGTATTTGACTATTGCATCAATTGAAAGGATGGGATGGAAATCTACATGGATTGAGTCTCCATTTATGGCCAAAAAAAGTTTTGAATTTTCTTGTGTACTCCAAGGGGCTTTATATCGATATGTAGCAGTAGAACCTTTCATCTTAAGGCATGTTTGCAAGGTACATTTTGTGTGACATTGGACACTGTTTACTAATTCAGTGTAGTCTATTGTTGGGCTTGTTTTGTTGATCATTATTGTATCCAACAAGCAAGGGTCATCAAGAAGAGATCGGTGTATTTTTTGGTTGCGCAAATGTAGACTTCGTGGGTTTCATGCAGATACATATCTATCAATGAAATTAAGTGCATTTTGTATGGATTGGTTGTCATCCCATTGTAAGCTACTAATGTCTAGTGCTTGGCATAGTTAGATGAACCCATGGATATGTGCAAATCCCTTATGTTATCATTCGTACCTGATAGTATATAACATTCTTAGGAACTACAAGGGCCTAACAAAATTATTCAAGTTGGAAGTGTAGCAGAGCTATACCTATACCGGTGATTTGTTGCATGGAGAAGCTTGTCTAAGACCTCCTCACAAAATGCTTTAATTCTATGGTGCATGTAGAGTGCTACAAGATGTGGATTTTGAATAATGTTTTGTATCCTCCACGTAGTTGTTGCACTGGGGTGTGTTGGCTCAATGGATGACATGGTCATGTGCAAGTCTGGCCATTTGGTGTCTACTGCACTAAGAGTGAAAAAGAGAGTTAGACAACCTATTTGAATAATGATGTCAATAAGCTCTCCTCTTCATTGACTCCATAACAGGTGCATGCCACAAATTGATGAGTTGAATCTCATGAGTTGGTCACCAAGCTTGTCATCAAGCAAGTCCTTTAATCTTTGGCATAGGTCTGCATAGGTCTATAATTGATGCTAGAATGGAAACATCAAGTTGCTTACGAACAAATACTAATGATGTGGCCTGGCTTCAATGTCGCATTAGGATATTAACTATGAAGTACCTAAACTAGGGGTGTTGGCCAAACTTGTTATCATGGTATTGGATAAGTTGGCTAGCATATTCATGTAGCTTGACATCTTTCATATGATATTGTTTGAATGTAACCTTCCCTTGTGGAAACAGACATGGGATTGTCATTGCAAACAATCCTTCAATTGTGTATTCATTGATGGGAGATGTATAAACATTTGGCCATTGTATGGTTGGACTCGGTCATCCTTCTGCTGACTGTAGTAAATATCTAACTTCTTCCATTTATCCATGAATTGGGTAGGTCTGGCAGAAATGAATTGTTGTGCATGATTTCCTCTATTGGATCTTCTATCGTTGCTTCACTTTCTATTGTCAAGCTTTGATTCTAGAGTGGAGTTAGAGTTGTTGAGTATAGAAGGTTTGGAATATAGAAGGTTTGGAATGTCAATGGACTAAGGGGGCAAGGATGTCAATGTAGACCCATCTACCTATACATCTTTATAATATAGATCATTGGATATATTGTAGTTTACTGTTGCATAGACATGATCTCTACTTACCATGAAATTGTATTGTTTATGGTCTATGTTTTCTTTATTAACAATAATTATGTCCAAGTCATCTATGGTCCTTGGCAAAAGTGTTGTTATTGTAGAAATATCTTGAGGAAAACATGTAGTATGACCACTGTATTTTAGTTGCCACCTCTTGCATAAGTAACTTAAAGGGTAGTGCTTATTCTTGCTATCAACATCTCCTCAACTTGACTGGGTATTTGTAAACAATGTGGCTACTCACCAAGGTTCATATTATTCCATTCTGAGAATCGATTGCCATTCCTTTCTAATGTGCATCTATAGCAAGTGGTTGATCCATTCAATTTCTTTATCTTTATTCTTGGGTATTTTTCGATGCAAACCAAGCATGTAGAATTTTTGGAAAGATTATCCAATTTGTTACGAAAATTATCTCTAGTTGTGTAATAATTCTCAGAGAAATGCAACAACTTTGTTTTCTCTAGTTGGTTTAGTTGAGTAGCATTTTGTAACTGATTATTGCATTCTGGTACATGTTATGGCATGGGGCAAGTAGGTTGGGTGGAACTAGGTGCTCCACCAAAAAACTTCTTGTGACTTTCTCGTCTTTTCTTGTTGATTGTATCCTTTGTTGCTTGGTACCTTGCTCATCTCTTTTGATTACTTTGAGCATGTGTCTCTTGAATTGCAGCATTTCATATGTCCATCTCTAATTGTATACCCAAAAAGAAAGATCGGGTATTCCTGCAATTAGCATTATTGGCATTAGGAAGTTTGAAAATGTGTGGGTAGAAAAATAAAATTCAATGGTCCATTTGTGTCCACTTCAAATGGAATGCACATTTTCCTATTAAAATAGTAAATAAGATGGATATTAATATGTTACAAATTTTATGAACATATTAGGCCCATTTTTCAATGTTTTCTTTTAATTCATTATATTGTATACAAAGAGAAAATTGAAAAGTAATGATTTTCTTGGTTTGGAACAAAGATATGTAACAAATATTCAAGGTGTATCATTAAACAAGAGGGTATGGTAAGGAGATAGATATATAGGTGGAGAGAATGGCTAGAGTAGATTTGGAATTTCACTATTGTATATATAGAGCAACTTTTGTACTTTCAAGCCAATTTTAATTGTCATAACATAAAATGAAATACAAAAATTGATAGATCTATTGTTCTCATCAACTTAAATAATCAGTGCACAAGATGAAATGTAAATGCGATACATTTTTTTGTCTTCTTCAAGTTTTAAATTGTGCAATAACATCATCAATTACAATATGCAGTGTACTATACATTGAGCTCAACAATCATAGTTGGATAGCCAAATTTGTATATGGTACATGCATAAGCATATTTGAGATATTCAAATAGTTAAATAGATGTTTAGAAATGTATGTAATATGTGATGACAACTATCCAATAAACAACATATATAAAATATGAAGGAAGGTTCCAAATGGTAGACTTTTATATTAATTGGGAAGTGAAAAGTACATACATAATAGTACAAAATGAGAGGGAACCTCAGTACACATGTTTCCATACACTCATGGAAAACAACTAAATATAGAATTAGAGTAGAAACAACAAAATATGTATGTGTTGCTATAATCAGAGATCTCTATTTGCAAATACTATGCACGCTTTAGTGTTGTAACAACAATGCTCTTTGTTTCTGTTGGAATATTCAAATGGGAAGAATACTTCTAGTGGGGGGGTGAATCAAAATTACCAATTGTTATCCTTTCAAACTCATAATAACATATAATTAAAATTAACATGCATGCAAGTAAACAAACATAAAATGAGAGCATGCATCAACACATAACACAAGAGATTTTGGTGACCCAGAAACCCTCCAGGAATAAGAAGGTAAAACTAGGGTGGGGATGACACCCACAAAATTACTGCAGTAATGAATTCAATCACTTATGATGGTTTTCCTTGTTAAAGGCTTTACACTGTGTCAATAGTGACATGTTGAAAGGATTTACAAACACTTTACATGAAGTGTCACCCTGTTAAAGGATTTACATGAAGGTTGTTAAACCTAACTAATACATAGGATTTTCTTGTCCTTCTCCAAAGACTCTCCTACCTAGCTGTTAAGCTAACCTATCACCATTGGATTTTAATCTCTAATACAATTGTGAGAGAGTATTAGAACTTTTGACCTGATTGAATGCAATTTCGAATTGCTGGGTTTAGGCACTTGATCTGCTCTTTCTCTTTTGATCCTTGCTTGATCTGATCTCTAAATATGTCCCATGTTCTACTATGATCAACTAAATATAAATGCTATCCCTTCCACTGAGTCTTTTCATTTCATACTGAAAGTTCACTATATTCTCCCCTTATGCAACTTTTCTTCCATTCATACAATGGTGCATTCATCCTCCTTATAAAGAATGCAAAGACTTAGGGTTAGGTATGGATCTACGATCCAAATTGAATCTCAAATTCTCGCTCATATTTTGCATTTTTCTCATTGGTTACATGCCTTCGCCATTTTTTTGATTGGTTGCATGCAAATTTCATAGGGAATACAAATGACTCGTCCTTATCCTCTTTCTCCTTCGAAATTTCTCTAAGTTGGCTACAAAAATAGTTTACATCTTAGTTTGTGAAAGTACAAACTCTTATGTTGATCTTGCGTTGCTCGGCAAATGAAGTATTATTGATGCTCGGCACATATTGTTTCTGGATTGCTCGGCATCAACTATGTTTCCTAGTTCACTCGACACTTGTTGTATCCTGTATCACTTAGCATATGTTGTTCTGAGTTGCTCGACATCTGAATGATTCAGTTACTTGGCACATGAACAATTCTTGTATTGGTCGACACATGCTATACTGTAATCTACTCGGCACTAACTGTGACTCGACATCTATTGAAATTTTGGCTCGGCATCTATTGTGTACTCGGCATGTATGATGAAAATGGTTAAGTGCGTTGACACTCATTTGTCAATACTATTTATTTGACCAACAATCTCCCCCTTTGACATGAGTGTCAAAAACACTTAACTAAGCATTGATGATCCTAACCTTATTGAGTACATTCTTTACTCACTCAACTTTCATGCAAAAAATTCAAAAATTGTGAGCGGCAATATACCTTATAGCTCCCCCTAAGTTGATTATGCCTTTGAAATTCGAAATTCTTTGCCAGTATGCCTGATCCTCTCTATCCTTTGATTTGTTTCTGCATTCTGACCCTGTATGTTGTATCTGATATGTGTGATGTGCCTATATTCCATGTGATTACCAAAAGTTTACATCTCTTCTTCACTCCTTTATTCCTTGTCTCCCCTTTTTGGCTATTTACAGTCATTCCACTTTATTCTCATAATGAAAGAATGATCAAAATTTGTCAAAAATTGGTAATTACCCATAGTATTTACATATCGCCTCCTTTTCTTATTATTCCCCCTATAATAGATATCTCCCCCTTTGTTCATTCTCCCCCTTTTTGACACTAATGTCAAAGGGTTCTATAGAGTAATACCGTATTTAGCCAAAAAATTGCCATTTACCTCCATTATTGTTTTCAGAGTTGCACCCTAATTCTCCAAAGCAATGTCCAATGACTTGTGTTGGATGGCAGTCTCTGCAACAAGGTGTACAAGTCCATCAAGTGTATAAAGATTGGGATCTTTCTTTAATACTATCTCAGCATAAACTTGTTCCTTGTGGAGGACTTCTAAATGAGGGGTTATAGAGGACTGGATCTGCATCAATTTAGCCTTTATATTTGCCTCCTCTACTGTTAGCATACCTAACTCCTTTTGTGTGTGAAGCGTCTGTGCAAAATGCTTCTCACTTTGAGCTAGATTGCTAGGTAATTGCATACTAGAGATTTTCAAGTTCCTTTCCAAGCTCATTATTCGTTGATTAGTTTCTTATGTGAAATTTGAAAAATCATACAACTTCCTATATAATGAAAAAATATTTTCAAGAACAATTTTGGCCTTATCAATTGTCTTGGCCAACTCTACCTGTTCAAGTGCAATGCCACTTGATATCTTCTCATTAACCTTACCTTGAAACTTTCTTTTTGACCATTCCATTAGTTTAACATTGGTGTCCTGGTCCTCATTTGTCACCTGATCAACTATGTCTGGTAGTTGCTCAATTATTGGTTTTCCTTCATCTAGTGACTGCAAGCTAAAGGCATCCATGAAGATGTCCTTGATATCATGAAGTGCTTGCTTTTGTTTAAACTCTTTTCTCATAATTTCCTACCTCATCCTTCTATCCAATGCATTTTGCATTTCAGTCATTTGTGCCATTGTGATAGTTTTGGAATCATAGGAGGGTATCTCAATTTCTTCATCTAGTTCAGGGTCTCCATAGTGAAGTATCCTGGCCACTCTTATTGAACTCAAGCCTGGCATGGAAAATTGCAATGGAATAGCTTTAGTGCTCAACTCCTGAATAGTCTTAGTAGGAGTGCTAGTCTTTGGTAATTCTACCAATGTCTGAATGGTGGCCTGCTCCTTTTCTTTTGCTGCATCTTCTTTCTCGTCTGATTTCCTCTCCTTTATACTCAGCATCTGAACATTATCCGTAATTACACTTGGTGGAGGTGGTGGTGGCAACATCAAAACTTTAGCTTTAGTGTATGTAAAAGGCTATACCTTTGGCTTCACCTTCTGTCTTTGTGGTGCTGTTATTGCTCTTTGTATTTCATCTACACTCACAAATATAGGACTTATGCATAATTGTGCCTGTAGAGTAGATTGATGAAGGATCTTTGAGAGATCCTCCACAATGAGTGGGTTGATGTTTTGAGTTGTTTTGTCAGTAACATCCTCTATAATGACTATCTCTACAGGTGTAGTAGTTGAGTGAGGAGGGCTAGGAGGTGGCAATTGTGTGTCTTGCATGCTCTGTTATTCTTCCTGCTGCTAGTCAATTGTTGCCATAATTTCTTCTCTCTTAGCTAGTTCCTCCTCTCCTTTCTCTTCATTCTTCTCTTCTCCTTTCTCTTCGTTATGTTCTTCTGCTCCCTTTTCTTCTACCTTTTCTTTGGCACTTGTTTCTACCTTATTTGTTTCTTCCACCTTATCATCAGTTATCTTGTATATTGTCTTCCATATTTGTGTGGATTTATTTACAACATCTTCAATTTTATTTTCATGAATACAAAAGGCTCTGTATTTGGGTGCAAACTTCCCACTATGTTTCTTATTAGCCTTGTTTATTTGAGCCTTTGACATGTCAGGCTTCACTCGTGCTGGGGTAGATTCTCTAATCTCCCTTTCCATTTGTAAACAATAATGTCATTTATGTTCTACTATCTCATATAATTCCTGTGGCATAGTGTTATCAAGTTTTAGAGGTGTGTTTTTGAATTATGCCATCATGGCACACACATATTCCTCTATTTTATTATGTTCCTCCCTAGTGAACTTAATAAAATTTAAGGACTTCAAATCATTCAAGTCTACATTTTTAATTTTGTTGCAAAGTTTATCTATTGTAGATTTTGGAGGATGGCTTACCACTTTGAATTGACTTATATCTTAAGATTCTGTCCTTTCATCATCTATGTCTGGTTGAGCCACATATCTTCTTCTTTTCTTGGGCTCTTCTACTAGCTGTGTAGTAGCTTTCTTCTTTTCTTTTACTGCCTCTTTGGCCTTTTGAGTTGATGCTCTTGTTGTAACCCTTGTTGCTATTGTCTTAGTTGGAGCTAGCTTGGTTGGGACTGATTTTGTTACCTTCTTGGGCTTTGACTGAGCTGCAGGCTATGTTTTTGCCTTTCTCTTCTTTTGCTCGGTAGGTGTAGGTGCTTCCTCAGCTTCTTCTTCCTCAACACCTTCCTCTTTGTCTTCTTCTTGCCTTTGTGTTAGCTCTTATGTCTCTTGCCCTTACTCTTCTTCTTCTTCTTCACTGTCTCCTTCCACTTCTTCCACTTCTTTTGCTTCACCTTCAATATTTGCTCCAAATGTCTTCTTTATTTTCCTCACCATTTTATCCTTCTTCTTAATAACTTAAGCAGTTTTTAGTTCTATCTCAATTTTGGACTCAACAACATCATAATTTCCAAAGTGAGTAGCTGCTTTATCAATTTCTTTTGCTAACAACGATGTGATTGCTGTTGAGGCTCCATCAATATCCAGTTCATATCCTAATGGCCTTAGCCATATTACCCTTGGTATTGCAGCTTGAATGTATGTAAAGTCAATATCAACCAAGAAGCATATGTCATTGACATGTTTCTCAACTAGTGACACTAGTATCCTCATCCTTTGCTTCATAAACTTCCTAAAGTCTTCAAAATAGCTAGTCATTTGGGCTTCAAAATTGTCTCCCATTTGATCAATGAACTCATTAATTTGAGTGACTGTTGTCTTGTTAGAATTCTAGTTTACCTTCCCAATTGAAGGAAATTCTTCCATCGCATAAAAGAGTATGCACATGAGAACTGAGCCAAATTTACACTGTGCACCTTTTGATCTCCTTATGGCTCCTAAGTTCTCATTGATTTGTTGCAACATGAGTTTAGCTAGATCGTAGGTGTGATCTTTCTTTACCAACTTGTATGCCACATCAACAGCTATGTAGGGAACGTTGTTTAGTTTGCTAGATTGATAAAATTAATGTGAAATTATCCTCACAACAAAGTTAAGTAGGGGGTCATTCACAGTATCAATAGTCATTCCCCTATTGTTCCATTTTGCGCTTGTATTCTTCTCAATTACCTCCTTTCTATCACTTCTCAATGTTTTTGGTTGAGCTAGGGTTGGAAGACGAGTAACTCTATGCACAATCCTCTTAGTAATCTTAATCGGTCCTGACTCTAGCCATAGACATCCATCATGAATTTGGCTCAGAACAATGTGAATCCATTATATTTTAAACACTATGAGAAAAACTAGGGTTTTAGTTAAACCCTTCTTCTCAACGATTGAAAACTCATCCTTCAATATCTTATTCTCACATAAATTATCATAGGCATTGAAGATTTCTAGGTCACTTGTGGCATCGATTTTACAATTGTAGCATTTCCTTACATCTTGAACCATGATGACTTTGGATGGAATGACAGATAGTGCACCAGCCGAGTCATTTTTATAGGCTACTTCAGGGATTGTTCTAAATTCAGGCTATTTAACTTCATTGCTAACCAATTGAATCTCATGATCTCCCATAGCCTTAGGGTTTCTTGAGCTAGAAGCCATATTACCAAACTAGGGCTTTAAAATGTATTAAAAATTGAAACTCTGTGTAGCTCAACACTTAATAAATACCTTCAGATCCATGAGTTCATGCTGAATTTCTGTTGTATTTGATGCAAATGACTGTAAGGTAGCTGCTTGATTGCCTCTTATCTCTTCTAATTTTTGCTCTTCATTTGAATGCTATGAAAATGAATGATTTTCACTTTTATTAGGCTTGAAACCTAGCATTTATTGTATTCGTACTTTCCAGCTATACACTCGGCTTCCAAAGGATTTTCCAACTCGGCATCAACTGTATTTTACTCACTCGACAGCTACTGTTATCTCTTTACTCTACATCCACTAGACTGTTTAACTGGGCTTGTACTAGAGATTTACTCGACAACCAAAGATAGCTCAGCATCATCTTCCAACTTTTATCCTAGCATCTTAACTTATGCAGATTTCTTCTTTCCAATGTTCCTATGTTCTTTTTGGGCTGATGTATGATACGTCTTTATATGTATCAGCCCTATGTGCCTTTCTAGTGCTTAATTTGATGAGGTGTGATCACTTGACCTCTTGGGTGAAGTGATCTCTCCATTTGACGTGCTGCATTCACCTTTCTTCTGCCATGTTTTCTTCGTATCTTCCCTGATGTGTTCCTCATTAACTTTTTCTTTGCCCTTATTAACTTCAGTCTTGGGTGCTTTGACTTTTGTTGGACTATTCCTGGTGTTGTAATCCCAATTGTAGTGACGTGCATGATTGGTTCTTCTTATAGGCTGATTAGGTCTCCACATAGGCTTTGATCTAAACTCAAAAGCTCTATGTCCATATTTTTTGCAATTGTAGCAATGACCTTCAAATCTTAGTGTCCTTGTAATCTTGGTTCTACATTCATGTGCTTGATGTCCTTGCTTTTTGCACTTGTGACAAAAACTTGCATTTGTGGGCTTAACATGCTGATGACTATTCTTGCTTTTGCACATATTAGAGGTATGTCCCTTTTTACCATAGAAATGACAAGTGGGTTTAGTGTTCTTACCTTTATTTATTCTTTCTTCTGCAGTCTTAGATGATTCTCCTTGTTCAATGTTGATGTAGCCAAGTCCTGAAGTATCATTACTAGCCCTTGGTGATTTTAGCAATTGCTCAAAATACTTGATGGCCTCATTGGGTTTGTTGTAGCTTTCTACTATCTCCTTTTCTCTCTTCAATTCATTTTGCAATTGTTCATTTTGCATCTTCAAGGTGGAGATCTCAATGTTCTTCATGTTCAGCTCATGATGAGCATTCATCATCTGGCTCAAGGTGTCTAGCTGCATATTTGAAATCTTTTCAAATTCAATTGTCTTCTCTTCCAATCTATTGATGAGATTTCTCTTATCGTCTTCTACCATGACCTTGTCTTCAATAGCTCTTTTCTTTTGTTCAGTTACTTCACAAAGCATTGTGACTTGTGATTCTTGTTCAAGCTTGAGTAATCTGATTTCTTCAACTTGTGCTCTGCTTTTCTCCATTAATTCAGCTATTGCTGCATCAAATTCCTTGGAATCTCCATTGGCAAATAAATGTGTGGTATCAATCTCCTTGTAATTTATGTCATTTTCAGCTATGGCTATCTCCTTTCTTCTTTTCAAAGATTTTCTCAGTTCCTCCCTGGCTTCCTCTACTTTGTGTAGAGCTAGTTGCACATCAATCACCTAATTGTCAATGATCTTCCCAAGTTTGAAGACTTCCATCTTCCGACCTTTTTCTCAAAGTTGTTAGGCTTCTCCTTATGAGAACCAGAGCTCTGATACCAATTATTGGAATATTCAAATGGGAAGAGTACTTCTGAGAGGGGGGGGGGGGGTGAATCAGAAGTACCAATTGTTATCCTTTCAAACTCATAATAACATATAACTGAAATTAACATGCATGCAAGTAAACAAACATAAAATGAGAGCATGCATCAACACATAACACAAGAGATTTTGGTGACCCATAAACCCTCCAGGAATAATAAGGTAAAACTGGGGTGGGGATGACACTCACAAAATTAATGCAGCAATAAATTCAACCACTTCTGATGGTTTGCCCTGTTAAAGGCTTTACACTGTGTCAATAGTGACCTATTGAAAGGATTTGCAAACACTTTGCATGAAGTGTCACCCTGTTAAAGGATTTACATAAAGGTTGTTAAACCTACCTAATACATATGATTTTCTTGTCCTTCTCCAAAGACTCTCCTACCTAGCTGTTAAGCTAACCTATCACCATAGGATTTCAACCTCTAATACAATTGTGAGAGAGTATTAAAACTTTTGACCTGATTGAATGTAATCTTGAATTGTTGGGTACAGGCACTTGATCTACTCTTTCTCTTTTGGTCCTTGCTTGATCTGATCTCTGAATATGTCCCCTGTTCTACTATGATCAACTGAATATAAATGTTATCCCTTTCACTGAGTCTTTTCATTTCATACTGAAATTTCACTATATTCTCCCCTTATGCAACTTTTCTTTCATTCATACAATGGTGCATTCGTCCTCCTTATAACGAATGCAAAGACTTAGGGTTAGGTATGGATCTATGATCCAAATTGAATCTCAAATTCCCACTCATATTTTGCATTTTTCTCATTAGTTGCATGCCTTCACCATTTTTCTAATTGGTTGCATGCAAATTTCATAGGGAATACAAATGACTCATCCTTATCCTCTTTCTCCTTCAAAATTTCTCTAAGTCAGCTACAAAAATGGTTTAATCTTAGTTTGTGCAAGTACAAACTCTTATGATGATCCTACGTTGCTCGGCACATGAAGTATTACTGATGCTCGACACATTGTTTCTGGATTGCTCGGCATCAACTACATTTCCTAGTTCGCTCAACACCTATTGTATTCTGTATCACTCAACATATGTTGTTCTAAGTTGCTCGGCATCTAAATGATTCTGTTACTCAACACATGAATAATTCTTGTATTTCTCGGCACATACTATACTGTAATATACTCGGTACTAACTATGACTCGGCATCTATCAAAATTTTGGCTCGACATCTATTGTGTACTCGGCATGTATGATGAAAATGGTTAAGTGTGTTGACACTCATTTGTCAATACTATTTATTTGACCAATAGTTTCCTCTCCTCCAAAGTGATTCATGTTGATGCTAAGTTCGAAGAGAAATTGTTTATTGACAATGTTCTCTAATATGTTTGTTGCAACATTAGGTTATACCAGAAGAAGTTGCAAGTCTTCTGTTGACATCCCTACCAAATCATTTGTTGGTCCTTCAAATGTAGTAGTATTTAGCAAATCACCTGTCTCATCTTGTAAGTCCATCTCGAGGATATAGTTGTAATCAAAGGTAGACAACTCTGTGCAAAATTTAGGGCACCAAAATTTGTTGGTTGAAGTATGCACAATTTGTTTCTTACATTTCTTCTTGTCCACTACTAGTGGACAAGAAAGGTAGTAAAAGTTGTCCAAGTGCAATTTGGTAATAGTAGCTTTTACACAAATATGTTGTGTGTTTGGAATCCCTTTTTTTTTTTTTCAATGGAGCATATTTTTATTGGATTGTGAAAGTTGTGTTGGGGAATATGGCCTTTTGACAAGGGTATTGAAGGGCGATCATTTCCTTCACTTGCATACCAAAGTTGTAATGCAGAGGCTTCAGGAAGGTTTGTTAAGGAATGTTGAGAAGGTAGTATCAAGTTTTTTTTTGTTCCATGAAACTAAACATGCAAATTTGATTAATATAACAGTTGGGGTTGGTTATAGGAACAAATGAAATATTTTCTCCCCTTTGACCTCAAAATGGTGGTGCCATAGCATTACCTCGATGGTATGATATGACATATCTTTGATTATGGCTGTACATTTCTTGGTCAAAATATTATTTCTTTTTTGTATGGTTGATGCAGGCATGAAAGATACAAGTACGCCAATGACATCTACAAGAGAGTTAATAGGAAATGTGTCTAGTGAATCTATGCTCCTAAAGTGGAAGCTATGGTTTGGTATTGTTGAGTCTAGACAAGTGGATGGAGATATCGTCGATGTGCATACGAGGTGAATTTGATATGGGTTTGGTGAACTACTATATTTTGTATTGTTTACTTTGATGCGACCACCTGGGATTTTGTATAGACAACCAGGTTGAATAACATTGTAGAACTCATCTACTACTCAATTGAAGCAAGTAACATGGATTTTAGAGCTTTCTTTGTCAATGAATTCAAACCCAAAAACTTTTCCATCACTACTTTCATTTTTGTATTCATGGATTGAAGTTTTCTCTAAAACTCTACCCTCAATGGACCAATGTGTATAGTATGGAGTCAGTGATTTAATGGGGAGTGGTAGGAACGGAGCCATGTTTTGCACATAATATTCTACATGTTGGGAGGGCACTGATGCATCTTTTGAAGTTTAAGGCCGATGGTAGTTAGCTATTTGGAGGAGTGGAATTAGAGATCCAAATATGGTTGCATTATTTGAGACTAGCACAATGTTTTCAAGCAAGAGTGCCTTGTGAAGAAAGGAGTTCATAATTTAGCATGGACATTAACATGACATAGCAAAAAGGCAATCAATGGTAGTGGGAAAGAAATGACATACATGAAGTTGTTGACCAGTTTGCAAGAATAATCTTTTACACAAATAATTGTGCCCAGTCCTAAACCTTATTCAATGATTAAATCTATGTACTTGTTTGGAAGAAGAGTCGAATGAGTGTGTGCACCATCTGAGAGTTGAAATTAGTATTTGGTAATTGTAGAATTAGGTTGTTGAATTGAGTGTGAAAATGTAACTTGTGAGTATGGATCAATAATAGATGAGCCTACAAGAATCTCAGGTAGTTGACTGCTAGTTAAAGTCACCATTGTGAGATTAAATGGAAAAGGAATACAAGGCCTTGCAAAGAAGTTGATATGATTTTATTAGGCTATCTAGGGATCAAAATTTGTGTTCTTAAAATACATGATCAAGGAAAACTAGATTTATCTCAATAAGGTAGATGTATCTTTCCAAAAATAGCATATTGTTGTACATATATATTTTTATTTCAACTTCTTTAATTACACGTGAGAAAGAAAATAGCCTTGCATTATTTTGTTGTAGATTTGCATATATTTACATTATTTCCTCGTATCTAAGTCATACTAAGATTATCTAGCCTACGACCAATTTCATTGGTTGAAGCAATTTTCTATATGAAATCATCTTTTTTTATTTCATGTATGAAACATGTACTTTCATGTCTATACCGAGGTTACATATGTTGAAAATTAGAACCTGGATAATTACATTATAAAAGTTGATAAAAGGAAATGATCACCGGGTTACATAGTACGAAAGTAAGAGAAATGATCACATTTTATTCAACTGCCTCTCATATGCATCAACTATTGAGGGTGTATCACCATTTGCATAGTGTTGGTCTTAGTAGATCTCCCTACTGAAAGTACAAAACCCCTCCAACTTAGTGCAACCATTCAAAATTTGTATGACTTCCATTTCTTCCACATGAGGCAAAAAGAGACAAATTTGTTTGAAGTTATTCAAAATGTCATGGAAGCTACTTGAAATAGTTGAAGATAGGATATGTACATTACTTGCTAAACATTTTGCCTTTTTCATAGAGCTACTTGCTTCTGGTATGAAAGTAGTTGCCGCAAGTCCAACCAAGCGGCTGTTGACACTCTTTGTAATCCCCACTTGAGATTTGGATGATTTCTTTGCTATTTGAAATTGTTGCCATTTCCTGAGAGTAGCGAGCATAAATTTTCTATGAGTACAAAGTGAAGGACTAAATGTGGTGGGTGCAATAGTAAAAGTATTGGCAAGTGGATTGTACATGGAATGTTCTTCTAATTTACATTGATTTGTGTTATCTCCAGTACATACATGGGGATTTTCTAATGACTAATTGTATTTGTGCTATCTGTAAGCAAGGGATTCCAATCAATGTGTTCAGTACATCCACTAAATGCCCTAGTGTAAACTTTTTTATGCAAATTTTCTAACCCAAAAAAAATTATTGTTCTATTTGAGAAAGATGATGGTATATACTTGTATATATCTATGTCAAGTTAGTTTACCAATCTACCATTATTGGCTAAATCAGTAATATTCAAAAAACTAATAAAACATAAAAAAATAGAACACTAAATTCAAGCACAAAAAATAATTGGCTATTATTCCAAAAAAAAAAGATATATAGAGAGAATGGATTCAAAATGTGGCCAAATCATATGTAAAAACCAAAAAAGATAAATATTGACCAATATAAATTTAATGTCTTTGTTTGTTATTTCTTTTTTAGAGTTTTGTTGTATGGTTTAAGCTAGTGCTTGGAATTTGAGCTTAATGTTTGTTTATGCTAATTACTCTCAAAATAATTATATAATATTTATTATGATATATCTAATAGTATACATATCTAATTGTATTTGATTGCAATATATGTTAACTTGTTATTTGTCTTATTTGATGATGTTATGTACATAAGTAAAAGTTGATAGAAAACAAAGAAAATGAGTAATAAGGAAATAATTATGTAGAAAATGAAACTTAATAGAAAACCAAAATAGTAAAGAAGGAAATAATTAAATAGAAAATTAAGCTTAATAAGAATTAGAAAGTAAAGAAATAAATAATTATAATTTAATTGATTGAGCACATATAGTAAAAATGACATGTTTTTTTGATTAAACCTAAACCATTATCCCAACTCTAACAGTAATAAAGACCCCAAATCTAACATAAACTAAACTATTCTTAAATATAACCTCTATTATAAGTGTAATCATAGCCCTAATTAAACCCCTCACTGTAATCATAATAGTGACCAGAATGTAATCCCTTACCTTACTTATACTTCTTACACTAAACTCTATTGACAACCTTAACTACAATTATGGCCATAACTTTAATGCAAACCAAAATAATAAACCACAATTCTAGACAAGATCATAACTCAAACTCTAAACCTAGTCATAAACTTAACCATGGTAGAAATTGAAACTCTTCTGTTAACCCTAAAATTCTAACCTTAATAAAAACTTTAACCCTAGGCATAATTACAACCACAATATAAAAATGCAACCATAATCATAATTATAAACCTTTATCATAACCTTGATGGTAATAACATTGACCCTAACCATGTTTATAGTTATACTTGTTACCATAAACCTTGAAACATAATCCTAATCCTAATCATGAGCTCTAATCATAGTGAAATACTAACTCTAACCACTATACTACCCATTATGTAAGTCCTATCCATTGGTTATTTATTATTTAATATTTTTTCTTGAATATCTATAATGAATAAATAGCTATGAATTCGATAAATAGTAAAAAATCAATAATATTTATACATAGATTAATTAAGAACATTAAAGTATAAACTAGTAATAATATGATTATATTTAAACATTTATGAAAAATAAATTTAAATTAGATAATGATGAAAGTTTACCTTAATATACATATAAATTATCCCAATTTTATCTTAGTATAGCATTTGACTTACGAACATTTTAATTCATAGATTTTGGAATTAAGCTATAACATTTATAATATTAAATCATAACTTAAACCTTTTAAAAAATCAATACATATAAATTTTTAAAAACAATTAAACAAATGAAAACATTTAATAACATTAAGTGTGTGTGTGTGTGTGTGTGTGTGTGTGTAGTGCCTACCCTAGTTCACATTTTGCTATTGTGGTTGAACTCTTTTAGGATAATTTTATGTTGATGATTATTAGTGACATTATTTTGAGATTATCATATATTGTTTCAGATTCAGTTGATATATGATGAGATTACTTGGTACTTTATATTTCATGTATGTGTGATGATTATGTATGTACATGCGTGGATTTTATGTAGGTTGTAGGTATTGGGTATCGACTTCCCTGAATTGCCAATATGAGCGTACCCTATTGCATTATCTCAATGGTAAGAGAGGGGAGATAAATTCTCAAGTCCAAATCCCAACCCCTTAAGCCATTTGTCCTAATTGAAAATTAGGACAAGTATTTGAGTTGAGTACCCTCCGCATACGTCGAATGACGTAATTTGTGATATTATAACCCCTTAGTTTGATTTTGTATGTGTCTTGCTATGATGGGTTTTCGTATTTTATTTTATGAGTCTTTTGTGTATTTTTCTATTAATTAAGTCTAATTAAAAGATTTAATTAAATGAAAATTAAAATGATATTTTAATATTTAATTTAATTTAATTAATTAGGAGATTAATTAAATAAAAAGAATTAAATTTGGAGATAAAAGTTATAAGTTTAAATTTAGAACGTGATAATATTTATTAATTTAATAATAATATATTTTGAGCTCATTTTTATTTTATCAACTAAGTTTCAAAAATAAATTTAAAAGTGGAAAAGATATTAAAATTATTAAAAGATTCTAGATCACATGATGCGTGCATGTGATTAAAATATATTAAGATAAAACAAGTGGATTTAATAAAGTGAGTGCATGAGATTTAAAATTAATAAATTAATTTAAAAAGGAGTCAAATGAATATTAAATAAAGAAATTTAATAAATTAAGGTGTATTATTTTAATATTTATTCACATAGGAGTTTGCACTCTAATTATGCATGTGTTGTCTACACTTAGGAGTTAGCATATTATTTGAACACATGTTGTCTACAACATTCTAGAGACCTCATCATGTCTATCTTCTTGTCGTGGAAGTTACGTGCTTAGTTGTCATGCTTATCTCCTAGTTCTTTCTAGACACATTCTAGATGCATCTTAGAGGCCTTTATATAGAGGCTCTCCTTGTGTGTTTGGACAAGCTTACATGCATTCAAGAAGCTCATATGCTTCTACATGCTCATATGCTTCTACAAGCACTTCTAGTCACTTGGGGGTTTCGATTCTTGGAAGAATTGTGAATGTTGGAGGAGGAAGGAATTTTTGGAAAGGAGAAGGTTCTAAGAGGAGGAGCTTCTCTACAATTTTTTAAGGCGTAGTAAATTAGCATCAGTGTCCAGGTAGGCACTCATGATTATTTCGCATATTTTATTATGCTCTTTCTTTTCCTGTCTTCATCGTGCCTGTTATGTGTGTCTGAATAATTCTCTATGAATGAGTCTTCAATTTTGTAATTTAGAATTTGGGCATGCATATTATTTCATCCCATTATGGGAATTAAAAAATTATTGCAATCTTCCCTTAGCAGAATCAAGATTTGGAAATTGATTCGGGTTTGGGTTCGAATTAAAATAGAATCTTATTATTATGCATTAGTTTTATATGATTTATTAACTAATCCAATTAAATTAAATTTAATTAAGATTAGTTAATAGTAGAAGAAGTGTAATTAATTATTAGTCAATTTAAGTAAATGGAATTTTAAATGAGCGTGAATTAGAAGAAAAGAAATATTAATATAAGCATTTAGTGGAGCTATATAATTATTGCATTATTAATGAGATTGATTTTAATAAGGTTGACGGTTACTTTATTTAAAGTCAATGAAGATTATTTCAAATAAATGATTGTCCTTGGAGTGTTGTTAAGGAAATTGTAAACTAATTATTGAAAGATGTAAGTATTGTTCTAATGATTTGGATAATGGGAGTCATTTCTTAGATCTAAGGGAGTTTTTATTGATTTTAGTAAAATGATTTTATTAGAAGCCAATAGGAACTAGTTTAATGATTTAGATAAGTAAGCTATTATCTTCTGAATCATTTTAGGAAATTGCTTTCAAATAATAGAGGGATAATTCTATGTTGACTTGGAGGTTAAACAAAGAATCTTATACTCTTGAAATATGCTCGAAACAAAAAAACTGAAACCTCCTACTTGGCATAACCATGTGACTTCAAGAGCAAACTGAAACATGTATTTGCATTTTTATTATTTTGAGAATTTGATTGGGGTAATTTTGTATTCTATTTGTCGAAATGAAAGGGTTAAACCATATCGAATAAGATGTGCCTCTTTAAATTTGAAAACTCACACTGAAATGGAAATTGGAACTTTGCGATGAACTAACATTGTGTGTTCAGAGCTAAACCCAAACATGGAACTTGCATTGTTGTATGTATATTGTTTGTTTTTTGGGGTTTGGGTGGTCCTAGAGTGTTGACCAGTTAGGACGTCTACCAGAGGTTTGGGAGTTATGAGATGTGATGGCATGTTGATCTTATTTGGTCTCGATTCTTTTAAAAACTCAACCATGGTAATGTGATGGTATGCTCTATGAGATTTTTGTATTCACTTTTCGTTGATGCTCATCAATCTTATTGTGTGAAGCTGAGATGTATGTGTATGAGACACTTTACCTAATCATTTTTGAGTCATCGATCAATTATACTTGGGTTACTTTCCAGTCGCCTTGATGGGACTGAAGTGTTTGTTTTGATCTTGATGATGTCATGATGTGACATGTTTTGACTCGACCATTTTGGAGTCTTCTATCAGTACTATTTTGAGATACTTTTCGGTTGCTCGTTGAGAACCGATGGATATCATTGGATGCTTTTCAGTTGCTCATGGAGAATTGATGTGATTATTTTGATTATCTTTATGATGCTTTTCAGTCACTTGTATAGGACTAAGTTGATTTTGTGATTTGTGGTTTCATGAGCCTAGGGTAGGTTATCTACTTGTAGTGTCGAGAAGTGGCTGCCAGGGTAATTCATTGTAAGTTATTTAATAAGTGAAAACATTTACACTAAATGGGAATTAAATGAACCTAATAAGATAATTGTATGTTCTCGCCCATGCCTCGAGTGCTAGTACAGACTAGGATGGGAGTAGAGAGAATGCTTGGTTGCGACCTTACATTTCGTAGTATGCCTCGTCAGTACGAGAGGATACTAGTGGTTGCATAGGGATCACTAGGGGGTTGGGGTCTATTGAGAGACTGCCAGGGTAACTCTAGTGTGATCCGTACGATGACACTTTCCCGCTTTCATAGTAGGTTTCCTACATGTCTTTGTTGTGCCTCTGGGAATTAGATGTCATTCTTATTAGAACCTTTGAGTTAGTATACTTTTAGGATTCCTGGACTTAGAGAGTATTTGTGTTATGTAATTTGATATCTTGTTTGGGACTTGAGACTATCACCTCAGCATGGTGGGGGTGGACCATTTAGGTTCCATGCGGTCGGGTGGTAGTGCTTTTTCACTCTTACTATTTGTAATGCCCCGTCAAGGGATCCAAAGAATTAACCTAGTATTTCACTAAGTTTGGTAGCATTTTTTTTTTGGAAGTAATTACCACATACAACTTATGCACAATAACGGAAGCAATAGCAATGTCCATCTAAAGAGTAAACATATCATGCATAACAGACTACATTCTTTAAGATCCCTTAACGTGAATTACATACATGATTACAACATCCACATGAAATAATAATGATAAGTCCAATGTTCAATTATTACATATCCAATTGCTCATTCATCCACTGTACATGTCACAGGGTATGAAGGCTTAAAAGAATATACATATGTAGAATAAGGTACATCATCCTATTCTAATCCATGATACATCAAAGTAAAGATAATCACATGATACTCATGATACATCATCATAAAAGTCATTTACATCTATCATAAAGATCAAATAAATAAACTAAGTGCACGGTTCCTCCCAACCGTTAATAGCATCATTAGACCATCGTGGATCCTAGCCATCCCTCCGTGCATAACATTCCAAGCACCGAAGAGATCATCGGTATTATCATAGTAGGAATGTCACTCCTAAACATCCTACTAACATAAAAAGTAAAGCATAAGATATCATCATCTAACATATGCTAATCATCAATGAAAGGATACATATCCACCATCACGAAGGACGCATTAACCACAAAGTCTCAATGAATCTCAAATGATAAGAGTGGAAAATACACTACCACCCGACCGCGTGGTACCTAAGTGGTCCACTCCCACCGTGCCGAGGAGATAATCTCAAGTCCCAAACAGGTTATCAAAACCACATAGCACACGACTCTAAAGTCCAGGAATCCTAAAAGTATACTAACTCAAAGGTTCCAATCACAAAACAGACATCTACTTCCCAGAGGCACACAATGACATGTAGGAACCTACTATGCAAGCGGGAAAGTGTCATCACATTTATCTCGTACAAGTTACCCTGGCAGTTAGCTAAACTCTATGGGTCCATACAGATCTCATGCGGCCACTAGTATCCTTTCATACTGACAAGGCATACTATGGAATGCAAGGTCGCAACCATGCGTTCTCTCTACTCCCATCCTAGCCTATACAAGCACTCAAGGCATGGGCGAGAACCAAAAACTCTTATCTTTTTAGCTTCATTCAGTTAGTATTAAGTGTGTGAATGTTATCACTTATTAATCCAACTTACAATGAGTTACACTGGTAGCCTCTTAGGGCCCCGACCCCCATTGCAAGCCACTTCCCGACACTATATGCAGATATCCTACCCTAATGCTCATGGTATCATAATCATAAAGAAAGTCCACAAAATCACCATAATAAGGATCAACAAATATCCATGATTAAAAATCATTAAATATGCATAAAAGCATCAAATCACCATGAGCAACATCCATAGAAAATCATGAACACAACAACTCTCTATTGGCAACTAAAGTATCACTGATAATCAAAATATCCATTGGTTCTCAATAACCAAAATATATCTCAAAATCATACTGATCGAAGACTCCAAAATGGTTGAGTCAAACATGTCACATCATGACATCATCAATAATAAATCCACATATTAGTCTCATCATGGCGACTAAAATATATCCAAGGATAACTGATCGATGACCAAAATAATGGTTAAGTCAAGGGTTCCAGACATAAGAATCTCAACTATAACAATCAGTGTTCACAACCAATTCATAGAGCATTCCATCACATAATCATGGTTGGGTTTATAAAGATCGAGATTAAAACATCATCAAGACATTACATTCACATAACCCCCAAGCCTCTGGTAGACGTCCTATACCGGTCAACACTAGTCAACCCAAAACCCAAAACATTAGCATAATGAATACACAATGTAAACACATGTTTTGGTTTTGCTAAGTTTTCAAATTTGAATTCATATGCAAAATCTCAGTTTTTGTATCCCAAGTTTAGAGGAAGAACATTTTCCTACGTTTTTCCATGTATTAATTTCTGGATAGATTAAAAATTCCCTCTAAACTTCAGTTCCAATTATAACATTTAAAAGACGTTTCCACTAACTTAATTTTCATATGCTTCATATATCTTATAATCTTAAACTATTAATTCATAATAGTTAAAACTATAAAATTACAAATCTATTCATCATTAAAAAGAGATGAATTTATAAATCTTTTATTATCAACTTTAAATCTTTTAATAACATATCTATATATATATATATATATATATATATATATATATATATATATATATATATATATATATATATATATATATATATATATATATATATATAAACATATACATACGTACATATATAATATAATATTTATTATTTTTTTGCATTTTATAAAAAATGGAACCGAATTTTTATTAATTTCGATTCATAAAGGAAATCGAATAACAAAGTTTCCTTAGAACAAAGCCGAATCGAATATGCCGTCGGTTGTCACTGTGGTGACATTTGCCGCGGGTACCTTGCTGTCGCAGGTACCCTGCGACCAATATAGTCACGGGTACACTGTGCAGCAGGTACCGCACGCCCCTTTAAAGCACAGGTACGGGGTGCGATTCCGCCCCCACCCAAACATGCATTAGTATTTGTTTAATCAAACAATCACAGCGTGATTTAATAAGTTGCGATTCCGCCATAATAAGGTTGTGATTATATATATATATATATATATATATATATATATATATATATATATATATATATATATATATATATATATATATATATATATATATAATATACAGAACCTCAGATTGTTTATAAAAATACAAGCTTTCATTTTCAGAACCTCTCTATGAAACTTGTTCTTTTAAAAATTCTCTGATGACTAATTCTAATGGGTTTGTCCATGAATTGCAACCCTAGTCCGTATTATTTTCAGATCTAAACATATAGAATCATTAAATAAAACTTAATTGCCCAAATTGAAAATGCACAATGAAGACATATGGAAAATATGAAGAAGACAGGGGAAAGCAAGATGCAAAAGTATTATAATGAAATCACAAGAATCTACCCGAATTCTGATGCTAACTCGCTTATCCTCAGACAACCCGCAGAGCAAGCTCCCCTTCTTCAGAATTTTCCCGAATCCTCCAATGCTTCAACTATTCTCCACGCTAACCATACTATCCACGCTATGTCCCAGCTATATCCAAGCTATTAAGGAATGCCCAAATATAAAGAGCTTTTGGATAACCCTAGAATGCTTCTAGAATCAGCTGGAAGATATCGCCAACTAAGCATGGACCTATTTCCAACCTTTTTGATAAGCCCTAGGGTTGTAGACACCATGTGCTTAATTGATGCACTAACCCCCGTGTTGTTGACACATGAAAAATAGGGAACTGCATTATTTCCTATGCAAACTTATAACTCCAATAACTTTTTAAATTAATTTTCATTTAAATATTTATAACTCCCACTTTAATCTTCATAACTTTTATTTTAATTTTTATAACTTTTATTATTAATATTTGTTTATTAATTAATTAATATTTTATAATTATTATTTATTTTAATTTCTAATTTTCTTTTAATTTAATTCTTTTCTCTCAATTAATTCTCCTTGAATTAATTATAATCAAAATATCAAAATCATGATATTTAATCTTCTCAAATAATTAATTTTATTAATTAAATCTATTTGTTAAAATCTAATTAATGGAAAATTCACCATAGACCTTCATGATAAAATATGAAAACCCATCATAGGACAATTCATACGAAATCAATCTAAAAGATTAAAAATCACAAAATATGTCATCCAACACATTCAGCGGGTACTCAACTCAGATACGTGTCCTAACTCACTAGGACAAATGGTTTTAGGGTTTGGGATTTGGACTTGAGAATTTATCTCCCCTCTCTTATCATTGAGATAGTATAATAGGGTACGCTCATCCTGGCAATTTAGGGAAGTCGATACCCGGTACCTGCAACCTGCAAAAAAGTCATGCATGTACATACAATATATATATAGTGCTAAGCTAAACAGACAATGGCAGGAAGTGGTGCATCGTGTAGATCCCGACTAAGCAGGTGACTACGACTCCCTTCCTTAACCACATCAGAAACGCCATACAATAAGAAAACACGCACACCATACACATGCAAGTATGGGGTAAGTATCCATAATAAAACACATAAGATAATCAACCATCTAACTAATCATCAGCAGTAACTGAAAACAATATAATGATCATCATACACACATGAAATGTGAAGTCTAAATGATCTCATCATATAATAACTGAATCCATAACATAATGTTTGATAGTGTCAAAACAATACCACTAGTCCATCTACATAAAACTAGTCCATCAAAGTCTAATAACAATAGCAATATGTCCAGAGAAGATGTGAACGAGGGTAGGCACTACACTATTTGAGATCCGTCCAAGACACCATGGCTGGAGTATTCTTGGTTGGTATTTATCTTCTTTTAGTTCTTGGATCTTATGATGGATGTTATTTACTGGTATGTTTCTTTATATTGATGATTAGCATGTGATAGATGATGCTTTGTAGGATCATCTTATGCTTTATTCTTGCATGTTAGATTTCTTTATGCATATGATGTAGCATGTTAGATTTCTTTCTGCATATAATGTAGTATGTTTTAGGAGTGACATTCCTACTGTGATAATATCGATGATCTCTTCGGTAACTTGGGATGTTACGCACGAAGGGATGGCTAGGGCCTACGATGGTCTAATGATGCTATTTACAGTTGGGAGGAACCGTGCACTTAGTTAGTGATGTTTGTGATTTATGGTTATCTGTTATGATGGATGTTTATATCTTTTATGATGATGTATCATGCATGGCATGTGGTTTCATTTACTTTATAGCACTTGCATCATGGATTAGAATAGGATGATGTACTTCATTTTCACATATGTATATTCTTTTAAGCCTTTCGTACTCTGTGTCATGTACAGTGGATGATTGAGCATTCTGAATTTAAATGCCAAGAGGCATTCAGAACACATGTGTAATATGGACATTGGACTTTCTATTTATTCTTTCATGTGGATGTGGTAGTTGTTAGTCTTAGTTTTAATTAGATCAAATGTGACTCAACGTCTTGGGATCCTTAAGGAATGTAGCCTGTTATGTATGCTTATGTATTCTTTTAGTTGAATGTATGTTATTACTTCTGCTACTATGTGTTTGATATGAATGGTTTATCTTTCATGTTTTAAAAAAAATTGTTTGGCAAAATTAGTAAAAATTTAGGTTAATTCTTTTGGATCCCTTGGCGGGGCGTGTTGTGTGTGTTGGAAATATAGATGAAGTAATTGAGAGGGGGGCTGAATCAATTACCACAAAAATAAATCCACAGATCCCTTAGATGTCTAATAAAACTAGTTACTGTTGTCACTCAGTAAACACACAAAAAAATGTTGTAACTCGATACATGCAGTGTATGTTATCTTTAACAAATATTTAAGCATTCACAGTGATTAACATGCAACCATAAAATAAATAACATGAACACATGAGACACCATATTTAACATGGAAACCCACTATGGGAAAAACTACCAAGTAACTAGCTACTGATTTTCACTCTTTTGAAGTGAGCCCTGTTAGGAGCCAACTTGGTTAAAGGTTACAAAACACATTGTTAGGTGTGACCTTGTTAGAGTATTTAATCACCTTATTAGGAGTGGCCTTGCAAAATGACTTTAGAACAATTCAATGGAACTGTCACCTTGTTAGAGGATTTACAAATGGTTGTTAAACCAACTCCGTTAAGAGATTTTAAGAATCACTGCTACAATGGTGAGAAAGTAACAATGAATTGACCTAAATGAGATGCAACTAAATTGCTGATACAGATCTTTGTTCTACTTCACTAGATCCTCTCTGATAAAAAAAAAAACTTTTCTGCTCCTCAAGGATATCTGACCCTCCTTCAAAGTTCGCTCACACTTTGCTCTTCAAACAATCAACACACTTGCATGCTCGCTCATTACACACTTTAAAATTCTCAACTTGACCTTTTATTTATACCGTACAAATTGTCAAGTTAGCTCATTTGCAACTTACAATTACCAATAATCATTACCTCAGTCGACTACAATCATTACATGAAACAATTAAACTTTATTTCCCAAAACAATGAAGTCCTTCATTGGCTGACCCTGCTCGGTAAACACTATTCCAGAACTGATTTCCAGTGTTAACCAACTAAAGCTCAGTTAATACTATGAACCCTGCAAAATCCTTTGGAGACCGAGTGAACTTAGTGAGCACTGACTTTCCTTTGTTAACCATGTGAGCTCGGTTAACACTGACTTCTACCATAGAATCCTTCAACGCCCAAGTGAGCTCGGTAGAAATTGTTTCCATAGAGTATTTTCAAGAATGCTCAATAGACTCTAAAATTTGCTTTTGCAGACCAACTAAGCTCAGTAGATACTGTTTTCCAACTGATATGACATTTGTGTAACATCAAGGACAATACACAATTAAACAATTATATCCAACTATATATACACATACACATACACATACACATATACGTGTATATGTATATATATACATATACATATACATGTGTATGTATATATATATATATATATATATATATATATATATATATATATATATATATATATATATATATATATATACATACATATGTATATATATATACATATACGTATACATATATACATACATATACATATACATATATACATACATATACATATACATATATGTATATGTATATGTATGTATATATGTATATGTATATATATACATATACGTATATGTACATATATATATGTATATGTATGTGTGTATATGTGTATATGTGTATGTGTGTGTGTGTGTGCATATATATATATATATATATATATATAAACAAACTTTAAAATTAAAGTATATATGTATATATATATATATATATATATATATATATATATATATATATATATATACATATATACATATATACATATATATACATATATACATATATACATATATATACATATATACATATATATATATACATATATATATATATATATGTATATATGTATGTATATATGTATGTATATATATATGTATACGTATATGTAATATATACATATACATATATATGTATATGTATATGTGTATATGTGTATATGTATATATGTGTATGTGTGTGTGTGTGTGTGTGTGTGTGTGTGTGTGTGTGTGTGTGTGTGTAAACAAATAGATAAACAAACTTTAAAATTAAAGCTAAAAACGTCCAAAACAACAAAACAAATGTGGAATCTTTGTTTCAAAGTTAAAGATATGACAGGAAGAAACTTGTGCCCTCGACGCCTCTATGATCACCAAGTACAAAAAGGTCTTCTAGGCCTGCATTGATTTGACATTAAGAGGCACGAGAGCAATTGACTCAACCCGAGTCCATGGGATTTGTAGAGTCCAAATTAGATGACCGCTGGGAGACACCATAGATAGCCCTTGATTTTGGATCATGACCATAATTGGAACAACACATATCAAAAGATTTTGATAACGACGGATAATCAATATGCATAAGTAAGATTTTAGTGTTTTCAACTTATCCTATTTCATAATAGACAAAAAGTTGTGCACTTTGCTTGATTTGGATTGTGATATGTCCATCAAGATCTGAATGGCTTAACTGATTCTTCATGCAACAAAAATGTGGATTTCTATTGATCATATTCTAATGGAGGATTCTATATAATTTGTGAGATCATTATATAAGATATTTATATAGTCATCTTACTATTTGATATAAAAGTATTGACCTGTATTTGATACTTCTTAACGATCAAGCTGCTATTGTATATTAAATCAAATTTTACATCATCTTTATACAAATATCAATATATACTGATATTTCTTTCACTTACAACTACATAATAATGAGTAAAGGCTAAAAGATATGTACTATCATAATCAATAAGAATAAATTAAATAATTACCATAAAACATTCCATGCAAAACTAAGCAAACTATGGCCAATCCCTCTTACTAAATAACGAAAAATGAAGGGGGAAGAAATAGATGGTAGAATAGAGAAAACCTTATAGTAAACAATAGTTTCAGTAGCCTTTTTCTCTATGTAGCATGTGTTTCCAATGCATAGTCCTTCAATCATGTATGGTTACTCGGTTGTGTTTAAAGGTAGTCTAAAAGACGTTGCAGGTATGCAGTAATATCTCCAGCCATATTGCAATAACTACAAATTGGTGAAGTAATAACTTCGATCAAGATATGGGCCATCAGTTTGCAAGAAGTCCACGAGAATGTTCTAGTGCTAACAATCAGCATAGTCACCTTGTGTCACTACTATGGGGAGTATTTAGAGAGACCCGACTCAACGATATAGTTGTGTACATTGATTGGAATAAGAAAATGGTAGAAAATTCGTACGTACCTATAGTTGTAGAAGCCTAGCATCCACTTTGAGGTAGCCAACAACATCCCAAATAGTAGGTGCAACATCCAGAATAATGGTATGACTGTGGGAGGCAAAAATCATATTTGTGTTCACATCCTCAATGTCCACATCTTTATTTGTGGTTGTCTTATTATCTTTATCTATTATGGTCTTAACATACATATTCATTTCGATCTACTTTACATGGTGACTATGATTGTCAAACCATCTAGATACACTAGTCTATGATCTACTTGCTCAAGTATGTTATGTTACGCTTGCTCTTCAATAGGTGGATCTTAGCATATGGTTGAATGGATGAGATCTCTTTAATGGTCA
>CM053785.1:633841009-633856009 GCA_028749045.1 Cupressus sempervirens
AACATTTATGCCTTTTATTCTAAATGGGGTAGGAAAGCTCTTTGGGATGCTTTCTCTAATCGAAGAAAGAATTTTGTGGATGAGAATTGGATTATTATGGGTGTAATGCCTACCCCTACTTGACTTTTCTGATTTGTTTTGATGATTTCTTTATGTTTGACATTTCTGATGTGGTTGAGGAAGGGAGTCGTAGTCACCTGCTAGTCAGGATCTACACGATGAACCACTTCCTACCATTGCTTGTTTAGTTTAAAATATTGTGTTTGTACATGCATAGATTTTATGCAGATTGTAGGTACCAGGTATCGACTTCACTGAATTGTCAGGATGAGCATACCCTATCGCAATATTTCAATGGTATAAGTGGGGAGATAACTCTGGAGTCCAAATCCTAAACCCTAAGCCAATTGTCCTAGAAAATAGGACAAGTATCTGAGTTAGTTTATCCATCCGAATTTATCAAGTGATGTGAATTCGTGATTTTGACCCTGGAGTTTGATTATTTTCTTTGCCTTCAGTTGAGTTGTCATTTTTGGTTTTGTGGGTATGTGGTGATTTTCTGTTATAATTAAATCAAATTAGAAGATAATTTAATGATTTAATTTAATGAAAATTTTATAAAGAAACTTAATATTTAATCATATTTAATTAATTAAAAAAATAATTAAATAAAAGAATTAAATTTAAAGATTTTATTAAAGTTCTAATTTTGACATATTTATATTTATTTAATTTAATAATATTTACTTATGAGTTTTATTTTAAATAATAAACTCTAAATAATATTATTAGTTGAATTAATAAACACATTGTTAAAACATCTCGTCAATTAATTAAATAAAAGAATTAAATTTAAAGGTTTTATTAAAGTTCTATTTTTGATGTATCTATATTTATTTAATTTAATGATAATTATTCAAGAGTTTTATTTTAATAACAAACTGTCAATAATGTTATTAATTAAGTTAATAAATATATTATTAAAAATGTCTGGTGAATTACTTAAATAAAAGAATAAAATTCAAAGATAAAGTTATAGTGCTAATTTTGGTGTTTTATATTTATTTAATTTAATAATAATTTATTTAGGAGTTTTTTAATTAATAAACTCTAAATAATATTGTTAGTTGATTTAATAAATATATTATTAAAGCATGTCATGAGAGAGAGAGAGAGAGAGAGAGAGAGAGAGAGAGAGAGAGAGAGAGTTAATAAAGTTTATTTTAAATTAAATTGCATAAAATTGTAGCATGAAAATTGTATATAGAAAATTTAATATTTAATTATATTTAATCAATTGAAAAATTAATTAAATAAACGAATTAAATTTAAAAGATTAAATTAAAGTTCTAATTTTAGCATATTTACATTTATTTAATTTAATAATAATTATTTAAGATTTTATTTTAATAATAAACTCTAAATAATATTATTAGTTGAGTAATAAATATTATTTGATTAAAAAAAAAATGTGAATATTTGATTAATTAAAAACTAATTAAATTTATGCTTTAAATAAAAAGTCTAAATTTAAAAGTCTAAACTAGAGGTCTAAATTTAGAAAATTGGTTAAAGAAAGATTGGAATATGATGTTATTTAATTAATTAGACATTAATTAAATATGTACTTCAGTTAAAAAATTCTAATTTAAGAAATTGGATAAAAATATAATTAAAATATTAAAAGATTAAAGATTTAATATTATTTTATCATGATTATTTAATTAATAATTATTAAATTAGAGTTGCATTTAAATAATGAGCTTTAACTATTCTTATTAATTTAAATAATAAACTATGCTTTAAATAGTGCTTACACTAATTAATAAGTGAAGGAAAAGAAAATATAAAATAATATTTTAATTAAAAAGTTCTTTAAATGTGCATGAAAGAATTAAATTTAAAAGATTTGATTAAAGTTCTAATTTAGGCCTATTTATATTTATTTAATTTAATAATAATTTATTTATGAGCTTTATTTTTAATAAACTCTAGATAATATTATTAGTAAAATTAATAAATATAATATTAAAAATGTCGCATGATTTAATAAGGGAGAGAAAGCTTTAATTTAATAAAGTTTATTTTAATTGAATTGCATAAAGTCTGTGCATGAAAATTAAAATACAGTAATTAAATTTGGGGGGAAAACTCTTTATTAAGGAAATTAGAGCTCATTTCTGGATACAAAGGTTTGGAGGAGCCAATTTTCGAAAAGAGGGTTTTTGAAGGAAACAAAAGATTCTTGTGTGTTTGTGCGTTCATTGTTTTAGCATCAAATTCAGGTAGGATCTTGTGGGTTTGTGCAGTAGTTGCTCATTCTTTGAATTCTTGTCTTTTTCGTGTCTATTGTGTTTATGTTTTCAGAAGTTCTCTGAGTTGAAACTCTTGTTTGAGAAAATTAATTTCCATTATAGAATTGTCTGTGATTTAATCTAAAAATTTTTAGTAAATATTGAACTTTAGGGTTTTCAAAACCTAATGAATTATGAAATTCACATTTGTATGCACTTTATGTGATGTGTGATTTACTGGTGTTGGGGTTTTCAGGTTTGACTTAGCTTTGGCCAGTCAGGATGTTTACCAGAGGCTTGGGAGTTCTATTTTGTGATGTCATGATGATATTTTGGTATCAATCTTTTATACTCAACCATGGTAATGTGTTTGGTATGCTCTATGAGATGTTTTGATGCATTGATTGTTATTGCTTTCCAGTGTTCTTGTGTGAAACTAAGGTGAATGGTGTGACCTATCTGATATAACCTTTGAGTCTTCAATCAGTTGTATTTGGATTTCTTTCCAGTCACTTTTATAGGACTGAGGTGTTTGTATGATTTGTTCTTGGTGATGTCATGTTATGACATGGATTGGTTTATATATACTTGATTTTGGGATCAGTCTTGTTAGGATGATCATATTGGTGGAATCCATGATTATGATCAGTGTTTTTCAATATTGTCAGTTGCTTGTTTAAGAATTGATGTATGGTATGTGGTCTTTTGTGATCTTTTGATTTTTCTAAGCTTAGGGTAGGTTATCTATATGTTATCTTGGGAAGTGGCTTGCAATGGAGGCCAATGCCCAAAGTGGATGCCAGGGTAACCCATTGTAGGTTATTTAATAAGTGATAACATTTCATTAAATGGGTTTAAAATGAATTAATAAGATATTGGTACCACAAAAAGTCACTAAGGGGTTGGAGGATTAAAAGACTAGCCGAGTAACCTTAGAGTTGACTCGTTAGTATGCCTTGTTAGTATGAAAGGATACTAGTGTTGCATAGGGTCACTAGGGGGTCAGAGGATTAAAAAACTAGCCAAGTAACCCTAGAGTTGGTTCGTGCAATGACATTTGCTGTAATGCCTACCCCTAGTTTAGTTTATCTTTCTTGTAGGCTTCCAAGAGTAAGCCTAAGTCTAGGGGGACTGGATGTAATGCCTACCCCTAGTTTAGTTTATCTTTCTTGTAGGCTTCTAGGAGTAAGCTTAATTCTGGGGAGAGTGGATGTAATGCCTACCCTTACTTGACTTTTTTGATTTGTTTTGATCGGATTCTTTTAGGCCTATTCTATTATTATGTTTTATGATTAGCGGTGCTGGATTATCATAATTGATTAGTTGTATTTCATATTCAGTTGATATATATATGTTGAGGTACATAGTGTCAGTTATTTCAATTATTGAATGATGCTAGTTAGATGAATGATTTTTATGTAGTTTCTAGGGATACTTACCCCATACTTGCATGTGTATAGTGTGTGTGTATGTTATTCTTTATGTTTGACATTTCTGATGTGGTTGAGGAAGGGAGTCGTAGTCACCTGCTAGTCAAAATCTACACAATGAACCTGTAATGCCCCACCAAGGGATCCAAAGAATGAACCTAGTATTTCACTAAGTTTGGTAGCATTTTTTTTTTTTTTTTGAAGTAATTACCACATACAACTTATGCACAATAACGAAAGCAATAGAAATGTCCATCTAAAGAGTAAACATATCATACATAACAGACTACATTCTTTAAGATCCCTTAATGTGAATTACATACATGATTACAACATCCACATGAAATAATAATGATAAGTCCAATTTTCAATTATTACATATCCAACTGCTCATTCATCCACTGTACATGTCATAGGGTATGAAGGCTTAAAAGAATATACATATTAGAATAAGGTACATCATCCTATTCTAATCCATGATACATCAAAGTAAAGATAATCACATGATACTCATGATACATCATCATAAAAGTCATTTACATCTATCATAAAGATCAAATAAATAAACTAAGTGCACGGTTCCTCCCAACCGTTAATAGCATCATTAGACCATCGTGGATCCTAGCCATCCCTCCGTGCGTAACATTCCAAGCACCGAGGAGATCATCGATATTATCATAGTAGGAATATCACTCCTAAACATCCTACTAACATAAAAAGTAAAGCATAAGATATCATCATCTAACATATGCTAATCATCAATGAAAGGATACATATCCACCATCACGAAGGACGCATTAACCACAAAGTCTCAATGAATCTTAGATGATAAGAGTGGAAAATACACTACCACCCGACCGCGTGGTACCTAAGTGGTCCACTCCCACTGTGCTGAGGAGATAATCTCAAGTCCCAAACAGGTTATCAAAACCACATAGCACACGACTCTAAAGTCCAGGAATCCTAAAAGTATACTAACTCAAAGGTTCCAATCACAAAACAGACATCTACTTCCCAGAGGTACACAATGACATGTAGGAACCTACTATGCAAGCGGGAAAGTGTCATCGCATTTATCTCGTACAAGTTACCCTGGCAGTTAGCTAAACTCCATGGGTCCATACAGATCTCATGTGGCCACTAGTATCCTTTCATACTAACAAGGCATACTATGGAATGCAAGGTCGCAACCTTGCGTTCTCTCTACTCCCATCCTAGCCTGTACAAGCACTCAAGGCATGGGCGAGAACCAAAAACTCTTATCTTTTTAGGTTCATTCAGTTAGTATTAAGTGTGTGTGTTATCACTTATTAAACCAACTTACAATGAGTTACCCTGGCAGCCTCTTAGGGCCCTGGCCCCCATTGCAAGCCACTTCCCGACACTACATGCAGATATCCTACCCTAATGCTCATGGTATCATAATCATAAAGAAAGTCCACAAAATCACCATAATAAGGATCAACAAATATCCATGATTAAAAATCATCAATATGCATAAAAGCATCAAATCACCATGAGCAACATCCATAGAAAATCATAAACACAACAGCTCTCTATTGGCAACTGAAGTATCACTGATAATCAAAATATCCATTGGTTCTCAATAACCAAAATATATCTCAAAATCATACTGATCGAAGACTCCAAAATGGTTGAGTCAAACATGTCACAACATGATATCATCAATAATAAATCCACATATTAGTCCCATCATGGCGACTAGAGTATATCCAAGGATAACTGATCAATGACAAAAAATAATGGTTAAGTCAAGGGTCCCAGACATAAGAATCTCAACTATAACAATTAGTATTCACAACCAATACATAGAGCATTCCATCACATAATCATGGTTGGGTTTATAAAGATCGAGATTAAAACATCATCAAGACATCACATTCACATAACCCCCAAGCCTCTAGTAGACGTCCTATATCGATCAACACTAGTCAACCCAAAACCCAAAACATTAGCATAATGAATACACAATGTAAACACATGTTTTGGTTTTGCTAAGTTTTCAAATTTGAATTCATATGCAAAATCTCAGTTTTTGTATTCCAAGTTTAGAGGAAGAACATTTTCCTACGTTTTTCCATGTATTAATTTCTGGATGGATTAAAAATTCCCTCTAAACTTCAGTTTCCATTTATAATATTTAAAAGATGTTTCCACTAACCTAATTTTCATATGCTTCATATATCTTATAATCTTAAACTATTAATTAACTCATAATAGTTAAAATTATAAAATTACAAAACTATTCATCATTAAAAAAAGAGATGAATTTATAAATCTTTTATTATCAACTTTAAATCTGTTAATAACATATATACATAGATAGATAGATAGATAGATAGATAGATAGGTAGATATATATATATATATATATATACATACGTACATATATAATATAATAATTTTTTTTTTTTTGCATTTTATAAAAAACGGAACCGAATTTTTATTAGTTTCGATTCATAAAGGAAATCGAATAACAAAAATTTCCTTAGAACAAAGCCGAATCGAGTATGCCGTCGACTGTCACTGTTGTGACATTTGCCGCGGGTACCCTGCGACCGATACAGTCGCGGGTACACTGCGTAGCAGGTACCGTGCGACCCTTTAAAGCACGGGTACGGGGTGTGATTCCGCCCCCACCCAAACATGCATTAGTATTTGTTTTATCAAACAATCGCAGCGCGATTTAATAAGTTGCGAAATACGTTTATTAAAACGTAAGGAAATCGAATAACAAAAATTTCCTTAGAACAAAGCCGAATCGAGTATGCCGTCGGCTATCACTGTTGTGACATTTTCCGCGGGTACCCTGCGACCGATACAGTCGCGGGTACACTGCGTAGCAGGTACCGTGCGACCCTTTAAAGCACGAGTACGGGGTGCGATTCCGCCCCCACCCAAACATGCATTAGTATTTGTTTTATCAAACAATCGCAGCGCGATTTAATAAGTTGCGAAATACGTTTATTAAAACGTTTCCGCCATAGTAAGGTTATGATTATATATATATATATATATATATATATATATATATATATATATATATATATATATATATATATATATATATATATATATATATATATATATATAATATACAGAATCTTAGTATGTTTATAAAAATACAAGCTTTCATTTTCAGAACCTCTCTATGAAACTTGTTCTTTAAAGATTCTTTGATGACTAATTCTAATGGGTTTGTCCATGAATTGCAACCCTAGTCCGTATTATTTTCAGATCTAAACATATAGAATCCTTAAATAAAACTTAATTGCCCAAATTGAAAATGCACAATGAAGACATATGGAAAATACGAAGAAGACAGGGGAGAGCAAGATGCAGAAGTATCATAATGAAACCACAAGAATCTACCCGGATTCTGATGCTAACTCGCTTATCCTCAGACAACCCGCAGAGCAAGCTCCCCTTCTTCAGAATTTTCCCGAATCCTCCAATGCTTCGACTATTCTCCATGCTAACCACACTATCCACGCTATGTCCCAGCTATGTCCAAGCTATTAAGAAATGCCCGAATATAAAGAGCTTTCGGATAACCCTAGAATGCTTCTAGAACCAGCTAGAAGATACCGCCAACTAAGCATGGACCTATTTCCAACCTTTTTGATAAGCCCTAGGGTTGTAGACACCATGTGCTTAATTGATGCACTAACCCCCGTGTTGTTGACACATGAAAAATGGGGAACTGCATTAATTTCCAAGCAAGTTTATAATTCCAATTATTTTTAACTAATTTTCATTTAAATATTTATAACTCCCACTTTAATCTTCATAACTTTTATTTTAATTTTTATAACTTTTATCATTAATATTTGTTTATTAATTTATTAATATTTTATAATTATTATTTATTTTAATTTTTAATTTTCTTTTAATTTAATTCTTTTATTTCTCGATTAATTCTCCTTGAATTAATCATAATCAAAATATCAAAAATCATGATATTTAATCTCTCAAATAATTAATTTATTAATTAAATCTATTTGTTAAGACTTAATTAATAAAAAATTCACCATAGACCTTCATGATAAAATATGAAAACCCATCATAGGACAATTCATACGAAATCAGTCTAAAAGATTAAAAATCACAAAATATGTCATCCGACACATTCAGTGGGTACTCAACTCAGATACTTGTCCTAACTCACTAGAACAAATGGTTTTAGGATTTGGGATTTGGACTTGAGAATTTATCTCCCCTCTCTTATCATTGAGATAGTATAATAGGGTACACTCATCCTGGCAATTCAGGGAAGTCGATACCCGGTACCTGCAACCTGCAAAAAAGCCATGCATGTACATACAATATATATATAGTGCTAAGCTAAACAGGCAATGGCAGGAAGTGGTACATCGTGTAGATCCCGACTAAGCAGGTGACTACGACTCCCTTCCTTAACCACATCAGAAACGCCATACAATAAGAAAACACGCACACCATACACATGCAAGTATGGGGTAAGTATGCATAATAAACTCATGAAATAATAACCATCTAACTAATCATCAACAAAAAAATAATATAATGATCATCATACATACATGAAATGTAAAGTCTAAATGATCTCATCATATAATAACTGAACCCCTAACATAATGTCTGATAGTGTCAAAACAATACCACTAATCCATCCACATAGTACTAGTCCATCAAAGTCTGATAACAATAGCAATAATATGTCCAGAAAAGATGTGAACGAGGGTAGGCACTACATCCACCCCCCCTTGGGTTAGGCTTACTCCTGGAAGCCTACAAACAAATAGGGATATAACTCCCTCAATCTAGCTGCATCCTCCCAAGTAGCTAATGAATCATCAGTAGGGTCCCATTGGACCCTTACCTACTCAATGGTTCGACCCCTGAGGGTCAACCCCCGCTGCTCTAGAATACGAACCGGCTCCAAAGCCAGCTGCCCATCCTCTACCTGCAACGCATTCCAATCAAGAACATGCACAATATCAGGAATATACTACCTAAGCACTGAAACATGGAAAACATCATGAATGTGAGCTAGGCTGGGCGGTAGAGCAAGGCGGTAAGCAACCGGGCCAATCCTCTCCAAAATCTTGAATGGTCCCACAAAACGAGGTGCTAGCTTAGAACCCTTTCCATATCGGATCAGACTCTTTCGCGGTCGCACTCTCAAGAAAACCTTATCTCCCACTGCAAACTGCTTATCAGTCCTATGAGCATCAGCATACTTCTTCTATCTATCCTGTGCTGTAGTTAAATGCTCGCGGATACGCACTACCTGTTGCTCCATATCACGAAGCATCTCAGGACCCAACAGAATGCGATCCTCAAGGTTGTCCCAACTCAAGGGTGTACGACAAGGATGACCATATAATGCCTGAAAAGGTGCCATGCCAATAGAACTATGATATCCATTTTTGTAAGCAAACTCCACTAGATAGAGATAGTCCTCCCAATATGTCTGCCTATCCATCACATACATTCGTAACATATCCTCCAAAACCTGATTCACCCTCTCCATCTGACCATTAGTTTCTGGATGATATGCCGAACTGAAGTTTAACTATGTTCCAAGCTCATGCTGCAACGATGTCTAGAATGCAGACATGAATATAGGATCCCTGTCAGAAATGATCTTTCTAGGAATACCATGTAATCTCACAATATCACGCATGAAGACATTAGCTACAGAAGCTGCTATGTAAGAAGACCTGATAGGTGAAAAATGCGCCACCTTAGTCAATCGATCAACTGTGACCATGATAGCATCATGACGACGAACTGTCATAGGTAATCCTACAATGAAATCCATGGAGATAATATCCCACTTCCAAGAAGGAATGAGATTTGGCTGCAAAAGTCCAGCCGGGTGCTGATGTTCTGCCTTGATTCTCTGACACTCAAGACACCTAGCCACAAAATCAGCAATATCTTGCTTCATTCCGGACCAAAAGAAAAAACGTCTCAAATCAGCATGCATCTTTTTAACACCTGGGTGTGCTGAGTATGGTGTACGATGGGCTTCCGCTAGAATCCAATTGCGAAGCTCATCCATTAAAGGCACATAAATCCTCCCCAAATGTCTCAAAAGACCATCTGATTCTCGAACATAACCTGCAAACTTTCCTTCCAAGGGTCTTCCTGAATCTATCTCTCTGCACACTTCCTAATACCATGAATCCGTAGGAAGTGCGTGAAGAATCTGACCCCTCAAATCGACACTAAGAGTCATAGATGATACCACATGTCTCCTGCGACTCAAAGCATCTGCCACCACATTCTCCTTACCTTGAATGTACTTAACCTCAAAATCGTACTCGCATAGAAACTCCATCCATCGTCTCTGGCGAGCATTCAAATTAGGCTGAGTAAAAATATACTGAAGACTACGATGATCGCTGTGTAGCTCAAATTTGTGCCCCAACAAGAAATGTCTCCATCTTGTCAAAGCATGAACTACTACCGCTAACTCAAGATCATGCGTAGGATAATTTAACTCATGATCCTTGAGCTTGCGTGATTCATACGCTATCACCTGTCCATTCTGCATCAACACTGCCCCAATACCTTCAAGATAAGCATCTGTACACACCATGAAATCTCCCTCTGGATCAGGTACTGCTAAAATGGGTGCACTAGTTAAAAGTTCCTTGAGCTTCTGAAACGCTTCCTCACATTTCTCTGTCCACACAAACTTCTTTCCTTTCCTCTGAAGAGAAGTGATAGGATGTGCTATCCTAGAGAAGTTCTGGACAAATCTACGATAATAACCAGCTAAACCCATGAAACTACGAATCTCTGACACGTTAGTCGGTGTTGGCCAATCTATTATCGCCTAAATCTTTGCAGGATCCACTGATATACCATCACCTGAGATAACATGCCCTAAATATTGAATCTCTGATTTGAAGAATTCGCACTTGGCTGCATTAGCATAAAGCTGGTTGTCTCTCAAACACTGCAATACCAACCGCAGTTGATCCTCATGCTCCTTCTGATTCTTAGAGTATATCAATATATCATCAAGAAACACAAGGACGATCCTATCAAGATATGATCGAAAAACACCATTCATCAAACTCATGAATACTGATGGAGCGTTAGCCAACCTAAAAGGTACCACTGTGAACTCATAATGTCCATAGCGAGTTCGAAAAGCGGTCTTGTGAATGTCAGCTTCCTTAATGCGAAGCTGGTGGTATCCTGACTTAAGATCAATCTTGGAGAAAACTGTAGCCCCCTTGATCTGATTGAATAGGTCATCAATCCTAGGCAAAGGATACCTATTCTTAATAGTCACCTTGTTCAACTGTCTGTAATCGATACAAAGGCGCAAAGAACCGTCTTTCTTCTTCACAAAGAGCACTGGAGCTCCCCATGGTGATACACTAGGTCGAATGCTCCCTTTGGCCAGAAGTTCCTCTAACTGAAGACGTAACTCTCCCAGTTCCTGTGTGGTCATGCGATAAGGAGCTTTAGAGATAGGTTCTGCTCTAGGAACTAGATCAATGCTAAAGTCGATATCCCTCTTTGGAGGCATGCCTGGAATCTCACTTGGAAAGACATCTGCGTACTCTTGCAAAATCGGGTTATCTAAAGTCTTCCTCACAGGATCTTCCTCATCAAGATCATTTACCATAATAGCAAATATTTGACATCCTTTACGAAAACTTCGCTTCATTTGCATAGCAGAAATCATTCGCAGAGATATAGGCCTTGGTATCCCAACTATCCTTACATCATTCCCTTGGTCATCTTGGCACATAATTATCTTCTTCCTGCAATCTATACTAGCTTTATGAGTTCCAAGCCAATCCATGCCCAAAACCACATCATAGGAACCAAGGGGTATGACTTGAAGATCCACTACAGATATAAAGCTTCCTAAGCTAAGCCCACATTTACGAACTACAGAGTTCGTGGAGACCTTGATACCTGAGGCTAGTTCCACTTGCCAACCACGATCTTGCTTCACCGCATCCAGCTTACACTTAGAAACTATAGATGGTGAAATAAATGAATCTGTAGCTCCTGAATCAAATAATACTGAAAGAGATATACCTCGAATAGCACCTGTGGTCTCAACCACTGTACCCTGATGATCCGCCTGACGGTGATCAACTGCTGCAAATACTCTATGAGCTCTACCTGCATCACCTACTGTAGGCTCTGAGGCTGTAGGCCTAGGTCCTAAAAACTAAGGCGCTCGCTGTGGACATTGAGCTGCATAATGACCAATCTGTCCACATGAAAAACATTCTGTATTCCTGCCAGACCCTCTACCCATAGGTGGTACATTTGATTGCTGTCGGTTGTTCCTGCTAACAAACGACTGACTACTCTGAGCTGGCTGATTGGGTTGATTTTGTTTATTGCATTGAGCATTGTGATTGTTCTTAAAGTTAGAACCTTTGCCACCACCTTGAGCCTGAGAATTAAATCCCTTCTGTTGTTGCGTCCGCCGAGACTGCTGGTGAAACTGTTTTCCCTTAGAAGAGAAAGGCTTCTTGTTGCCATATGAATTAAAGTTGCTTTTAGATCCTGACGCTGCTGGCGCTCTTACAAAACCACCTTGACCAAGGTTGACGCTTTGCTCAACAAGGATTGCTCGATGTACCGCATCCTTGAGGGTTTTTGGCTCAAATACTTTGACACCCCCAATAATACGGTTGTTCAAACCCCTAATAAAATGTTGTGTCAACTGAGTTGAATTTTCACTGAATCCTGAAAAAGACATGAGCTCATAAAACTTATGCTCATACTCGGTCACTGACATAGTGCACTGCTTGAGATTATGAAATTCATCTGCCCTTTGCTGTTTCCATTCCTCTGGTAGGAATCATTCTCGGAAACTCTCCAAAAATAGTTCCCAAGTGACACTGCTCATATCGATCCCTAGTTTCTTCTCCTCAATTGTCCACCAAGTGGCCCTAAAGTTCTCTAAATTGGTGATCGCAAATCTTTCCTTAACATTGCTGTCAAAGTCTTGCATAGTGAAAATCCTGTCGAGAGAAATAAGCCACTGCTCGGCCACATAACCAGACCCTTGCCCATTGAAAGGCTTAACCTTGGATCTTGAAAGATCCTTCATTTGAGTGGACACAATGGACCTCTGACGATCCTTTCGAGGGCTTCTAGATCTGGGTCTATGCTCTTGTTTTGTCTGATGCAGTTTAGGCTGTTCTTGAACAGGAGGTAGACGTTCTAGAATAGTCTGCATCAACTGTCTCAGACCAACCTCTTCAGACTCAGCTTGGTCTTCTCTTTGGCTCTCTTCCTGCTGCCTATTGGAGTGCTCTTCCTTGCTCTCCATACAGACCGATCCCTCATGGGAAGACTCATGGGCACTGACGGTTCTGCCATGACCACGACCTCTTCCATGGCCCCTACCTCGGCCTCTAACAGAAGACCTAGTCCCAGATACCATCCTGCAACAGTACAGAGTACTATTACAATCAAGAGACACATGTTACAATAGACTAAGTTCAGTTTTTAGGTCTAAGTAAATTTTCAGTTTTGACAACTAAGTGTTAAAGTATGAAAAACATACAAGTACAGTTCAAGTTCTGTTTTCAGTTTACCTAGTTTCAAGTTGAAGAGATACACCTAATAGTTCGAGTTCTAGTTGTTTCGAAATACCCAGAGTTCCCAATGTAGAAACTCGGGCTCTGATACCAAATGTAATGCCCCGCCAAGGGATCCAAAGAATGAACCTAGTATTTCACTAAGTTTGGTAGCATTTTTTTTTTTTGGAAGTAATTACCACATACAACTTATGCACAATAACGGAAGCAATAGCAATGTCCATCTAAAGAGTAAACTTATCATACATAACAGACTATATTCTTTAAGATCCCTTAACGTGAATTACATACATGATTACAACATCCACATGAAATAATAATGATAAGTCCAATGTTCAATTATTACATATCCAATTGCTCATTCATCCACTGTACGTGTCACAGGGTATGAAGGCTTAAAAGAATATACATATGTAGAATAAGGTACATCATCCGATTCTAATCCATGATACATCAAAGTAAAGATAATCACATGATACTCATGATACATCATCATAAAAGTCATTTACATCTATCATAAAGATCAAATAAATAAACTAAGTGCACGGTTCCTCCCAACCGTTAATAGCATCATTAGACCATCGTGGATCCTAGCCATCCCTCCGTGCGTAACATTCCAAGCACCGAAGAGATCATCAGTATTATCATAGTAGGAATGTCACTCCTAAACATCCTAATAACATAAAAAGTAAAGCATAAGATATCATCATCTAACATATGCTAATCATCAATGAAAGGATACATATCCACCATCACGAAGGATGCATAAACCACAAAGTCTCAATGAATCTCAGATGATAAGAGTGGAAAATACACTACCACCCGACCGCGTGGTACCTAAGTGGTCCACTCCCACCGTGCTGAGGAGATAATCTCAAGTCCCAAACAGGTTATCAAAACCACATAACACACGACTCTAAAGTCCAGGAATCCTAAAAGTATACTAACTCAAAGGTTCCAATCACAAAACAAACATTTACTTCCCAGAGGCACACAATGACATGTAGGAACCTACTATGCAAGCAGGAAAGTGTCATCGCATTTATCTCGTACAAGTTACCCTGGCAGTTAGCTAAACTCCACGGGTCTATACAGATCTCATGCGGCCACTAGTATCCTTTCATACTGACAAGGCATACTATGGAATGCAAGGTCGCAACCTTGCGTTCTCTCTACTCCCATCCTAGCCTGTACAAGCACTCAAGGCATGGGCGAGAACCAAAAACTCTTACCTTTTTAGGTTCATTCAGTTAGTATTAAGTGTGTATGTTATCAATTATTAAACCAACTTACAATGAGTTACCCTGGCAGCCTCTTAGGGCCCCGACCCCCATTGCAAGCCACTTCCTGACACTACATGCAGATATCCTACCCTAATGCTCATGGTATCATAATCATAAAGAAAGTCCACAAAATCACGATAATAAGGATCAATAAATATCCATGATTAAAAATCATCAATATGCATAAAAGCATCAAATCACCATGAGCAACATCCATAGAAAATCATGAACACAATAGCTCTCTATTGGCAACTGAAGTATCACTGATAATCAAAATATCCATTGGTTCTCAATAACCAAAATATATCTCAAAATCATACTGATCGAAGACTCCAAAATGGTTAAGTCAAACATGTCACAACATGACATCATCAATAATAAATCCACATATTAG